>JAODJW010000045.1:14093031-14108715 GCA_026777045.1 Hyperopisus bebe
TTTCAGTTTGAAAGTAGTTTGTAAAACCCGAAGTAGCTCAAAGTGTCCTCCCTGACATGGATTATCTGGTCACCCTAGAGTTGGGGGACCTCACTTTCATTTCCACCATTGATTGTGGGATTTCACTACGAATCCCCTTAAATTTGGCATTCCTGGACTGAAAAATGTTGAATCTGAAGTGTTTTGATACTAGGTTTTTACGCTTTGCTCCAGTCAATGTTCTTACTTGCTGGTACCTAGTAAGAGGCCTAAGAAATGCCCTGAGATTCCAGAGTGACACAGGGTGGCTAGCGGAGGTTAAAGGTCGACATCTGCATTGTAGACGTGTGAGTCGCAAAGAGTAGAGACCAGTGTCAAAGTTTGACGCTGTATGTCAAGCACTGAAACACTGCAGGGAGAGGCAGCCCACCAACAGCGATGGGCAGACGTTCAACCCAGACGGCTTCGTTGGCTGGTGCTTAGCAAGGCTGCTGTTCAGAAGCTGCTTGTATCCAAATCCAACACAGACCGAGAACCTGGCATGAGGAACACAAAACCTGGGTCCCTGAGCGGCGGAAAAAGCAATAAGATCCAATGAAGTTGTGTCTTACATATTTCTGCTTCTGGATAGGTTTATGTTTGGGGAAAGCCGAAGGATGCCATGATGTCTAAAGCGTGGCAGAGGATCTCTGATGGCATGGGAGGCTGGCCTTTTTGAGAGGAAGGGGTCCAGTGATTTCTATGCATTTTTTTGGGCACTGCCAGGGAATTTGTAGCTGTTTCACAGGACCCAGGGGGCAAACATTGTTCCCTCATGATGTTTCTGTGATCTAACGTAGCACGCCTGCTAAACAAATTAAACACAGGTTTCCTGGACTCAAAGCTAAAGTCAAACTTTGTCAGGCACCAGATCCAAATGCCTTTGAACCTTTATGGAAAGTTCTGGAGTGCGAATTCCTCAACAGGCTAAAGAACTTGAAGAATGGTTCACCACCCCCCCCCTGCAGACAGAGTGGCAGCTTCCCAATGAGGATTGACGCTGACCTTATCCTTATTTGTTACTCGGATGCTCTTACATTGTTAGATTGTTACATTTTTGTACCAAAAGCTGTTAGTTAGGTGATACTTTGCTATAGTATTCTGGTATGCTGAGCTTCTTTCTTAATGGTACTATGTTGTAGTACTGTGGTATTACTGCTTTTAGTAACGTTACTATGTTATAGTCTGGTGTATTCAGTTCATTGCTTGATGGTACTATGCCTAACGGTCTGATGTACAGGGCTTCTTTCTTCATGGTTCTATGTTGTAGCTGTCTAGTATTGGCAACTGAGCAGTACCCACGCCGTACCACGAAGAGAGACTAGTTTAAAGCGAGCTGGAACCGTGCCTTGTTTCCACTGCAGAAGGACCAGCTTGGTAATGGTGTTGCTGGCTTTGGAGAGTGACAGGGATGTGAAACCAAAGGGACGCTAATTTGCTGTGCACAGAGTGTACATCAGGATGTGCTGCAGTATGTGTAAATTTCCGCTGGTACATCTGTGAGAATCGCCGTGTTATGCAAGCATCAAATGCTAGCGGATTTAGCATCTGCTTGTGTAAATTTGCATCACGATTCCATTCCGTTCAGTTGTTCTATAGTACTTTTCTCTAGCAGCCTTGGCTTTTTTCTTAATGGTCCATCATTGTCTGATATACTTTAAGGCAGTTTGTTCTTTCATTAACATGAAAGTGGCTGTTCGACGTTGTAATCTTGGCCTTTACTTCAGGCTTTGAGCGCCGTGAGCCACCCAGTAAGACCAGTGAGGTCCTGAGACATTCCATCAGTGTCTGTCTCCTTCCCAGATCTGTTTATTCTCTGACTGAGGCCGAGATGAGCAGATCTCTGTAGCTCACCCCCACCGCCGCGAAGTCATTTCCTGTCTACTACTGAGAAAACATGCAATGTCACTTCCTGTGCCAGAGTGAGAGCCGGGGGGGGCTCTGCCACTGGCTTCCCCCCACCCTCCTTTCCTGCTCTGATGCCAATCTGTTATTTTATCTAAATGTCAGTTGTGCCTGGCAGGTTTTCATGCTGGGGGGTTAGCAGACATTTTTCATCCACACGGAATGAGCCAGTAGCTCGACCCACCCAGAGACTGATGCAAACGGAAAGCTGTCATGTCATGTGTAGCTTGGCGTCGGCCGCTATTTTGGAGGAGCGTTTCGGAGAGTGCCCGCATTTGTACAGCAATGCAAACGTCGTCCACCTCTAGCTCCCAGTGAGGATTCCGAAGCAGTGGGGTTCAGCCAACCATCATCGCTATCGAGATGTGTGTTCTGGGGGGAGAGGTGCGAGTGCACTGAGCGAATAAATTAAGTCTTTATCGGAATCATTGTGGTGTGTGTTCTGCCGCTGTGTGGTCTCTGATTTAACGTCCCCACCCTCCTGTCGCCTGATATTTGCATATGTTCTTGGGGATGTGTTCGTTTCTTTGCGTGTCTGTGTATCTGCATTCGTGATTGGTCTGCCTCCCTGCTTTTATGTAGCTGCTTGTGTCATTTTCTGTCTGGCTCGTTCTGCTCCTGTTTTATTTTACATTTCGTCTGTGTGGTCTGGTTTTACTGCTGCTTGCTCCCGCTCCGTTTGCCAAAGTGCGCTACTCACTCCATCTTAATTCCCCATCCATTTCATCTTTTTATGGTTGATTTAGAGTGCGTAGGCGTTCTTCTGTCTGGGTCTAACAGTCACTCACTCAACCCCCCCCCCCTTTTCATAGGAGGTAAGCGCTCTGGAGTGTGAAATTCAGTTACTGAAGAACCTCCACCATGAGCGAATCGTGCAGTACTACGGCTGTCTACGGGACCGCGGGGAGAAGACCCTCACCATCTTCATGGAATACATGCCTGGGGTGGGTTCCTCATGTTGGGGCTCCATTGTGTTGGTGTGTGGGACGTTCCTGCCGTTGGTGCAGCTCGAAGTGTGTATGTGCATCCATTCCACCAGCACATAAGCTGTGTGGAAACTTAGGCGTAACTGATCTGTACCTGTTGATCCGAGTCTTGGGAGGTGTTTTGTTTCAGAACCCTGGTAGGGATTATTCTCGGAGAGCATGAAATGTTAAATGTTGCTTTGGAATCATCAGCTGTGTTGATGATGCGGTGTAGCACAGTAAGTAGGACATTTGTATTAACATAACATACTCATCTATTCAGGGCTCGGTGAAGGACCAGCTGAAAGCCTACGGTGCCCTGACGGAGAACGTGACCCGGAAGTACACCCGACAAATCCTGGAGGGAATGTCCTTCCTGCACAGTAACATGATTGTCCATCGTGACATCAAAGGTCCCGAGAGTTTTTCTGACTCGTAGCCTGTTTTAAACTCCACAGTTAGACTTTGTAGGTTTCCAATATTTCCAATATCGGCCCTGGGGACCCCCCCTGACAGCCACCATGTTTACCCTACTGGGACGATGGTGGCGCTGGAGGTAGTGCCATCATTCGGCAATTGGAGGGTTGCAGGTTCGAGCCCCGGTTCCTCCTGATCCCATCGAAGTGTTCTTGAGCAAGACGCTGAACCCCAAATTGCTCCCGGTGTGCAGGTTGGCGCCTTGGATGGCAGCCTTTGCCACCGGTGTATGAATGTGTGCGTGGATGGGTGAATATGAGGCATGAATTGTAAATCGCTTTGAGTGATCATAGGAGTAGCAAAGCGCTACATAAATGCAATACATTTACTGGGATTTGGGACGGAGGAAAATGTGAAACATCTGGGGGTCCGCAAGGACTGGGGTTGAGAAACCCTGTAATATTACCAATATCATGATCTTGTATCTGTTGCTTTTAGATCTTCTAGGTCTCTGATGCTGCCAATAAACATACTGCTAACATGTTCGAGGTGCTCGCTTTCCAAGTACGAGGTCTCTATTCCCTGAATAACATTCTTTCCGCTCGACCCTCTAGGTGCCAACATCCTGCGGGACTCTGCGGGGAACGTGAAGCTGGGGGACTTTGGCGCTAGCAAGAGGCTGCAGACCATCTGCATGTCCAGCTCTGGCATCCGCTCCGTGACTGGCACCCCCTACTGGATGAGCCCGGAAGTGATCAGCGGGGAAGGCTACGGCAGAAAAGCCGACGTATGGTAAGGGGATTGCAACAGTCTGCAGACCAGCCTGCAGGCGCCGTGAGGGTCTTGCTGAGTGATCCATTAAATGAAGATCGCCTGTAACTGGTGGTGGAAAATCTTCACCCAATTGTTTAATGTTTATAAATGTTTAATTTTAAACTGCACAATTAAAATTCTATTCATTCATCTTTCCAGTACACTTAATGGAGTGCATGGTGTTGGAGAGGCTGCACACACCATTATACAGGAGACAAAAATCCCAGTACAAACAAATGTAAATCATATCCTTAGGCTTGCAGTCGGAAAAATTATGTCTGGGCCCAGAATGGTGTAGGTGTGAGGTCTGTCTTGAGTTTTCATCCACCCTTGATGCCCTTGGTAAAATACTGTCTTCCAGACCTTTCTAGACAGTTCAATTTTGTGTTTCCTCTTCAATAGTTTCTGCTTTGCATTTTCTGCAGTTATTTTCTTCCATTGTTTATAAACACTGGCGCTGATGTGCACTCTCAGTGCTGCTCTGAAGCTGCTATTGAGGGTACTGCACTGCAGGAAAAAAATGGAGTACATTGGTACATGTTCTATTTTTAACGACGTGAAAGGGGTCCTGCTGTAATTCAGGGGCCTGACTGGGCAGCAGTGCCACCTGCCAGCCAGGAGTTCACTTTACCCTGCTATCTGATTGGATGGCGTTTCGTCAGGCGAGGGATGCCATTGGCTGAGGGCCAGTCCCTGTAAGTGGGGGAAAATCTTTCCTACGGTTGGAATGTTCCAAGTTCCCTGTTGCCCCTGGGAGATGGGGAGGGGGGAACTGGTCCAGAGTGGACCTCACAGGACCCCCCCAACCCCCCCATGTGGGCCGGCGGTGTCGTTACTACCCGCAGCCAGCAAAAACACACTTTAATTGTCAATCGCATATGGGCAAAAGTTTCCACCAAAACATTCCAGCCGCTCTTAAAATAAAATGGCCTGCTTTCTGCAGTGCTGTTCTCACTAAACGCCTGGGAGTTCGACGTTGCTGAATTTCATTGCTCATGTGATGTTTTCCGAAATAATATATGTCCCCCCCCCCCCTGCAATTCAGTATATTAAGATATAAGGGGATTTGCAGCATGTGACTGACTGATCCGGGGCAGCTGGGGAGGGTTTACTCTTAGTATTTGTTGTGGGTGGGTTTAATTGTTCTGACACCCCTCCCCCCTTCTCCTCAGGAGCTTGGGGTGCACAGTGGTGGAAATGCTGACTGAGAAGCCACCGTGGGCAGAGTATGAGGCTATGGCCGCCATCTTCAAGATCGCCACGCAGCCCACCAACCCCACACTGCCGTCCCATACGTCGGAGCAGACGCGTGACTTTGTGCGGCGCATCTTTGTGGAGGCCAGACACCGGCCGAGCGCCGAGGAGCTCCTCAGGCACCCCTTCTCCCAGATCCTGTGCTGAGGCTCCTCCCCCTTCCCATTCAGCCTCGCCCCCTTCAGACTCCCCTCTCAGGGGGATGACGCACACCCTCACGAGCCTGCCAGGACCTGGGAGGCTAACTGCTCGTATTTCGATGTGTGTCAGACTGCCGCAGTGTTACCTCACCACGGTGAGGGAAGCGTCACCCTCCCACGATGGATGGCACCGGAAGAGAGCCGTCCGCGAGCTAAATGTGCCTTGATGGAATTTGCCAATGTCTCTCCAAAGCTGTGCGTTTACACTCCCGTGGCGCCTCCTACCATTCGGCGAGACGGATGAGAGGAACAAGGTGGCCCTCGCTCTTCAGAACCCCGGAGGGGTCGCAGTCAGTATTAACCACTCTCTAGGATTAGCATTAGCCGTGCGTCCCTCCGTCAGTCTGATTTGTGGTGGGCGGTGCTGGTTTACTGGCCCGACATGGCAGGAAGATGTGCTGGATTATTGAATGTTCTCAAAAAGGATTCCATGCTTCAGTCTTCTTCACCACCAGTGGGCCAATCCCATCCTTTTATAACTTATTTTATTGCCGTTGGTTTTGTCACTGAAAGAGATGTCCGTCATTGTCCGTTCATTTCTGGGCTGGCCCGGGTGAGACTCCCCCCCCTTGGTCCTGAATTGCACCCTATCGCCACACAGCTGCAGCAGTGCCTTCAGTATATCCCAGCTCGAAGCCTCCAACCTGACTAGGTCTTCCAGCCATGTTCCTGTAGGGTCCAATCAGACCGGAGTCCTCACCAGCCACATTTCGGTTCTGTACCTTTTTGCTAACGCTGATGTACCAAAGAGTGTTTTGATCGTATGATGGGAAAAGATGATGGCAGAGTGTCCTCCTTTGGGGGGGCGGGGCTGGACCTTACCCTTACTGCCCCTCCAGTCATTAAAATAAAATGAGATGGGTAAGGATTTATGCTCAAGTCCCGTGAATAATCACAAATACAGCTGCTACTTCATACCAGCGCCTAAAAGTGAGCCTCGTAAACTGAAGAACATCATCTGTTGTAGCTTTCATGGGACAAAAGCTTGTATTTAGCCCTTCACAGAAAACAATGGCCCAGGCAATCTCTAGACGATCTACAGAAGAAATACCTGTCCCGCCCCCCCCCTCCCCACGCATAAACGTCAGAGTCTGTCATCAGGAAATATTTTGGTATGAATACAGATAGGAGTCAGACATATTCTTCAGGTGTGTTTGGTCATTATGTAAGACACACTTCTTTAATTGTGCTTCAGTTTGCTCTAGTGCACTTTTTCCCCACTTGTGTTTTTTGGAAAAAAAATGAATGTTTTTTTTTTTTTTTTTTTGGCCTGGGTTTTCTCACTTTAAAAAAAAAAAATAGTTTCAATGTGAAGTGTCTATTTATATCCCAAAGGTTCACTCATTTAAATTTTTTATATATAAAAATATATGTATAAATATATATTTTTTATATATTGACTCTAAATGGTTTTGAAGTCTAAGGACACGTTTAGATATTTGAAAATTAAGGAGTATGGGGGGAAAAAAACTCATTTGAAGCAGCTGGTTTTGCGTAGATTGTGCAGGTGGGTTATTGTGGTGTAAAATGCAGGAGTGAAAGGCTGCTCTCTTGGTCTAACTGCCACGCAGATCTAGGAGGAAGTGTGTTACCAGACTTTGAATCTCGGAACTCTTGGTTCACAATGTCCTCCTGGAATGCAAATCCCATTCAAACCACGGAGACCTCCTTTGTGACCTCATCACTTATTATTCTTGAGATGTATAGCGCACGCGGAGATGCGCCTCCCATCGAAATCAAGACCACCAAGCGATAACTGCTCGTTCCTCTGCTTGAGAACGAGCAAATGTGGCAGACAGGCCACAGAGCGGCGATTCACCCAGCTTGACGACTTTGTTTAGCCCAGGGTTTGTGTGCCTGCTGTTCTCTCGTTTAGATCCACAGAAATCACGTAATCCCTAGGACGGACATACCTTCTCACTGTCTCTACGCGCACTGGCTTCTGATTGGCTGAGAGATGTCTGCGATCAGCCATGCATCAAAGACTCTCCGCAGTGGCTGTAAGGCAGTGTAAAGTTTTTGGATCGAAAACATAGTGACAAGGCATTTCTCATTTGCTTGTGAAGTACATTGTATCAGTCATTTTAATTTGGCAGCTTTTAGTTTATTTAAAATAAGCTGATGAAGTTAATGAACAAAAAGATGTCTCGTTTCGGCAGCTAGCCAGTCATAATGTTTCAAAGTAAAGGATGAATAGAGGAAATTTTAAACTACACAGATTGTATGACTGAAGGGCCTGTGTGCATTCATGGCACTGCAGTGGCCACTAAGGGTAGAATTCTAGGTCTTAAACGAGTTCTATGGTTCAGGCTAACACAGAGGCCGGCGTCTTTGGAATAGGCCAGCGTAAATGAACTTGTGCTGCTTTTCATTTTTGATGTCCATTTCTTTTTCTTCGATCTGGGATATGAATATCCTAGTCAAACAGGAAACATGGCTGCTAAGTATTTAGAGCAGCTAGAATCAGTCTTGTGAATAATCAGAGTATTCTGTGCACAGAGAACCCTGGGGTAATCAAAAGATGATGGTAGTTTATATATATAGGAATATATATTTGTATCTCGACAGGACTTGCAGTGCAAAGTCCAGTGTATTAAATATATTTACAATAAAAGCGAACCATATGTTTATTAATTTCTTAATGTCTCGTATTTTTGTTGGTCATACGGTATCTATTGTTATTCATGGTCTATAGCAGAAATCAACGCACCTGGCGGCTCACAGAAGCCTCTGCTTTGATTAACGCCGTGGTAATTTTAGAATGCTTGTTATTGGCTATGCTGTATATCTCCTGGAAACTGCCGATCGCGCAGCCTGACGTAAAATGCCATTTGACAATGTCTGTATTGGGTTAATCTGCTTCTAGTGGCACCTGCAGATTAACATCCCGTGCAGTTGATGTGTTATTGGGGAAAGGCTTAAAAACATGTTGAAAATTTACCAGCTATTTAACATTTTCCCTGAGATAATTAGCCAGTAAAGTTGCGAAAGTTTGTGTGATCCTGCGCAGACCTTGATGCCCAAATTAGTCCTTGTGCCCATGAATGCAGCTGGATGTGTGTGTCCTCAGCGATGGGCTGGTACCTTCTCCCATGTGTCCTGGGCTTCAGCTTCTCCGTCACGCTGTACTGCTTAAATAGTTATGAACTTCAGATTTCAAGCTTCAGCTTCGTTTTCCAGAAGATGCTGCTGCTTCAGTTTTGACCGTGATGTGAGTGAGAGAGGGCAGTGTAACGCTGCTTGTGACATTGTGTTTTTCCAACCAGAATACCAGATGGGGCAGTTGTTACAAAATTCTTCCAAAAGGCCGCACACTACCCAGCCTCAACCTTTTCCAATCCTGTTTCAGGTTTGGCTAATGGTTATGTGAGTAATTAAATCGAATGTGCCTAAAGGCAAGACTACCAGGAATGGCTGGGCGTCCACACAAGAAGGGCTTGCTCAAAGTTTTTGTAGGGTGTCAGGACAGAGGAGGGTTTCGTAATGGCTATGATTTGCAGCTGGTGAGGCAATTAAAGAACATTTTGAGAACAAGCGAATTAGCTTGGCTGGTGGTAGGTGTTTACCTGTATCTTCCTTTCTTGCGCAAGGCAGCTATGATAATTGTTGATGGTGATGGATTTGGTCAGAGTGGGAGGGTGTACTGAAAGCAGGGTGGTGATCCCGTCTCTGCAAAAGGGGAAGGTTTAAAATGCCGGCAAATCGCGTCGGCCTGAAAAGTGGCCATAGCGGGTGCTGTGCTCTTCCTCTCTCTGTCCTTCCAGAACATGCCTGGGCACAACGCTCCTCTGAGCAGGAAGAGAAAAATCATTAAATCACATGGGCCAGGCTACATGTTCCCTTGATGGCTTGGCAAAGGTTCTACCCTACTTGTCTAAACTCACAGCAAGAGAGTATCGTGAGTTAACTCCCTCTGAATGCTTCTGGGCAGCTGGCACCAATTGGAAGGTGAGTCATAGAGGACCGTTGTCTGAGTCTCAGCCTTTGCGCCGTCGCATACAGCCCCACTGGCTGCACCTCAGGAGGTAGAGTAGCCTCAAGTTGTGGCAAAGCGAAACGTCTCGTTGCCCTTCGTTCTGCGGGACGGCCACGGCTCTTGTGGAGCTGCCTTGCTGAGAGAGAGAGAGACTTGACTTTTAAAAAGTCCTTTATTAACACGAATGCACAATTATCCCTTACTCAAAAAAAAAAAAAAAAACCATGTCAGTCCACAAACTCACCAGCCATGCACATCATACGTTCAACACTAAACTTTGATCATCACCGAGTTCACACAACACTCTGCATTGCCCCCACACCGTGGAGAAATCCTGCAGAGTATGAGTTAACGCAGAGTACGCATACTCCACCAGAAGCCGCATCGTTACCAGTCCCACCAGCATAGACTTAGCGTCCGTCGACCCAGCCCCTCTCAGCTTATTTTTCCGGGACAGCCGAATCGCAAGTTTGGCCTGACCCACTAGAAAATTCAGCAAACACACTTTAACTTTCTCACGTGCCTTATATTTTGGACCATATATGAAAATGACGTTGGAAAATTCTGACTCGAACCCACCAAACCATGCCTCGAGCTTCGAGAACATGGTCCCAAGCCTTTCACACTTCAGAAAAAGATGAGCCAGCTCTTGTCTGCGACGCTTACGATGAGAGAGAGAGAGAATATTATGAATGGAGTGCAAGCCGAGGAAACCTGAAAGATGTCTTAAATTAAAGGTTAGGCAGTCTAGCCCCTCTCGATGAAAGTGAGGAATGAGGATGTTTTCCTGTGGTATCTGAGGCCTGAGTAGGCAGCCCTGGTCTGTCTCTGTACCCTATATCTGTCACACTCTCCATCAACCACCATTTTGGATACCTATCTACCTAGGAGCAGGGCCGGTTCTAGGATATTTTATGGTGTGGGGCATAAGAAGGGCCATTTTTGAATCTGTGAGTGACAGAGGAAGGGGCAGGCCGGGGACCAATCGGCTTTCAGCTATTGGTCAGTTCCCCCATGGTCTGGCCCTTGCATACACCCCTGTCTAGGTGCACTGGGCCAGGTGGTGCCCTCTTGAAGACCAGCAGGTCAAACCCAGCTACATTCACTCACAGCCTGGGGGGGGGGGGGGCAACATGGATCAGTTAAGTACGCATCAGCAGGTAATGTAAGCTGTACCATCGGGGGACGCCATTTGCAAATGTAGACTTAAGCCTATACGTTTGGCCTAAAGTATTTCCACAGTCCTTGAATAGGAGCTGGCTTTTCATTGGCTTTTAGCCGAACACACTGGAGCTGATGTCTGACCTCACAGTGAGTAATTCCTCAGTGGGCTGGGCACTCCCCCCACCCCACAAAATAACACTCCCACAGGCACTGTCAATGGGAAGCCATGCTCCTACAGTAAGTCAGCACTCTGCTCTTTGACTCATTCTCACACCCGGCCAGCGTTTTGATCTCCTGCCTGACCCCCCAGCACATACTTCTTGTTGTGTGTCGGGTGACAGAAGTGGGGGGTGGGGGCATTCAGAACCCTCCCCAGGGTCAGATCTCTGTGTGAGGCAGTTCTCCGATGCTCATCTCTATTACTCCCAGAAGAATCTAATCCATTATAAATCCTGTTTGGCCTGTCAACCTTCAGCTTCTCTCAGCAGGGTTATCAGAGCCCCCTAAGAAAATACTGACGTCATTTGTTTATTATTCTCCATTTAAATGGATATTTGCTATTCATGTTCTGCATTGAAATCTTCAAGCTCTTTTGCCATTCCCATTAAGCATGGATCTGGGTTGGTCTCCCCCTAGTGGCAGATTGATGGCAGTTTATTTCAGCTTTTTGCTGAGTTACTGCAACTTCTTCTATCCGGTGCTGAGCCATTGGTATTCATTCCCGAACACTTGTAAGACAGCCACTCGAGACTCTAGTTTTGTTTTTTTTTAGGTCTTAGTGAAATTCCTGCTGACATAAAAATTTAGGGGGGGGAAGGTGCACTTCCACTAGATGTCGCTGTACATTTACGAGTAAAGCGAGGGTGAAGTGAAGCGTCATTTTTCACTTTGAGCTTCAGCATTTTATAGTACAATGCGCATCATACAATACAATAGCCACTGCGTGCATGTTTAATTATGAACTGCCTTGCTTGGACTATATTTAATATTAATCTCTGATTACTTTAAAGGACAAAGTTATTTTCACCAGCCACTGAACCAGCTTTTCTGACTGTCATACTAATCACCAGAGCAATTCTAGGGACACTGGGGAAAAAAACACTCCTTCGGGTATGGCAACTCCTCCTCCCCCGGCATGGTAAAATGTATTACCCCAGCTAAGGGCCCCAGGCCATTGTTTGTCCTGCCTGTGGCTGCGCTTCAGGTAATCTCTGACCTCGCGTGTCACTGAAATACGTATGTTATTTGGGCAGTATTTATGCAACTCTGTGTATAATGCAACACATTTTCTCATGAAAGGCTATACATAAACACGATGATATATCGATAATATTTATGGAACATTCTCCGAGTAAACACGGGGTTCTCAAGTCTCGGGCATTTCAGACGCTCTCATGTCTGAAGAAGAGAGAACCACAGTGTTATATGGAATCTTTAGACGATGCGCACGAATACTGAGGGGTTTTCCGCCGAGTTCGTAACTGTCCCGAGTTATCCATCGTTATAAATAGCCCCCTACCGGACAAAAAAAATAGCATTTATTGTTTCTGGGTAAATTCCAAAATAAGTTGGGTGTAATTCTGCTGTAAGCACGTTATTTACGTGGATGCGCGCAAATATAGATGGAGTGCAGGAAAGATGTAAGTTTGCAAAATCCGATGAATGGGGAAGTCAGGGATCTCTCGTTTCTCACTCCAAACTTTTGATGAAATCCGAGAGCCTTGTAAGCAGATAAAAGCCATGCCATGAACTTTTGCATCACGCTGTTGAAACACAGCTGTGACCTGCATCAAGGGATTTCTGGGGAAAGCACCCGGAGCAGAGGGGAGGCATGGTGGCGTGCAGAGATGCTGGCGTATGTCAGGTTGAGCTGCGGCCTGAAGAGACATTCAACGTGTGATAGGGTCTGTATATCTTGGTCTATATCAGCACAAGTTCTTGCTGGTGGTGACGCCCTTTAAGGCAGTTGTGCAACGATTGTTGTTTCGGTTTCAGAGAGGCACGCTACAGGTCTTGCAAGTTTATCTCCTTCTCCCCTCTACTCCACTTCCTCGCTCCGCCCCCCTCCCAGATTATTTCTGATACAAAACGGAACGGCACTCGTACGCCAGGCTTCTGAAAACGTAATAGGACATTCTTAGACCTTTCTGGTAGCTTGGCAGCCAGGTATTCCTCAGGGAATCCCTCGTGCGTGTGTTTGCGTCCGGGCTCTCCGCGCTTATTGTCACCTGATATAATACCTCTCTAATTAGTCACGGGGTTACCGATATATCGGGGAATATCTGCCTTTTGTGATCATTACCTTCCTGTTGCTTGGTGCACCGGTGGATTTCAGCGGTCGGCGAGCAATCCGGCGGCCACAAAGGGGGAAGTTGTCGTTTCGTGTTAAGAAGAGTGAGCAGGTGAGATTGTTTGTTTTTCCCCCCTCGTTCCTCTTTTTTACGTGTGCAAGCGGCTCCATCTGTCTTCTCCAGGGACTTTTCGTCATTTTAAGATCACGGGATGCTTCAGACTCGTTAATATCTATCATAACGTGGAACCTTCCCATAATTATCAGCATTAAATATTTCTTTATGCTCTCCTTCGTTAAACAAAGTATGTATTTTGTCATGTAAAAATCACATAGGTAACACTTTATAATAGTTCCGTAGTTAACGGGTAAATATGCAGGAACTAAGCAGCAACAAAGGAGTAGTGCTTCATTAACACCTAAATTAGTACTTCATTACTAAGGAGTTATGCTTAATTACTCAATAGGTAATAGTGAACTAATTATTATAGTAGTTCACTAGTACTTCATTAGGAACTATTGAGTATTGCAGGTCTCATTGGAAATGATCTACTAACTATGGATTATTTCTAATAACTACTAGTTCATTACTCGTCAAATGAACAGTGCTTTTTTTGGACTAACTGGGACGTATATGCTACTGTTCTCAATGATTTTTGGCATTCTTTTCCTTTTGGAAAAACAGGCTTGTTTCTTCATACTCGTATGACATACAACTTATTCTACAAAAAGTTACTGCCTAAAATACGTATACAGTACCTACATTTTAATTGTTTACCTCACTTCAGTATGTGTGCCAGTGTTCTTCAAACTGTGCTTTGAAGTCCAACTGAAGGGATGGCCAATCAGACTCGTGTTTTGCCACATGATGTGCTCCACCACATATTGTTGATCTTTTCTAAACATTAAGAAATTAATGTATGTATTTTATTAAGGAATGAAATCTTAATAATGACCTAAATAAAACTAATTGTAACTGATTAGTAATGAATGTGGTACTACTGACTTCTTCAATAGAAGTTACTAAAGATCAAGAACAGTATTATAAAATGAAACACACTGTAACTCATTAGTAATGAATGTGGCGTTACTGACTTCTTCAATAGAAGTTACTAAAGATCAAGAACAGTATTATAAAGTGAAACACACTGTGACTCATTAGTAATGAATGTGGCGTTACTGACTTCTTCCATAGGAGTTACTAAAGATCAAGAACAGTATTATAAAGTGAAACACACTGTAACTCATTAGTAATGAATGTGGCGTTACTGACTTCTTCAATAGGAGTTACTAAAGATCAAGAACAGTATTATAAAGTGAAACACACTGTAACTCATTAGTAATGAATGTGGCGTTACTGAGTAAGCTTCTATTTCTTTCACTTAAACATTTACCGAGTTCTTTTTAAGGGGTTAATAAGAACAATGAATGTTAACATAGCTTATTTGCTTCACTTAAACATTTATGTAACACTACATGACACAAAAGCACAAGTTAATTTTAAACATGTAATTTGAAGCACATCTATATGTCTATATTAACATCACAACTTAATTACTTTACATTGATTACACATCCACCCCATTGAAACTATTTACACAGGGTATTGCTTTCTGATGTTATGTAACAAACATCCAAGTGGTCCATCCTTGTGATTTTGGCCCAGCCAGCAGGTCCACTCAATCGGTCTTTGTCCGCTGACGTCACACTCGCGATAGCCGCAGTGTATTGTGGGTCAAATTGCCATTTTGGTTGTAGACAACATAAGAGTGAGCATTTGCGTGCGGCATCATCTTTGGTAAGATGGGACACTCAATGTGAAAGGCTGTCATACTAAATCACATGGTAGAAATAGCAGAAAGGTGGACCACAACAGATTTTTTTTCGGTTTCCCACTTGGAAAAAAAGATATAGACAGCAGGTAGAGGAGGTAACGAAGAGCTCGTTGGGACAGAGGTGAGACAGAAGGAGATCACTTTCAACACGATATTACTTACTGTGTTTTTACTCTATCACATCATCTCTATCTACCTGGACAGACCCCTCCACAAGCATGAAGCATATCATAGACATTAGCAAGCAACTCCAATGTAGCCTAATCGATGTGATAGTACATGCTTAATATTTTAATATTTTGTGTAAAACTTCATTAATGATCATAAGATCATTTGCATCATAAAAACTATGTGGCATTTTATTTTTCTGATGGATGTGACAATTACACATTAAAGTATAAATAGCTAAAACAATGTGCTTCATTTTAAACTATTCGCTCACCTTGTCTCAAGTCCACATTATCAGAGGATGAGGGGTCTATTGCTGCATCGCCCTGTGACAGTTTCTGTGTAAGCATGAGCCATTCACACCTGGCCACCCCCACCCCACCTTCTACGGCGCTGATGGGGATGTATCTGGATCGCGTTTCACCGCTGCGTTGTTCATCAAATTACCATGCGAATGCGATTTCAATACGCGGAAGTGCGGCTCTTTAGAATGTGAATAGCGATCTTCACGCGAAGGCGGTACTACACGTCCCCCATGCAGGTAACACAAATAAAGGTGACATGGTTAACTTTTTGCCAATTTAACCTAATTTTAAAAACTTGGAATACCTCCGACAATGGAAGTTATGAAAAGAAGACGGATTACATATTTAGCCAGTGTTTTCCATGATTCTACACT
>JAODJW010000045.1:14145110-14158517 GCA_026777045.1 Hyperopisus bebe
GGGGGGTGTCATCACCATGACAACCACCGCCTGGAACAGCAGTGATCCAGAGAATAAGCCCGCTCTGTGTGCCAGTGTCCTGGTACCGGACAGTGCTGGGGGGTGGACAAAGGGTGCGATTCTTGCGGAGCACACCCGCGTGATTGCCGGCCCCTGGAGCATGGTGGGGAGGTGAGGCTTGAAGAGACAGAACAGGGATGGGACTGTGAGTCCTCGGGAGATTGGGTGCGGGGGGGCAGGGTGCATCATAGCGACTGGGGGAGGGCGGACAAATGACACAGGCACTATTGGTGCGCACAGAGCTCCGTTTGTCTGTGTTTCCCACGGAAAATGCTAATTTCCCCCATATTTGGGATGACAATAGGCACTTATTGTGATATTACCCTTGTCCAGAGAGAGCGGTGCCGTGCTGCGTTCGCATGCACACCGGGGGAACCCAGGCAAGGTCCGTCCCAGAGTCACTGTACTGTGCATCCGCCAATTGCCGAGAGGGGAAGCACATCTGGACATTTAGGGTGGGGCTGTGATTTTACCAAGCAGACAGCTGAACCCTGAAAACATTTAGAAACTTGAAGAGATTTACTTGATCCTGTGTTTCACGGACACTGTTGGTGGGGGCCTCTCCGTTTGGCCTGAAACTAGGAGAAAACTTGTCTGCGGTGTTTAACTTCAGCAAACAGCCCCTGACTTGGGAGAGTGACACCAGGTCGATGCTGGATGAATGCTCCATGTTGGGATAGTGACACCAGGTCGATGCTGGATGAATGCTCCATGAAGGTTTCACCTATAATGCACTATACATGCCTTCATAATGCATAATAAGGGTCAGCATAAGCCATTATAATGCATTATGGAGATATTATGGCGATGCATTATAGATGAAAGCTTCACAGAGTATTCATAATGCGTAATAAAAATGGCTATGTGTTATGCCTGTTTATAGTTATAACCGTGTTTATGATACTGTATGAATACATTAAAAGGCATTATGAAGGTATCTATAATGCATTATACATGAGTACCTTAAGTAAAGTGCCACCAATGTTCCTTTCAACTCTTTCATTAGATAAATCTAGAAGATGTCTTGAAGTAGTTTTATTTTCATGTCAGGTTGTAGGTTTTACTTGGTAAGCTTCTACAACACTTGCGTTCTGTTTATTTCTATATCTTCGCTCCATTGAAAAGTTACAGTTATATCGACATACATGACCCACAACTAGACTAGGACTACTGTACATGTGTGATCCTCACTGTATTTTGTACAGCGATTCTCACCTGTGTAAATTCTATATAGTGCCGTTTGGGTTTCTGTGAAGAGCCTAGAAATGACTTGGAGACCTGCAGCAGTCAGGACTCTCATCCGATTAGTAACACATTTGCATCCACTCCATTGTCTGATCTCTTAATACATTATTGTTCACTACATGAAGTGCTATCAGTGCTGATGAATGATGGTAGGGTCATAGGTTTACCTTAAGTAGCATTTTCAAGCATATGTTTGTGACTGGAGGTCTCTGGTTGGTATGGTGGATCTCTGGGTTTCAGTGCTTCGTCTAAGCAGCCCCTGCTTTGTTGACCCGTATCCAGTTCAGCTGCTGAAGTCATCGGACCTGGGGCGCCATAGCCTGCTGTACCTCAAGGAGATTGGCCATGGGTGGTTTGGCAAGGTGAGGCATGCTGTGCTACTGTTGGATTTGTAGCACATTCAGGCAACATAGTGATAATCTCAGCAATCTCTCTTTTTCTATTTCCTGTGGTTCCACGTCGGCTTCAGGTTCTGCTGGGGGAGGTCAACGCGGGTCACAGTACCACCCAAGTGGTGGTTAAGGAGTTGAAGGCCAGTGCCAGCATCCAGGAGCAGATGAAGTTCTTGGAGGAGGTCCAGCCCTATCGGTCTGCACTTCACCTTCTCTTGTCCCCATCCATCATCACAATGGTTTGGCTACTATGTAATGCAAATATAATGAGATGCCTGTTTAGTGTAACAGTTAAAGTCATGGACTTAGGTGGAAGGTTGCAGATTTGATTTATGCTGCTGTATAATTGTCAAAATCATAAGTCACCTTGAATTATGTGCCAACTAAACAGATAAATGTAAATTAATACACAGACATACTTCATAAAAACTGTGGGAAATCAATTAAGGTCACAGCCTTAAAAACAGGAGGCAGAGTGACGGAAAGCAGGGCAGAGCTCATATGTATGAGGTTGGCCAGTTGGTCTACATGTTCCTCCTCTACTTCACAGAGCCCTCCAGCACCCTGCCCTTCTGCAGTGCTTGGCACAATGTTCCGAGGTCACCCCATACCTGCTGGTCATGGAGTTCTGCCCGCTGGTGAGTGCAGAGTTTCAGGATGTTTCTGAGGAAGTGGGACTTTCCTCTGGCAGATCCACCCCCCCCCCCCTTCCCAGTGGTTTGGCTGTTATGCTAGCTACGCTAACTAGAGTGTCACCAGTTTCCTGCTCATCATAGGGGGACATGAAGGGCTACCTGCGTAGCTGCCGGGCGACTGACTCGATGACCCCTGACCCCTTGATTCTCCAGCGAATTGCATGCGAGATCGCCTCTGGTCTTCTGCATCTCCACAAATACAGCTACATTCACAGGTAGGTCAACCGTTCCAGTCTTCTGTATTCCATTTTTGTTCCACTAATTTCTGACATATTCATTTCCATCAAAAGTCACTGCACAAAGCACAAATAATTCGTAGGACCCTTGTAGGGTTTCTCTATGCCCAAACTGCTCTGAATTTGCTCCAGAGCTGCATTGTTCTCTGAAAGCCCCGGATCTGGCTACCAATTGGTCAGTCCCTGTAACAATATCCTGGTGCTGCCTGAGTAGGTCTGGAAAACTCCAGCATCAGTGATTTTGTTGCTGGGGTTGAACACTGCCATCATCGCCGTGGATGCATCCATTGGATTTCTTGTCTTTGGTTTTCAGCTGCATTGATATGTAGCTTGAGAGAGGTGGAAGAAGAAGATGGGCATTGCTTTGCAGTGCGGTCCTAGATGTCTGGCATAATCAATTCCATTTTTCCACACGTTGAACAGTTATTAGCTTTACTGCTAAAGTTTGCATATGAAGGACCAGGCTGATTGTTTGCTCTCTCATATGGCCTCAGCTATGTGTGGGATTGTGGAAGAGAGTCAGGCTGCCTTCCTTTTCCAGTGTCTCTGGAGTCATTAGTCACTGTCACCACCTCTACTCCCCTCTGCCCCCAAAATCTGATATCCTGCAGTGACTTAGCCTTGAGGAACTGTCTGCTGACTGCAGATATGACAGTGAAGATCGGGGACTATGGCCTCTCCCACGAAAAGTACAAAGTAAGTGTGATCAGACAGACAAATCACATTTGCGGGACTTTTTTCCTTATGTATGGTACGAGAAACAGATAGTGCAGGCCCTATTTTTTTTAAATGATACAACAAATAGAGAACAACTGCACAAAAGTAACTTAATTCTTTAATCTGAAATGTTGAAATTTATTGAAAATGTAACACTGATGAGCAATAATATATTAAATCCCACATGGTGGCATTAATGGTTGAAATGCACCATTTGGGATGGGCCCATTGCTGTAGGGTCAAGATAGGGTCAAGGTGTCACCATTGGGTAACCTTGAACATCTCTGATGACAACTTTAAGGATGACTACTTCGTGACACCGGATCAGCTGTGGGTACCCCTACGTTGGATTGCCCCAGAGATTGTTGATGAGGTCCATGGCAACCTGTTGACGGTGGACCAGACCAAGTCCAGCAATGTCTGGTAAAGACAGGGGAGGAGAGCCAAGGGAACTGTGTGCTGTCTGTTATAGTCAAGCTATATTTACACCTTGCTTACAGGAGAGGATCCACAGGATGGATCCTTTTCTGTTGAAGGAGGATTAGCTATGGCTTTATGTCCTAGAGAAGGGTAGATGAATAGGAGTGAATCACTGCATGACAACATGATGTAGTGTAGCTGGTAGCATCTTCAGTTGACCAGCAAATCTTACAGTAGGTTTGCATGTTTGGACTTTGCAGGTCTCTGGGCGTGACAATCTGGGAGCTCTTTGAGCTGGGCAACCAGCCGTACAGGCATTACTCAGACAGACAGGTGCTCACCTATGCCGTGAAGGAGCAGCAGTTGAGACTGCCGAAACCCCTGCTTAAGATTCCGCTTTCTGAACGCTGGTGAGTGACCTGTCCGGAATCCTGGTCCCGTGGCACGTAGGCAAATCAGATATCCAGGTTAATTCACAGAGCTGAAGTGGCAGATATACAGGGAAAAAATGTAATTAATGCAAGTATTCACGGATACCTGCTGGTCCAGTTAAGGGCTATATGAGTAGTCCTGAGGAACACTGTTGTGCAACAGAAGAAGGGCAAGTCATTCAGCTCTATTGATTCCATAGTACGTCTGGACAACTAAGTCATTCTAGTCAAATAAAATGATGGAATAACTTTTCACACATATTAAGAACATTCTGCTGATGCATATAAACAGAACTTATTCTACTCATTCGCCTTCACCCATGATTTTTTGGTAGGTCCTCAGTGACCAATTCACATTAAGGTCATTCTTAAAACCATGTGAGCTGTTGTTAAGAATTAAAAATGAATTTCCTTTCCACCCCATGTCTGGTTTGGGATCAGGTATGAGGTGATGCAGTTCTGCTGGCTGCAGCCTGACCAGAGACCCACTGCTGAAGAAGTACACCTACTGCTGGGCTACCTGTGCGCCAAGGGCTCCAGTGAAGGGGAAGAGGAGTTTGATGCGCGATGGAGCTCCATGAGGCCTGGTGCAGGTCATGGTGGTGCCGAGGTAGCTGTGGAACTGGCCTCCTCCGCGTCGTCCTCCTTCCCCTTGCTGGAGAACTTCTCTGTGGGTGAAAGCTTCCCTGACGAATCAGGGGATGACATTCTGACGGTGACAGAAACCAGCCACGGACTCAACTTTGAGTATAAGTGGGAGCAGATGCGCCACGAGCAGCCCTACTGTGCTTCCTCGACCAGTGGACGGCTGGGTCAAAGCAATCCCCTTTATCAGGACATCTATTATCCAACCAGAGGTGCAAAGGACAGCTCTGGTGGTGATAGGAATGCCCTTGGGGTGTCCCCTTCTTTCTACAAGGCTAAGGAGCTGAATACCCCTGGGGTGGTGCCAGTTCTGAGTGCCCACAGTCCATCAGTGAGTAGCGAGTACTACATACGCATTGAAGAACCCGTTGAGTGCAACATTAACCTGGACTGTAGCCCAAGCTTTGAGGGGCATTTCAGTGGCATGCCAGGCAGTGGTGACTCTGGTAACTGCCCTGGTGAGGTCCAGGCGAATTCCTACTGGTCGGCAGGCACTCAGAAAACCGATTCCTATGACTCTGACACCAGCCTGACTGTCTCTCCTACCATGGAGCCTCTGTTGAGGCGGGCATCTGGGGATCACTGGAATTCTGGAGAGCGGTTCTCCTACAAAGATGGCGAGGAAGAATACCACCAACATTCACCTGGAGGGACGAATGACCAGCTTCTAGAGGATTGCCCTACGGATACACACCAGAATAGGTGGGGAATGCACAGCCTGTCCCAGGGGGTGAATGAGATAGGGAGCCCATTCACAATTTCCCCACCACTTTGTAGCCCCAAACTGGGGTATTGTGATCCTTACTTGGAAGGCAGACAGGGGCCCATTGAAAGTAAAAGTACAGCTATCGATGTTTACAACACAATGATGGGCTCCCTACAGAAGGCAACATCTGGACCATGTACTATCGACATTGACATAGAGACAGAAGGAAACCTGCTTGTAGAGGAGCTTGAAAGCAGTTCTGGGGATGAGGCGTATTTGTTCACAGAAAACGTGGCCAGCAAATGGAGCTCGAACTGTTCTTCCAACAACAACCATTTGAACTTTGAGTGTGGGCCTTGTGTTAGAGGAGTCCAAGAGACATGTGTGGACATTCACTACACTACAACTTTTCCAGATATGGAAAGCTCATGGCCCGAGATAGCGGAGGTTAAAGACATTCAACATCCAGCAATCAACCTACCCATACCTCTTCCTCATTCAGAAATTGCAGCTGAAATCTGTGGTGGCATCTCTCTCAATGAGGTCAACACTCAAGTCTTGGAAGAATGTGGACCGTATAGCCCTTTGTGCAATGAAGGAAACGCAAGATCAGAGTCACTTGTTAATCTCCGGCAGATGGCAGAAAGTCCTCCATTTATTGATGCACTGATAAGCCCAACTGACAGAAACTTTAACTTTAACAGTCATTTAAATCAGGAAGACATAGAGATGCCTTGGGAGGAAAATAAGGAGATTCCATCTCCTTCAACAGGAGGCAGTGTTTTGTCTCTGACAGAACCATTGGACAGTCAGGGGGACTCAGAGCTAGGGAATGAAGAATCAAGGTCAAATGTCTTGGAATCAAACACAGCTGATGAAACAATTGAGCAAGGCGTAAATGCGAAGAGTGTTAATATCGTTCAGGCCAGTCCATCTGCCCTCTCCGAGAAGGCCGCGTGCTCCCCTGCTGACGTACCACAGGAGCCAGCATCGGAGAGCAGTCAGACTGCAGACAGTGGGTTGGAGGCCAGTTGCTTCAGTGTCAGCATGGTAGACATTGACAACTGCAGCGATGATGATGATGACATCACAGATGTCACATCTGGGATTTTCACCGACATTGTGGATTCGGTCGAGGTGACAGCTGATATCAATGTAACTATTAAGCACCACCAGAAAACCATAGAAACCCCAGACTCTGTAGATTCAGTTGACTTGCCCTCTGTCACAGGCTCCTGTGAGACATTCAGTCCTACATCCTTCTGCCCTTCCTCTCAATCCAAAGCCCTAGATAGTGGGTATGACACAGAGAACAATGAGTCACCAGAATTCATCTTGAAGGACACTTCTGAGCCTCGGCTAATTGGGAGTCCAGTTTTGGGAATAGTTGAGGCAGAGATGGTTCTTCAGGTAGATTTGGACAAAGGTGTAGATGCTGTGGTTTCCCTTTCAGCATCCAATAACACCAAAGTGGAACTGACTAGCTTGAATGAGAAGAACCCATACAGGGATTCTGCCTACTTCTCAGACTATGACACTGAAAATGAGAGATGGTCACGGGAAGACGAAGGTGACTTTCCAGAAAAGTTAGGAGACAATGACCTTGCTGGCCAGGAAGCGGAGAAGGAGGACCTTTCCAGGTACACAGGAACAGAGCAGTTCAGTCCTCATATTAAAGAAGGGGGCAAGCATTATTTCGAAGGTTTGGATAAAGGCAGGGACATTATAGAGTTTGATAATAAGCCAGAATCCAGTGCTTCCTCAGTTCCTGTCCTTTCTACGCTCTCTCCCTCCCCCCCTGAAATGGGGGGCTGCCTGACCAAAGAGTCCTCTCAGGATGAGGGTTTGGGACTGGATTCTGAGCATTCTGGAGAGGATCAGTCCTCAGAGTGCACCTCATCCTCATCCACGGTATCAACGGTGTCTTCCGCCCAGCAGGAATATTCTGCTTCAGGTGACCAGGTGAAGAAAGGCACAGAGGACTCCCCTGGGCCCTTGTCATCAAACTCCACCTCTGAAGATATTCCTGAGGAAGTCTTGAGAGAGCTTGAGGGTGACAAGGATGAACTAGTGCAGGATTGTACTGGGGCTGAGGAGGAGGTGGAAGTAGATGAGAATGCCTCTTGGGGAACCTCTTCCAAAACACTGAAAAATCACACAGATGAAGTGGGTCTTTCTGAAACGGTAGAGGACACAGTCCCTCTTGTGCCAATAGCGGACGGGGAAGATGCGGACGAGGAGGAGACAGACGACAGTGAGGAGTCGGACGAGGAGCTCGGTTGTTACAACATTCAGGAGCAGAGCGAGGAGAGCGATGAGGAGCTGCCAGCCGTGCCCATCGTGGTGAGCGACCGCAGCAGCACCCGGCACCTCCGCAGCCTCCTCAAGATGCCCTCCCTGCTTACCGAATCCTTCTGCGATGAGCTGGACCGGAAGAAGAAGGCAGTATCCTTCTTCGATGATGTCACCGTCTTCTTGTTTGACCAGGTTTGTCAGCTAAAATTCTTGCCTATGCAGCATTAAGGTATTCCGGAAGTTATGGATAGGTCACGCAAAATTGCAGTTTCACTGAAATAGACACAGAAGTCTCATACTCAGCAGGGTCAGTCGAACTGGTGAAGTGTTTATAGTAATGTCCTACAGCCCTGGATAGTGAGATCTGCAGCTCTCCTTTGCAGTTAATCTCACTGTGTCACTGAACTCAATTCTTTTTCCAAGGAGAGTCCCACTGGTGACCTAGTGGAACCCATCTTCCCCTCGGGGGAAGAATCCAGCGGACAACCAAACTCTGATGTGGGTGAGCCATCAGTGAAAGCCAGCGTCTCAGATGACTCTTCGGATGGGAATGTTTCAGAAGAGAGTAAGCTTGCCATGCGGACACAATTTCATTATCTAAATATACGTGTCTGTTGCGTTGACTCTGAATTTTGACAGCCAGGGGATAAGTTATGCTCACTGATGGTAGCAGAAAACATCAGTACAAATGCACATTAATTGTAACTTCAAATCTAACACTTGTTAGTGTTGTACACAATATCTAGAGTTAAAATGCTAAAGAGCTTAAGAGTATAATATGACAAGACATAGCGCTCTATATTCTAAATTCAAAATGATTAATTGCTCAATATGTATGAATATATAGGAATACACGTAAAGATATGTGTTGGAAACCACTTGTTCTTGTATTTTTGTGGCCTTATTTAACCTACTTAAGGACATCTTCAAACTGGGATTCAGTCTCATTTTTGAGATTCCATTCAAGGATTCAAAGTTTTATTGTGATTTGTGCAAAGTACAGTGTACAGAGTACAATGCAATTATTACTTTAATGGTTCTTAACATAAAGCATGTTCACGCAGGCGGAGGATTCGAGTGGGATGACGACTTCCCGTTAATGTCTGACCAAGATGCTGTCATGCCAGCCGCGGAGGAGCCTGCGACCTGCACCCCCTCCCCCGTGGTCCCGGAGTCGAAGCCGGTTGCCCCATTCTCCCGATTCAGCGTCTCTCGCTTCTCAATAACACACGTGTCGGACTCAGATGTGGAATCTGCGGGAGGTGAGCCTTGGTCATAAAGACAAGAAAGCAGCACTTTGTCGACGTTTGATCAGCTGTCCGGCTGAGGGTTGTAATCTAATAATCGGCTGACAGGTCGCTGTCAGTAATTAAGTGTTCTGTTGAGAGCATCGCGAATGTGATAGCTTCCATTGAGTGTGGCATGTTTACAGAATGTGTCTGATGTGGTAAGCACTTCCCATAAGTATTAGGTACCTCAGACCCGAACTCACACAATAGGATGATGCAACACTGACTCGTAATTCTTGGCCTGTAATACCATCCCCTCTGTCCTGCAGGGAGCAGTGAAGATGGGGAGCGAGAATGAACGGCTACTCCACCCTCTACACCCCCTCTCCCCCCCTCCCTATATACAAACACATTGCTGTGTGGCTCGGAAAATGTCCCAAGCCATCTCATAAAAGAACAGCTCTTTTTGGGTGGAGGGTCTGAGTTTTTCCTTTTCCCTCATTTGGCGACCCTGGGTGCCCCCATGACATCCTACAGACCTGCTAAGTATTACGTGGGCAATGGACTCAGAGAAGAAAATATACAATGTATCTATAAGAAAGAAACATATATTAAGATAAATATTTAACTTATATATACATTCTCTCATAATTTATGTTGCATTCCACATTGGAGGTTTTGTTGTATAGGAAGAATGCAAAGAAAGGCATTTGGTTTCACTGTCCTCATCTCTGGCTGCTGGTATCTGCTTGCTGATTGGTCCATATGTACAAGAGGTTTGGGAGGCAGTCTTGCCCAGTGCATTAGGGATATAAAAGCAGCCTACTAAGATACCAGTCTGGCTGGGTGAAGAAAGGAGCTAATTATCCCATGGTGTACTGCCTATGACCTTCTAGATTTTGAAATCTAAGGGATGCTGGACAATTGATAAAAGACCTGAAGGTGTTGGGGGTATTGGCATTCAGAATTACCATGGTATTGAACCCATGTGACAGCACTGGGCACAAAGGAATTCTCTCAACCCTCATGGAAAAAAATTTTGGCCGAACACTGGTTTCTTGTCAAAAATCTCTAAACTGTTGTTTCCTACTCATTTGCAGAGACAAAAGAGCTCTTCTTGCCTTGTGCCAAGTTGCCATCTTGAAGAACCATTCGATACAGAGATGGATCTAATCAGAGAGTTGTATTTTTAAATAACTGAGATTTAAAACTTCCATATCTAGGAGGTTTTCTTAACATTGTCTTGGCACTGCTGTACACAACATGGGTTTTCGAGTTCTCTGCATTCCATCTCTGGAGGTGAAACTTCTTTAAAATGTCCTCAGGCTCAGGCGATGATGGAGATGCTTTTGGACAGGGATGCAGGGTAGGGAACTGATTCTGAGCATTCTTCCAGCTCCGGTGCCACATGGAGTCTGACGACTCCTTCAGAAGTGGGTTAATGGGGTGGTTCTGATCTCTCTCCAGACCCCCCCCTCCAGTGTAGTAGGGAGGGCAATGGCCTCCATTTCTGTCACCCCACTGCGTGAATAAGGACATTTTCCTTCACCTCATTTCACACAATTTCCATCACACGTCAAAAACCATCAGCTCTCGTCAAAGGATGCAAGAGATTTACTCGTAATCCCATGAGGTTATAGACATAGGACTGTTCTAGTATATCATTCGAGAAAAATACTTTTTTTTGTAAACAATGCACATGAAATATACACAATTATGTGATTAAAAAAAAATTCAAGATGTACAGTGGAAGACCTATTGATGCGTCCTGAGCAGGGAAAATCATGTTATATAATATGGTATAATATGGCAGCGATTAAAGATCTATTTCAGAGTTTGTGTAACTGTCAAATGTATCTCGTTCTTTCCTGCTCGGCTAAATTAGCGATGGTAATTCGATTTTGCTGTGGGAATGCCTGACCTTTTGAAATTGCCAGAGAAACATGAATACAAGGTATACTCCATCTATTAGACTGCAGGTTTGTTGCCCTTAACTATGACTTTTAATTTGACTTTTTAAGCAGTTCTGATTCAGTGCTGCAGTGTTTGTGTCACTTATGGGTTTAATACGACATTTTAGTTTTAACTAGACTATGATCTGTTCTATTTTTGTATTATACAGTATATTGAGAAATCAAAGTATCAGAGTTTATAGTTGCCAAAGAGATGTAACAGCGTTAGCTCAGCCAATTAGCTTCCAGTTATCATACATGCTGTATCCAATCAGGAGTGATGAACCTAGTAGCTTTGTCCCGCACACAGATGGACAGATTATGGCCTCCGTCGTCTGGCGTGCTCTGTTCGTTTTCCCCTTCCGTTGCAATCTGCTGTACCATACATCACAAATAAATTAGACGACGGTTCTTCCCGCACACTCGCCTTCCTCTTTTCGTTCGAGTGTCTCCCGTCTGTTGTCCAGCCAGTTCTCGTCTCTCCGTATAAGTAATTACTAAAAAGAGCCAGCTTGACCTACGGCTTAAAGATAACAAAGACAGATGTGCATGTCTAATATACAGCTTGCACACAGCCTCGGACCTAAAAAAAAAAAATAGACCCAAGAGAAATAGACAAATACATCTGACCCCATTTCTGTATGCTTCCATTTCACAATATTAAACACACAGGGGTTGAACACAGGAGCTGAAATTTTACTTTTATTAAATACAAGAAATTGCATTTTACTCTAAACAAATATAAAGACAAATGAAACAAGTATTGAAGGAAATGGATATTTTTTAAAAAACAGAAACACACCAGGAAAAATATATATTTTACTATCCCATGTAAAAGCATACAATTACCATTTTTCTTATCAAGATTTGGATTCAATTATTTAAAACGTGCTTTGAGGTCATCCTTGGTAACCCCTCCCCCCGCTGCCATTTAATAATTTACACTTATAATGCACCTGGACCATTTCTCACAAGCATTCTGATTATCAAAGCAAAACACACCTTGCATTCACTTGTTTGACCACATTTAGTATATAGTAAAAATGAGAGGACTTCACAATCAAGGGCAAATATAAATGTTCTGTTCCGTCTCAAATATACACATACACGCAAGCAAGCATATCGACACATTTTATTCACCCTGGACCTTTGACACCTTTTTCAGCACCACTTGAGTGCAGCAATAGGAGACAAATACAGAATACAATAAATCACTGACTGAGCTCAGTAAGCCCAGAGCTCAAATGGAATTAAGATGTAGTTCATGAATAGCTTTATACAACTGTACACTGCTGCAATTTCAATGGAACTCTCCATACTAGATTGCAACAGTCACAAAAAAAACAATCCAGCTAAAATAGGTGTTTAGTAGTCTAGTACTGTTGTTTAGTAGTAATCAAAGGCTAAACCCTTGAAAAAATAATGTTTCAAAGAATCAATGAAAAAGAAACAAACACTTTATGAGCAAAGCATAATTTTTACATTTTTTTTCCTGACATGCAAAAAAAAACAAAAAAAAAAAAACAACCAAGGTATTTCGATAAATCCCTCTGGTCTGGACACGTCCCATTGACATTGTCGATGCCAACCGCGGTGATGCGGTGACATTGAGCACCAAGCACACACCAGTCCTGACTCGCCACGATGAAGGGAACAAGCTAAGATACCCAGCTGTAGGGCATCACTTCCAAACATTGTCAACAACAACATTGTCAACAAAGGTGCCCATATCTTATACGAACAAAAATCACCTTATTTCACCTCCCTTGTAAGTATTAGATATTGTGTTAAAGATCTTAAAAAGCTCTAAAAAGTCTAAAGCCTGTCTACTGAGAACAACTCACTGCTGAAACGAACAAAATTTATGTTGCTATTAAAACACGATAAGCATTTGTATGAACCGCCCACCACAGGATGATTCAGAAGTTGACTGTGGATGGTTTAAGCAGAGCAGACTCCAAAGAGAGACCTACCCCATTTAAAAACCTCTACAGCAAAATAGAACAGACAGGAAACATGCCAAAATTTTTATAAATAAACACCAAAAAGAGAGGAGCGTTTTGTTTGGTCCGAGTCTCATTAAAATATTACATCCATACATATCCAAGTCTGAACATATACATTTTTCACTAAACCCTAGATTCAAAATACATACATAATGTTTGAACCAAATACTTAGAGTGCAAATGTTAAGCAATTGGAGAGCTTGTATTTACACAATTACAAAGTTGTAAAAGTTTGCTTCTCAAAAGCGCTCTAAGGTGCAGAGTTATAATGAAAGGCAATGTCATCTAAGCCATTAAGGTACAATTGGAGGAGGGGGTTTCCTGGGAGTCCAGAGCTGGGGGGGTGGTGGTGGTGAGCTGGAGACAAAGACTGCCCCC
>JAODJW010000045.1:14158670-14170261 GCA_026777045.1 Hyperopisus bebe
GGTAGGGGACAAGGTGCCTGGTCCCATCCAGGTCCTGGCGGGGGCAGGCGAGGCTCCGGCTGTCCTGGACATGTCTTAGCTAGTAGAAGTGGAGATCCGGGACAGGGGGAATGGGGCTCACCTCTGGTATAGAGTGGCTGTAGTGGAGGATGGGGGGGGGCAAGAAAAGATGGTGAATAGGGGGAGCACGGGTGCGATCGTGCTTCCCATACAATGGACACACGGATGAAACCCAGAAAACACAATGACAGGGCAATCCCAGCTAAAGCTGCTCCTGATTAACCGTGGGTGGCTAATGAGTGGCTTTGCACCCAAGACACTAAGGAGAAGGATTCGCTAACCCAATGAAGACTTCAGAGAGATCCAAATCTAACACAGCTCAGTTGGGATTGCCTTGTTCTCAAAGCTCACCTGGTGATATGGTATTGCATGCCTTCAGTTACTCCTTACTTGTTTCCCATCTAGTAGTACGATAGAGCTTCCTTTCTCAAAAGAATCTGGAGGATTTTACCACCCTAACAGGCATGCTTGGTATGCATACCCTGCTGAATCCTCCAAAAATCACTTAGCATGCAGACAATGGAGGGTACCTTTCCCTGATCCACATCTACACAAGCAAGTAGTATAGTAAAGCAGTGTCTCCCAATCCGGTCCTCGAGAACCCACAGACGGTCCACATTTTTGCTCCCTCCCAGCTCCCTTGCCAGACGGTCCACATTTTCGCTCCCTCCCAGCTCCCTTGCCAGACAGTCCACATTTTTGCTCCCTCCCAGCTATCTGTGGGTCCCTGAGGACTGGATTGGGAAACACTGTAGTAAATAATAGTAAAGAAGAGAGTGAGAGAGATCTACCAGTAACTGGGAAGCCGAGGGCTCAATTTGTTTTGCTGTGATCAGAGGGACATGCAAGGTTAGTTCACATTTCCAACATACCCATACGTGGCTCCCTTCAGTGGCTTACGGTAAATGGCTTTTGATGATTTACGATGTCGACTGGGACAGGTGGCACCACAGTGCATATGTGCAATGAAGAAGAATTCAAAGAGGCCACTGGATTGGAAGAAAACTACTAGCGAAGCCCCGTCCCCACCCCCAGAAAGCCAGACAGCCAATCGCAGCAGAGAGAGTGAGAGAGAGAGAGGCCGGACGGGGCGAGAAGACACATGATTGGTTAGCTGGTTGGTGACGGAGACCGGTCACTTACGGAGTTCCTGTGCTCTCAAAAGCGGGAAAGCTCTGGACTCAAACTGGAAGGTAAAGAGAGTCTTTGGGTTTGTACGGCTTACCTGAAACGTGCCACCTTACCGAGGGCTACAACTTTAAACAGACAAGAGAGACACCTGACACAGTTTGGTTTGCTGCATAAAAGGGACACCAAAAACGCCGCGGGAACTTGCGAAAAAGGAAAGACATCATGTTGGTAGAGATTTGTTTTTAAGTTACAGATGAGTCATTGTTACACGTTGACGATGCCATATGTTGTGCTTTGTGAAAACACAGCAGGTTACTTAACAAAAAATGTTATATTTGTTAAAAACTAAATCCTACAGAAGAGACATTTCTGAACTGGGCCAGAATTCTGTGTCAAACCATTCAGTGAAGCTTTTGCCTTTATATTAGGCGAGAATTTTAACACTTGGTTATTCATTAGGGGTCTAAATGCTAGCAGTGAGGATCCCTGTTGTTTTTATGAATTACTTTCTTGCTTAGGTTACAACACTTTTTTTACGACACCGACTGCAGAATTTCGCCTCACAGAGCAAATCAAACAATACATCTCTCCAGTAATCATTTCAACAGTAACAAGGACATCCAAAAGGGTGAGGAAAAGAAGGATGGAGAGGGAGAGAGAGAGGGGGAAGGGCAAGCAGGCAGCAATTGAGTCACATGGTCACTTGCTTGTACAGGCCCAAAAGTACCTCCCATGACCTCATACCAGCCCCATTCACAGTAAGTATATTTAAAAAGTATTCAAAGTTTTACATTTGGGGGGAGGGAGGGGGCAAAAAAAAGACATTTTGTATGAAGAAAAATTTATTTTTTCCCGTTTTCAAAGTATAAAGTCACATACATCCAGGGTCATTTTTCAACATGACATAGCTCTGGATACCCCAGTGGCATGCATGCTATAAATCGCTTTAATATACACATTTTAGATTATATATAGTTTTTTTTCTTATTTTGCTTACGACAAAAACGAGTTCGATAGGAAAGACATCAATAATATAGACTGTTATATAAACCATTATATAGACTTATATAGACCACCAGCCTTGCTGACATGTGGCTGCCTGCCATTCTGGTTCATTCCCATCGCATCTGGACACGTACGTAGCGGGGTCAACGAGAAAGCTGGGACAAAATACACAAACGGCTCAGCGGATACAACGTAACGTAAAATGAAATAGTCAGCTGGAACAACATAAGTCACTAAAGATCAGTTGGGAGACAACTGGGAACCAACAAACCAGCAAAGGATGCTGGGAAGGGAGCTGGGGCCTTGGTCACTTCAGTCACCTTGGAAACACAGTGAAAGACCAAGTTTAGAAACGTGGAGGGGGAGGGATGGGGCACCTTGGCCCCCAGGAATGCTGGGTTCACTGCTTTTTGTGCAAAAAAAGTCACCATAATATCAATATAGAAACAAAATTAGCAACTTAAAAAAATGCATTGGAAGGCTAGTGGAGGGAAATGGAGCCTTGAAGACCTTGGTCATTAGCAGTAGCATACAGAACAAAATCCTCTTTTCCATTCCTGTCTATTGCCGACGTTGAGGATGAGACAGGGAGGAGGTTCAGAATCAGCCAATCAGCCAAAGGCTCCACATGGCTCAGGGAGATTTCATACGACTCAGTATGAAATACGATTGGACAAGATTTGAACTGGACCACATTGGATGGGGGGGGAGAGAGGGCGGTGACCATAAGAATCACAGTACCGGTCCAGCGTGAATTTCAGAATTGCATACACCTTGGACATTGTGGTTTAGTCCATTACCACCTGCACACCGATGTCTGACTACTGTTTTCACATCAGAGCTGCAGTTTCAATCCTTGTATTTCTGAGCAGAGGACACAACAGAGGTGGATCAGCTGTCATCTAAAAGCTGGAATGGAAATTGATGACATCAAATGACAAACGGACCTACTAATTCCCTTACAAATATGTCCATGTTCCGATTCCTTTTGAGAAAGTAATACAGACACATTAAAATATGCCTGAAATAGGGGGGAAATGGCCAAAAAATGCCTCAGCAGTCAACATTAAACAGCAGCATGTATGTGACATGTTACTCAAACATAATTTTGTCATTATTTCATCAAGTATTACTTTGTCATCAGGTGTGGGATCCAGAAAAGTTAATCAGTCCCACAGAGCATCTTTGTAAGGGATCCCTATGCACTGTGAACAAGGACTGATGGAAAGATGGTTTGCACTATGGAAAATTAAACAATGGGAGGAGCTACAGCAGTTACAGGGTCCAATCAGATCCTGGCAGTTCCACTTGACGGACATACAAGGCCAACAATGGTAGTGTTCTTCTCATTCCGACTTACGCAAATGCAGCCATCTCTTGCTGTTACAAGACATTCCTCTACTAGATGCAAAGTGTAGGAGGAGCCATGGGGGAAATGAGGCAGGGCCATTTGAAGCCACACCCCTTCCCAGTGCAGCATCACAGGAAATATGTACTGGTTCTCACGCCTGAACCGATTTCAGAAACGAGGATTTACATTAGATTTCACACAATATCTGATTCACAAAACAAATAAAATAAACACATACTGATACTGGCTCATAACCAGGTCTTGCTTTAAAGTCCTGGCCGCAGAACAAAGTCGAGAAAATCACCATTCATTTGCAAAACATAAATCCCATTTCATCATTAGCAGCCATTTTTTACATAAAATTTTCATGTTATAGGTTCATTACTTTTCATCACGTCCAGCAGTCCTACTCATCAGCCGAGTCCCATTTAGCAGCACAAAAACAAACTTTTAGAAAAATATATCTCATTTCAATATTTCCAAAACGGAGAAACGCAAACATCACATCACAAAGAGAAGAGAGAAATCTCAAAGGATGTGAAGTACCAAACCTTTTGTAATACAAATCCGAGCAAGAATTCTCTTTCTTTTTTTAAATCCAGTCCCCCATGGTCTAACCCTGGAACTCCTTTCACATTCCTTCCTTGGTGTGGCTTTTAATTCTGTCCATGACAATGAACGACAAGAAGCAGACTGACGGTGTTTGGTCAGACAACGTGTCTCTGTTCACAGCGGAGAGAAATTATTCTTTTACGTTGCCAGTTCATCCTTCAAATCCACAAAAAAAAAAATAATAAAAAATGGAGTGTGTGACACCAGCAAGCGTTGCATTGTCTCCTTGACGGTCCATCCCGTTCTTCTGATTAATGGAGATCTGGAGTCCATAAAATTGTGGGTCACACTTGCACCCACGGACGCATTAACCGTGGCCCTTCTGCCCCATCTTGGGGGCATTCTGACCAACCATGGGGCAGGGGGAGACTGGGGATGACAAAATGACAGGACACGCCCAGCCCTCCCCAGTAAGGGAGAAGGGTGGGGGGGGGATGCAAAAGCAGAGACAGCAGAGGTGTAGGCTGGTTGGGTGCTGTGCTATTCAGATCTGCATGTGTCTGCCTGTCTGCTCTCACACTGTCGAGATCAATTTGCCATCGGAACTGCGGGACAGAGAGAAGGAAGCTCGCCAGGTCTGACATGGAGCAAGACAACCACTAGGGGGCAGAAGTGGATTTAGGAAGGGGGGGAGGCTGTTTTTCCTGCATGTCCTAACCCCCCTTATCCCTAACCCAGTCCTGCCACATCAAAGGAGCCCTTCCCACCTAACAAGATCTGACTTCTGATCACCTGTTCAACCTCAACATCGATTTTTTTTCAGAACCTTTGAAATATTTGCCTTTTACGTCTGGGGTTCATAAATATGCCAAAATGTGAATTCAGTTTTTTTTTTTGCAACATTCACCACAAGTGTTTAAAATATTAATATTTTATTTTAGAGCTATCGAGTCCATTTCAGTAAAGAAAGTAATGAGAAGTGTATTTTTTCTTATTGGGGTAGGGGAAGCCATTATTTGATTGGCACTGCAGTTCACTGTAATGGTCACGTAACCGAGGCCATTAATTCTCTTTTGTCTGAACTGTATATGGTTTCCCAGTAAAAGGTGAAGCCAGTCCCCTCTTTGCTAAGGGGTGACATTTCAAAGATTCTCGAAAACCCAAGATGGCCAAGGTTGCCAAAGGGGAGGTGATCATAGCAGTCTCGTTAGTGGAAGAAGCGGAAATGAGAAGAAAGGAACTTGGGTAAAAAAAAAAAAAAAAAATGACATCAGTCAGTGTTAGGATCTTCAGAGTCTCACGGGTGCCAACTGTGATGTCAGAGGTATATTTATATTAACACGATGATGTCACTAAGCCCAAAAACACTGTGTCCTTCAGAACGAACCCTCACTTTAACTCACCCTGTTCAGTCACATCACCCACAGCCACACCCTCCCCCAGCCCACACAGGTCTCAGGTTAGCTACCAGTTCCACCTGATGAAACTAAATGTATTCCGAACTCAAGATGTTCAAAACACTATCAAAGAGGCAGCAGATGTTGCAAGAGCAAGTAAACGCTGAGGAAATAGTGGAATATAAAGAAATAGAGGGAAAGAATACAATATCAGGACCAAGAGCACATCTATGGGACCAAGTATATCAGCTAGGAGAGAACCATCAACTAAGTACCCAGGGCATAAACAAAAACATTGTCATATAGTCTACCTCTACATAGTGTCTCCATATTGGGCCAGGAAATAAGCAAAGAGTTACTATCTCAAGCAAAATCTAATATCCACGTGCACCCTGACCATGAAGGTCAAAGGTTATGGATAGAGTGGCAGGGCTGGATAAATGCTCCTCCCAAAAACTGCTACAGGAGAAGCTAACTTCCATGTTCCTGCAGCCGGAAGATGGAACGTTTCATCTTGGCGCTGTCACCACTACAGGTCTATAACTACTTAATATGGATATTGGGGTCTCACCTTATAGGAAACCGGTCTTCATACCCATCATGTGCTGGCTGAAGAAAGAAAAAAAAATAGAAAAAGAAGAGTGTGAGAAGTGTGGCTGTAACGGGATACAGCGAAAGAAATTATAAAAGTACGTTTGTAGTTTAGATATATCACATCAAGGTCATTATATCTGGTTTACTCATCACTTATCCAAAGCGTGAAGCTATTTGGTTACATTTGGCTAAGCAAGCTGTAAATTCACATCACTGATTCAAATACCCAAATCTAAAAAGGTAAAAAAAAAAAAAAAAAAAAAAACTCAAACTGGATTTACAACCATTGCCACCAGATGGCACCATCAGCTCACAGTGTGCAGCTGTCACATAGCTATTCACTGACGGATTAGACTGTATTTTGCTCAACCAATTCAGGTCATGTATCTTGCATAGATACTGGAGCCCCAGTCCAGAGCTTGAATCAACATGCTTCCTGTAGCCCTAACAATTAAATACCTTCATTAGGCACAGTATTGCATGTATATATTTTTTTATTATATCGATTGTCTTGATTGTCCTTGGCTGTTTTGCATGACACCCCAAAATATACCACTTTTATGTAAAATGATTTGGAGATATATAAACAATTCTGATTCTGATTTTCCTTTTCCTCTAATGATTTTGGTGGCCCTCAAAGCCAAGTCAAAAATTCTGCTTCCTTCCCACAATGCAATGCGGCAAAGCAGGACACTGGAAACACAAGCACGCTGGAATGCAGCTTTTACTCAGAGGTGTTCCCATATGCCAAAGCTGCCTTCATCGGTCTGCAACCCACTTTCATCTTTTTAATTAGGAGCCATCGCTTGGATTAATGCGAGAGGCATCCAGCGGGTGTGTGGGCGTGGGGGCGCGCTCTCACCTGCGAGAAGCCCGACAGCGCCACACTGTAGGGGCGGGGCCTGCTGTGAGCCAGGTTCTGTGCCAGCATTCGGGCTGTCAGGCCGTAGTCGGCCGCTGGAAAGCCCAAGTCGTCCCGCTCCAGCAGGTTCCCCGTGCTGCTGCTCTTCCCATGGTGCAGGCTGCACGAATACAGGAAGCTCAGCGCTGCTGCTGAACACAGAGGGGCTCAGGGCCGAGGTACTGAACACAGTGCATGCTGACGTGAGCTGCGGGACTCGACACAGAGGGTCTGAGGGCCACAGTACTGAACACAGGCATGCAGACATGATGCTGCAGTACCAGATACAGGGATGCTTATGTGAGCTGTGGTACTGAGCACAGACACACTTACAGGCCCAGGGCCATAGTATTGAACACAGTCACGCTGATAATTGCAGTAGCCAACACAGATTACAGATTTGTAATACTGAACACAAAACAGGCCCATTGTACCGAACACAGGCACGCTAGTGTCAGCTGTATTGCTGAACACAGGCACGATAGTGACAGCTGCATTACTGTACACAGGCACGCTAGTGTCAGCTGCATTACTGAACACAGGTACGCTAGTGTCAGCTGCATTACTGAACACAGGCACGCTAGTGTCAGCTGCATTAACACAAGCATGTTAATGTAAGATGCACTGCTGTGCATGTGCCACATGCAGTGATGAGCAATATGAAAGGATACATTGACTGTTTGGCCACACTCAAGACAGATGAACAGCCGGGTGGCCAGGCGGACGCTTACTTGACTCTGAGCTTGTCGCTCTCGCTGTCTGGCAGTACACGTGTGTAGGAGAAGGGGAACCAACCACGCCTATAATGAAGAAGTTTGGGGGAAGAGAGACCATTTGGACAGGAAGAGCCATAATTCATAATCAATTATCCAATGATATGTTTTGAGTAGGTGAGTGACATGGGAGGGCCCACTTCATGGGCCAATCAGCTGGGGCCAGTGTCCCTCTGACCCCACCCCATATGCACCTCTGACCATAACAAACGATTAATATATAAACCAAACTAGCAATTTTTTATTGAGATAATTAAATTCTGAGTGGAGTGTTTACCTGGTCCTTTTGAACTGAGAATTCAAAACAGCTTTTACATTTTGCATTAAAATTATCAGTTAGAATGTGCTTAGTTGCACGAGTAAGAGATTCAGGTTTGGGGTGAGGACCAGTGTTGCGGTAGAGGAGGTGCTGAATGGATCCTTGTAACTGTGTAACGATAAAAGGCCGACAGGATCGCGGTGGACATGCAGACCAGAGCCAGCTGTGTATTTTAGTCATAAAACTGCTTGACAGTGTGTGGTACAGTGAGGAAGTTCGCATGCTACCGGCCCCTTCCGGCCCCTTCCGGCCGACGCACTCACATCTTGTTCTTCTCGTTCTCGCCATAGTGCCAGCCATCCCGCGCCTCCGGCACCAGCAGGGTGATGATGTCACCCTCAGTGAAACTCAGTAGTGTGCGGTTGTCTCCGGCGGTGTGGGAGAAGATGGCCTGCACGCGAGTCCGGCCATTACGCTCCAGCCCTGCCGCCATTGAGCTGGACCTGGGCAGTGTCCTGGTCTCACCTGCAGGGGGCGATGAACACAACAGCGTCGGCTACACTCAGGCATCGGCTTTAAAATTAATTTAAAACCCTATTGCAGAGAGGACTGCCTTCTACCTTGCTTATACAGCTCAAATGCTTCTCTCTTTAATATGCAACTTGAACTTTGTCCAAAGAGTCCGACACTGCAATGACCTACGTTTTATAGTTGCCATGAGATTAGGAGGCTGCAGGACCCGTCTAGGATCAGGGAGTGAATCAGGGAGTGATAAACAGCCTCTCTACCAGAGAGTTGGTCTTTGTAAAGAGATTGGACATAATCGCTTTTTTTCCCAGCTCTTGATGAGGTAAGACTGGAAGGAACCAAATCTGGATTTGCGGGGGGAGGTAGGCTTACCCACGGAAGCCTTGCTCTTGGCGGGTGCCGGCTTGCGGACAGGCAGCGTGTTGGAGTACACGTCGCTGACCTGCCTCTGGGTCTGGGCTTGGGGTTGGGGGGAGGATGACCGTACTTGGCCCACTGGGCCCTCGGCCCAGTGCTGGTAATCATCCCCATGGACCCCCGTCGTGCCATTCATCAGGGACATTCCGTCCGCTCCCAGCATCCTCTGGGAATCGGACACACGCAAGCACAAAAACAGGCGATTTAAATAAAATTGAAAAAATGACACGCATTCGCAAGGCTGAGGCCACACCACACTGGGACACCAACAATTTTCACACACCCCCCCCCCCCGAAAAAAAAAATAAAATAAAAAAATAAAAAAAAAAAACTGTGTCACTGATTTCCCCCGGTGGCTATAAAAATAGGTCTCTAGACAGAAGACGTGGTTTCTGAGTAGCTGGACCGGGGTTAGCGAATGCTGCGTTGAGGCACACTATGCAAAATCTACAATAAGTAATAATTTAACACGCTGCAAAGTGTGTCGAGTGTGTACCGAGGCGCCTCTGTAATTAATATGCGGTGCTTAACGACTTCATTTACACCCATAGCCTAGTAAACAGAGGAGGTGTTGCAAGGCTAGCCGAGAAATCCCTATATCCCAGCCCACACCCAGACCTGCCAGCCAAAGCCACGGTGGGGGGGGGGGTTCATTAAGCACATGGCAGGGAGGGTGCTTGCGTTTGCATTCCGGGGTGAGGAGGGAGCTGCATTAATGAGGTGGGGGTTTGGGAGGCGCGCACCCACCCACCCATCCGTGGCTCTGTCCCTCGTAAACGAAGCAGAATAAGGGGAAGCTGCGTAGTGAAAGAGCAGCAGCACAATGTGGACCATCTGTACCGGGATCCTGCTCTGGGAGGCGCTGAACGACAGGGGGAGCGCAGAGCCGAATTGTGAATAATCTAAACGTACTTCCTCCAAAACTTAGCACTCCCTTCACATGCAAAATAAAAGTTGCACCTGCGACAGCTGCATATCCAGTGTTTATAAAAGGGCCAACACTTTAGTACAAAAAAAGTAGCTGTCAATGGCGCCCCCTGGGGGCAGAACTGAAGGAACTCTGGTCATTAAGAAAAGAGCTGAGGCCGGCTTCCTGTTTTGGCCTAGGGGGGGCCTCAGGACAACACCTTCTGATTGGCCACATGGCATGAGCTGCTCTTGCCGAATAGGCCGGAAAATGAAGGGGGAGGATTGAAATGAAAAAAAAAAATCCATTTGTTTTTCCCGTTTTCCGGCTTGCTGATGCCATCCGAGTCTCTCTGCTCTATCTATTTAGCTTGCGTGACTCAAGGTTCATTTCGTTTAAGGGTTAACTTAGAGGGCAAGAGGCATTTTTTTTCCCCAACAAAAACACCCAAAAAGCAGGACTTACCTGGGAGCTACCCATGAAGGCCGCCAGCTCGGGGGGCACTGGCAGCGGCTGGGCCCCGGGGATGGGGTCCGAGATGACTAGGTTGCTTTTGGAGGAGTGCAGAGGGCTGGAGATGAGGCCGCCTCCCGCCGCAGTCAGCTGCTGGGCGAGGATGATGGCTCGCTCTGGGAGCTTGTTGGGGTCTGAGCAGGACTGCTGCCAGATCGGGATCTTCTGGGTCAGGAGATCTTTGCCCTAGATGCAAGGAAATCCAACATCGACCCTAAGATCCACGGGAGTCCATCTACAGTCACAATAACTGGAAAACAATCAGCCGTAAAGATGCTCCAGGAAAGCTGGAGAGAAATCAATTAAACGGTTTAATTAGATTTTTATCAGATCGTTAATGACAGTTCCAGCACCAAGTTCTTAATTAAAACTCTTCATAAAGATGGTAGTACTGGTAAGAGCTTAATGAGCTGCTGCTGGGAAGACAGGGGTACCCAGAGACCACAGTGTGCTGCAGGGGGCGTGACACGTTGCCATATGGGTTTAAAAGGCCCCCACCGAGCACGCCACGCCACGCCACGCACATACACAACAGACCTGCCTGGCTATGATTCACATTGGCTGGCTGCTCCATCCCTCATCTTCTGTCCATCCATCCATCCGTACCCATGCATCTTCCATCCATCCATCCCCACGCCATCTTCCATCCATCCATCCATCCCCACATCATTTCCCTCATCCGTACATCCATCCGTGATCACATCATCTTCCCTCCATCCATCCATCCATCCATCCATCCACCCATGCCTACGTCATCTTCCATCCATCCATCCATCCATCCACCCATGCCTACGTCATCTTCCCTCCATCCATCCATCCATCCATCCATCCATCCACTCATCTGTACTCACGTCATCTTCCATCCATCCATCCACTCATCCGTACTCACGTCATCTTCCATCCATCCATCCATCCCCACATCATTTCCCTCATCCGTACATCCATCCATGATCACATTATCTTCCCTCCATCCATCCATCCATCCATACTCACGTCATCTTCCATCCATCCATCCCCACATCATCTTCCATCCACCCACCCTTCCATCCATCCATTCCCCCCTCATTGTGTACAATCTGTGGTCCACCCCCCCATCTCATTTACCTCCTGTCTATGAGTCACATAGACAACCATTTGTATCAGAAACAAACTCACAACTCATTTATTCCAGTGTCGGCCTGTTGACGTAGGAAGCGGCAGAAT
>JAODJW010000045.1:14180491-14200855 GCA_026777045.1 Hyperopisus bebe
GGGGGGGGGATTCCTGCTCCCGCATGCCTTAGGTGCTCTGAGCCATATTTGTATCTGAGAACATCGCCTGTACGGTCTAGCCAGCTACTGGGAGCGACACAGTCAATAGAGGCGCTGCAATACGTGCTGGGGGCAGCCATTTTGGTGTGGGGAGGCAAGTAAATAAATAAATAATAATGATAATAATAATAATAACAACAGTCTTCATTTCTTGAATTCCTTCCACAGTGTTGGGCTACTGGGAAGAAGCAGCGATCCCCAAAGCGGCAGTGGAATTCCGAAACCATGGCAACGCCGCGGTCCTGCTTGGCCCTGGTGATACGCTGTTCTGTTTACAGACACTGAAGAAGTCAAGCTCCTCAACGACTGCTGGAGGCCACGCAGACAGGGAGAGGGGCCGGCTAATAGACTGTTGTTTTGGGGGGGGGGGGTGCGCAGCTTTGGACACAGCCTCGACTCCCAGCTCCAGGTGTAAGACCAGCCCTGTCTGAGTTCTTACTAAGGGGGTTCGGACTGGACTATGTTAACTCACACAGTGGATAGGATGTGAACTGTTACACAGAAAAAGAGGCTTCTTTTTGCACCGGGAATGTAGTTATCTGCAAACCGACTCCAGCAAAAAATAAAATAAAATAAAATAGCAACAAATTACAATGCAGGGAGGCAGTCAGTCTTTGACATAAGCAGCTCGGCACCTTACCTCCTGTTACTGCCAAAAGAGCAAAACTACTAGCCTGCAAAACAGAGCGACTTAAATACTCACTGGGTTTGCGGTTTAAACATGGATGTGAACCGGCCAATCGGATCCATCAAAATCTTAGCGCAAGGGGAATGATCAAGGTCATAACGTTGGATTGAGCATTGGGGGGCAGTCGAGGTCTGTGCCCATTTAAGGGGGTCCAGGGGGGTATATTGGCTGGTATTGAATATTGTAGGGGCTACAACCCCCCACCCCCCCGTAATGAATGCCCATTTAGACCTGGCTCCTCCTTCAATGCATTTTTCTTTCATCCAACTCCACGCTAATCTTTAGCACAGTAGAATCACACTAAGCTGACCCTTCCGATCAGCTGGTTATTCTGCACAGCGAAAACTTCAAAAACTCGCCGTTTATACAGCAACAAATGCATGGTAACTGTGGAGGAGATGTGAGTGAGATCAGTGTTCAGCTCAGCAGCTGTATTTATTATTATTATTATTATTATTAATAATAATAATAATAATAATAATAATAATAAATAAATAATAAAACGAAGCTTGTTGATCAGCACCCAGTTCCTCATAGCTGGTCTCCATGTCACTTCGGAAACTGCCCAGTTCCCATGTTTCTGTGCTAATGTACAAAATGAGGATAAATATGTATTATTGTGTTCAGTCAGGTGCAGGATGCAAAAAATATAAATGAACATTTTTCTTCCCCTATGACCGCAGAGATGAAAAATGACAATGTTTTCTCATCTCATTGCTGCCACAGCCTAATTAGCCAGCCGACGGCGTAATCGATGCTGGCCCCGGGAAGCAGAATCCAGCCAGACCGAGGGGAAGGGGAGAGGCGGAAAAGGCCGGAATATATTAAAACTGCAGCCTCCAGCATTGCATTTACAGTTCTCAGCCTGCCTGGGAAGCTGAATATTCACAAAGGGTTTCAGTGGCGGGGGGTGGGGGGGTTGATACACTTGTCACAGAAGGATGACCTCATCATGCCCCTCGTCACCAAGACAGCAGGTTTCTGCGGTGATATTAATATACTGAGCAGCACTGCCAGGTGTCCCTGTAATAATGGCCTTGTTATCTTTTTTTCTTCCTACCCAGAATGCCTTGAAACCTGCTTTTTCATTTCTGCATCCCCTAGCCCTGCATTAAAAAATAATGCTGAGGCGCATGCCGAAAATCTGGTCCGATGCTAAAAGTTTACCCATCATGCTTTGGGAAACGTACTTCCTGACTATTAAGTTAATTGCTATATATGGGACTTCAACACCCCCCCCAATCACCCCCTACCCCAAATCCCTCCTACTGAACAAGCCCATCAAACCAAGCAATCAAATTACAGTTTATGGAATCTGTTTTGACCCCCCCCCCTCCCCCAAATATCTGGGGGGGATCATTAAGCATGTGCCACAAATGGGCTTGAGTTTCTTGCACAGAAAATCGGAATGGGAAGAGGGAGGAGAGGCGCACAGCCGTTGCAGTAAAGGAACGCGCCCCAGATTGCCGCAGATTTCAGCACGGTTACCAAAGCTTCACCGATGGCGTCAGTCAGCGAGGCAATGCCGCGTGACAGAACCCCAACAGCACCTTTCAGAAACTCCATTCTTCTCATTTTCCATGCAAGATACAGCATGAATCAGGTGAAGATGGCACTGGGCTTTTTTTTTTGGTGGTTTCTTAAATTTTTTCCATAGCAACCATGACAGTTTACAGTTCCCCCAAAGCTAGCCAGGGGGTGCTATAGTTGCTCGCAATCCTGCACCTGGGCGTGGCTAGGTGGCAGGAGGTACTGGGACACCCAGCAGGGCCTTCCTGTATGTTTACTCGTCACGACACATGGCATTTCTCTACGCAACACGTGCTTATTTACTCTCTGACGCGGAATACCAATGTTGGGCTTTGTTCGCAAAACCCTGTGACAGAGTGGACGAGGCTACACAAATAAATCACATGACCAAGGATCAGGTGCTTGCGTGTTGAGTACCTGACATTGGGACATATTTCTTGGGTGCTAGGACATTCTTGGGAGGTGCCATATCGGTTTTAAACAAGGCCAAGTCAAGAACAAAGGACAAGCCATACACACGCATGCATGTTTGCATTTACGTCTTTCCGGAAAGTTCTGACCGATTCTGAATTTAGTACAATTATTCTTACCCTCATTCCAAATAAGTAGGACACATGACAACTAATATCAAACATTTGATTTTGAGCATTTTAGTTTTTTTAATGTGTATTTCCTGAGATTTTGTTCCCGTCAGAGGAAAAGTCTCACGCACACACAGTGGTTGGGGAAGCCTGTGTGAGACACCAAGCTTGGTGAAGACAAGGGAAACTCCCGCCGATTCCTGCGGCTGTCACACTCCAGCTGTGACACGAATCGTCTCCGTGACGACGAGGGTGCCGTCGGCAAGGAGGTGTGCCCCTACTGGCCAGAAGCCACTCCGCGTCTTCACGGGCGTGTCGAGACATGTAGAGTCCCTTCTGAAAATGTGCTCCGTAACACCTCACCCCAAAGATCCTGACCCAAGAGCTCCATGTGTACACATGAAACCTACATTAGATACTTCCCACCAGACTCTGGACGTCAGAGCCTGACGTCACAGGTGCCAAATGCTGAGATGGGTTCAAAGTGGGTGGCCCGGCCCCTGAAGGCCTCCCACAACACGCTGGTGCCACATCAGCCCGCAAAAACTCCCCTACCGCCACCCCCTACTCAGCCAGTTTAAGACGTACGCAACCCGATAATGAAAATGCGGGACTGGAACATCCATGAGGCTCCAGAGACAAGTCGAGAAGAATAAAACTGGGCCATCTTCCTTCAGCTGTGGGACTCAAACGTGGCTGGAGAGGGAATTCTCCTGCAGTGATCCGATTGGCTGGGAGAGGTCACTCCTCCCCTTTAAATTCTCAATGACGCAGAAAGCTCAACTTCGACGCTTCCGCTGACCACCTGGGCGACCCGGTCTTGGCTGATGTCGATTGGGCGGGCGATGTGGCTTAAGTGCCAATTTACAGCGGTGGGGTGGGGGGCACGAACCATGTCAATGTGGCTGGGGTGGAGTTTCGAAAGGGCGAGAGCAGATTTACCTTGGCCTACTGACCCACTAAGAAAGCCTACTACAATGATGTCACAGCAGCCCCCCCCTGGATGGACAAGGCTGAGCAGGCAAGGATAAAGGACACCGGGTGTAAACACATAACTCAAACCATCCTCAGGGCAGCCCCCCCCCAAAGTTGAGGGGAAGAGTAATATATTACACACTGAAAAGAGCAAAGACTACACTATTCTTAACATCCAATATGGAAGATGAATTGAGAATTTATTGTAACCGCCCTACTGGTTGAAACACGAAAACAGTCCACACCAAACCTCCCCGGCCTAAAAATGCACATAACTAAAGTGCGATAATAAGCGTGAGACCCACTAGCAAAGATGTAAAACCAGAAATTATCCATCCCTTCCTCCTTCCCTCCCTCCCTCCGCCGCCAGCCAAAACGATCGCTTTCAGCCTGTTATCGCTCGAATCCGAGCAGTCCCGCTGCAAACAAGGTGATGTGCTCTTTGAAAATGAGATGCTCTCCCAGCCTTTGCTTAAAATGGAAGGGGTGGGTAGGGGGGGACAATGAAAGGGATCAGAGTGTTCCCTTCTGCAGACAATGCTGTGCGCTTTTGTAATTAGACCTGGCTGGGGTGCTACCGCCCTCTCGGCGATGACATCGCCCCCCCCTGTTATCCAGATACCGGGGCCTGTCGGATTGACTCAATCCTGCCCCCTACAGGTGAGGATGGTAAGCCACTAGGAAAACGAAAGCTCTGTTCTCCATGCTGGGATGACTGTGGCACAGACTGACAACACGCCAGGCGGCCAGTGACCCACCAAATGGACCCCCCAGACTGCAAACACTTTATCAAGCCAAATATCAAACCACTTAACAGTTGGGGTGGGGGAGGGAGCTGGCGGTAGATTGGGTTTGTCTTTTTTTTTTTAATTTTGCCGAAGGACCCAGGTTATCAGAAAAAGTCTTGCAGAATGAAACACATTTTTGTTTATTATTTTGGTGCAAAATCGGCATACTGAACGTGCAGCAGAGTGGGCAGCAGCTGGTGTGGAATACGCTCTCGTCCTATCCCACTACTTCCTGTTTGTACCAGAAGAGCGACAGCATGACAGAGGAAAGAGTCAAAAACAAAATGGCCACCAGCTACAGCACCAGCACTCTGACTGGCCCCCATCTGCAAAAAGTAAAAAAAAAAAAAAAAAAAATTGCTGGATGGCTGCCATTGGAATCCAAGCACTGAGACCCTCCCCGGATAACTACGGCCTCCATCTCGTGTCCGTCGTCACGGTTCGTGAACATGGTGCTCTCTCAAGGGAACCCGAGAGGTGCGACAGACGGAACCCACGTCTGAAACTGTCAGAGGCTGGTCAGAGGTCATCATGTGCACAGAGTATAAGGATATGGGCGAGGAAGGTGAGACTTAAGGAGTGGGAGATGGAGGAGTACACATACATACACACACACATTTTTCTAATTGTATCTTTGTGGGGACTCTCCATTCATTTCTATGGGGAAAACTGTAATCTCAACATGACCTTAACCATACCTACCCAGCCCTGACCTTAACCATAAGTAACCAAACTAAATATGAGACTTCTGGCATTTTTACTTCTTTCTTTTCACTGCATTCACAAATCTTTGTGGGGACCTGAAAAATGGTCCCTAGAAAGTCAAATAACAGGTTTTTAATTTTCATGGTTCCCACAAAGTAACAAACTTAATCTCTCCCCCCCCCACACACAGTCTTTATATGCAAGTTAGCACTGGCAGGAATCTCATATTAGAGGACATGCAAATTAGAAAGGTATGTATATAAATTAAGAGCAGCAGTCTGTCACTGTGTAAACAAGGGTGTGTGTATACAAGAATGAATAGAAAGTACGGAATGTATGTGAGAGAGTGTGAATGGCTTGGGCGTGTGTATGTGAATGCAGGGCAGAGGGCCTGTTTGAGCGTATAACTGAATGGGAATGAGGGTGTGTGTGCAGAAAAGGATGAAGAGGAGGAAGACCTTGTATCTCCCAACCAGTTCCCAGCAGGCAGTGCAGTGCTCAGAAATAAACCGCCACAGTCATGGAGGTGGGGTAGGTGGGGAGGCCCTGGGGGGTGTGTGGGGGGGCTGACAAAGAAAAACTGCCATTTCATACCAAACTAGGCTGGGCTCCAAAAAAACCCTGAGTTATGTGCCCCCCCCTCCCCCCACCCTTGAGGGCAGTGCAGAGGGAGGCCCGAAATATAAACTTTGTGACAGTCTGCTGTGCGCGGGTCCACTCCTGAGTGAGAGCCGCGAAGTCCTACAATTCCAATCAATTTAATGATTAATTAACTACTCCCACACAAATTCAGTCACACAGCTACAGGCGCTGACAAGGAGAACCCCCAACTAGACCTACACCCTACTAAGCCTGAATTATTTTCCATCCATCCACCCATCTGCTTGGGACAGGGTCACGGGGCGAACCTGGAGCTTCTCCCTAGCAACATATGGCAAGAGGCAGGGGGACACAGTGGATAGGATGCCAGCCCATTACAGGGCACGCGCCTGCACACATTGGCACACGACGGGCAATTTAGAGAAGCCAATTAGCCTAATTGTCTGTCTTTGGACTGCAGGAGGAAACCCATGTGTGACAGGGCAATGATGCGAACTTCACGTACACTGGGCCACGGTACCGGCCAGCCCATTTCCCAGTTGTCGATTTCCGTGGATGTCGTGTGATCCAGCGATCGGTCGGTCCCGAGCTCGAGGGAGACGGAGGGAGAAGGAGGAAGAGTGGAAAAGACGGTGGGAGGAAGGAGAGGAAGGAAGAGACAAGTGGAGATAGAGAGAGCGAGAGAGAGAGAGAGACGCGTGTGTGGGAGGGAAGGTGACAGGGAAATGATTATACCAAACAGAAGAGGGGTGTGTGGGAGAGTGTGGGAGTCTAGGACTGAGGAGTGTGGACCACATGCACGCACACACGCACACACGCACACACACGGTGTGTGACAATCCTATTAATGCCAGGTGGGGGCGGGGGGCTATCCTATTTTTTATTTCTTTAAATATGACAAGATGTTCCCAGAGATTGACGGCTCCGCTGGACAGCTGAGTGGTAGATCTCACATGCCCTCAGAAGGCAGACAGCCAAATGAATGGGGGGGGGAGGGGGTGGAGGTTTTATTTATTTATTAAATTTATCTTTGGTGCTGCAGAGCTTGAGAGATTGCGTACGCGTACGAACCGGAAGATGTGATCGAGGTCTCGTACAATTTTTACAAGGGTGCCTTGACAATGTGAACCGGCAGTCTCTGCAGACGGCCTTGACGGACATGAGAGGGGCCCGACTTCCGACTTCAAACTGGAAACAACTGACCGTGATGCTGCAGAAGATCACAGGCGAGTGTGATCAGCCAGTGTTCCCAAATGTCTCTGCCTGCGTGCTTGGGGGGGGGGGGTCAGGGAGGTCCAGATGAGTGACTCATGGGGGATGCACACCATGGCCCTTCGCCCACAACCTACAGGGTCGCGTCCTGCCAGAAAACAAGACCTGCCGGCACTGGTACTTTATTCCAGTATTTTTCCAGTGTGGATTTAGGAGGCATCCGCTGATATACTGAATTACACTGCATGTGTCAGAGCTTTCAGCCGATGAACACCGCACAATTGAACAATGCTCAATTTGATTGCCCTTATTCTCATTGGTCCCTTGCATGTCTGGCTAGACCTTGGCAACTTCCTTAAGGGGGGGGCCGAGGGCACCAGCTATTCCAGAATGTTTCCAGTCACACTGCAATCCCACATTCTTGCTCTCCTTCGGGAACGTCGTCCAGTTAACCCCAAAAGCATGCCCTCGGCTAATCACCATGGAAACAAACTCAAAGCAGAAGGCAGACACGCGATCGTCCCGGTCCATCTCCGGCGGAGTGCCTTTATCATCATCTCCGTGGCGATAATGAGCGCTACCACTAAACGCTTCAGAGGAGAGGGGCCATGGAAACGGGGGCTCCAGCACCCGAGACGACAATGAGGGACAGCGGATGAACGCGGTACGGGGCAGGCTGCCCTATCGGGGGAGCCCAGGGGACACTTACACAGGAAGCTGTCACGTTACGATGCTTCACGGAGCCACGGCCACACACACACACACACACACACACACACACACACACACACAAACCTGAAAAATGGTCCCCACAACATCAAAACAACAGGTTTTTGTTACATTATGTGGAACATTTGGTCCAGACAATGTAATATAAACATAATCCACACACGCACACACAGGCAGACCTGTCATCTCCCCCCCCCCCACAAACTGACACATATAAACATAGAAGTGCTGATCCCTCTAGCAGACTATAAGCAGACGCTGTGAACGGGGAGAACAGGCCAAGCGTAGAAGGAACCCGTGGCAGGAAGTGTGGAGGTCAGCACATGGAATGCTGTGCAATAAACAAGCACCCCTCCCCACCCCCCCTGCCCCCCGACGTCTAATGGCATTAGGAACTGATGTTGCACAACTTGGAGCCCAGAGACAATGTGAAACGCGGGGGGGGGGGCACTGTAAATGTTTCCAGGATTTACGAAATATTAATGAAATTAATAATAAACCTTCAGAAAGGGGATACAATGGGGAGGGGGTGGGGCAACTGTCAATAATGTAAACTGAATTCAATTTACCAAGACAAACCAATAGAAAAAACAAATCGCTAAATGCCAGCAGCCACCCCCAAAGCCAGCTCTGTAAAACACCTCTGTGAGTCAACAGGGCAGATTGGTTTAGGACAAACAGGAATTGCTGGTCCAGAATGCATGTGGGATACTTCCAGGTCACATGACTCGCCCTGAATACAACTTCCTGTTTGTCGGGTTTACCCTCCCGTTTACCGCTCGTGCTTGTTTAGCTCAGCGCACACTCCCAGCATGCATTTCCCCAGTTATCTGCCCTCTTGTTTCTGACAGCCCCAAGGATTCATGGGAAACGGCCACAAGCAAAGGGTAAATGGCCCCATATTTTCTCTGGACATGAAAATAAAGTAACATATTTAAAAATAAAAATAAATAAATAAATAAATAAATAAATAAAAACACAGAAATTACCACAAAATGGGAATAAATGCCCTGGCAGTGAGCCAGCATATCAGATTAATACCATCTTACATAATCCATTATTTTTATACTGCAAATACTTACAATACAAATGGGAACTGAAATATCTTCCTGTGGGTTTGCTGTTTGTTGCCCCGGATTTCGGGTGACGTTCCTCTTTAAAGACGGAATTTCGGAAATAACAGGCCGATTCTGCTGATTCTGCCCGATTTGTTCAGTTTTACTTCTTGCCCTTTCAGTTCCCGTGGAAACTCCCTCCCAGCCATACAAATGCACCCAAACCGTTTCATCCACACCCACATCTGCAGGGCAAACCTCTAACTAGGATTGAGAAAAGATTCCAGAGCCAGGAGGTGAAATCGGCCCCTTTGATCGATTTGGCATCACTTAAGATAAAGCTCGTTATTCTAGTTCTTGAAATAAATAATGAATAATGATCCGAATCAGTTAATTGGTATAGGGTGGTGCAAACATCTAAACAGACAAGGCAGTAGACAAACATCTAAAATGATTTTAATGAAAGACCTTTAGTGCTACAGTTCCCTAACCCATGAGTGAGTTTGCCTGAACACGTGACATTCATATTCAAGGTCAAGCCCAAGATACGTGCCATTTCTTTCTTTTCACCACCCCCCCCCCAGTGGCCAGTAGTGGGGTACTGGGGGGGCACAAAGAGCAGGGTCAGTCAGAGACTCACCGAGATCCTTGGATCCTTGACTCTCGCTGGCCAGCTCTCCCATCCGCACGAGAGCGTCGAAGTAGCCCTTGGCAGCAAACGTCACACCTGCGAGCATGGAGGAACCACGTCAAGGGGTGGCGTGGGAGAGGAGCACGGCTCAGAAGGTCAGCATGCTGTGCTTGTAAATGCAAGGCCCCAGGTTCAAATCCCAGGGTTGGTCACCACTGGGCCTTTGAGCAAGGCCCTCAAAATGAATTACTCTAGAGAGTAACCGGCCCTGCTCTCCCATTTGGGTGTCGCTTTAGATTAAAAAAACAAAATAAATGAATGCAATTTAACCGCAGATCAGCTCTCCTTTAAATTTAAACAAAAATATGAAGTTAAACTCCATCCTGCTCTAGGTGCTGGGGCCTGCGAGACCCATGTGCACCAAAAGATGTTCTGAATACCGATCAGTTTGATCCATTATGTAATTTACTCAGACTCGAGGTTCAGTACGCCATTTTGCTCTGCTTTTTTATTGGTCATATCCAGACCGACAAATATTTCTTTCGTGCCCTTTGATGGTCCATTGGTTTTTATGATTTTGAAATAAAAATTAATCTTTGATATGAATGTTTTCTGTGCTGGAAATAATTTCGGGGTCTGGTCCCTTCATACTAGCCATCAACGTTCATGATGGCATGAGATTGCAGGTCAGACTGAACCATTTACTCACTATCCAATAATGTGGATTCTTTGTGTACAGAAATACCAGAACCTCACCTCACATAATGCTTACATAAGTCACACCCAACTTGTAAAAGTAGGATTACTATGTACTGTTAAAAGAACCCCTTTCTCAGCCTCACTTTATTACCCCCTCAACTCAACATCTTCAACATCTCTGCAGGTATTTTCCAATTTCCATTCCATTCCTCCAACTCCCAACTTAAATCACCTCAACTGGTATTTAATCAGATGCAGTTTACACTAATCGAACCTAAATATCAGTTGCACTTTTTTTTTTTTTGCCATGTTAAAAACTGTTGTCCTAAATGCGTAATTAAGAGGAATTGTTTGAGCAAGAGCCAGGATACAAACAGCCTCACATGGAGCGAGTTCAAGGACCATTAAAATTCAGTTCTTGCTTTGACAAAACAGAATCTGGCAGATCTAAAAATGTCTATAGGATGTGCTTGTGCAGGGGCCAAAAGAACACCCACATGCTAAATATGCTCTGGGCCCCCCTAGCTGCAACGCCATTGGATAACACAGCTAGCATGCTACGCTACTTTACCATGGCGACCAAAATTCAAAAGTAGGTGGACCAGTAAACCTCAAGAGACCCAGATGCTGTTGAGGAGGGAGGCCCGTCAGAGGACCACGTGAGCAAGCAGGGAGGTAGAACGGATTAGCCTTGGATAACCGGAGTGCTTTGCTTTCCTGGAGCATGAAGCCGAGGGGGGGGGGGGGCCGGATGCGGACCACAAAGAGGATTACACATCCCTTGGAAGATGAAGAGCTGAGAGGTTGGTAGCTACAGTCTAGAGACGACAGCATCTGGACCAGAAATATTGTCGTTTCCCCGGGATGTGACCAGCACCCCTGGATACTCGCTCCTAAATGCTCAAGTATTCTCCCTCCAGGATCAGCTTCGGATACTCAAAACCTACCCCGATGGCTCATCCAGGAGGATCCTCAAGACGAATGACTGGCAAGATGATTGTGAAAATTGACTGAAATGCATCGGAACCGCTGAACCAGACAGGTGCAAATCACCAATAACAGAAAGAACAGTAACGCAAACATATATATACATTTTTGAATAACCCTGAGCTTTGCTTTTCTGAAATCCCTCCCACCGGCTTCGCGATAATGCATTCAAAACAATCAAAGAAAGCATTACCGCCATGCCTGTAATTTACAGTTGCATTTATTTAGCAAAAGCTTTTGTCTAAAGTGATGTAGAAGCACAATGATACTGAAATTCCAGGAGAACATTTCCTGGCTTGAAAACAGATGCCCAGTTCTTATAAAATTTACCTCTCAATCGTCCACTTACGAGGCACACTGCCACAAATAACAGTCACAAGCCCCAGCTGAACTTACTTTGAAAAATATAGGTCTGTAAATGAGAGTTACAAGTCCTGGACCCATGTGAGTGCAATACGATTTACCTGCTCAGCTTTGAGTGTTGATCAATGATCTACAGGCTCATATATGTGTATAAAGAAACTGGAATGAGACATTTAGATATTTTAGCACTGCCATATAGAAAATTTTCAGAACATGCAACCACCCAAACACAAATACGTGGGGAATTTATGTACAGTATACATATTTGCATGCATTTTATTTATCTAGCAGACACTTCTCTCTTAAATAACACTCATTTTTTAATTGGGAAAGCAGAGTCAGACAGTAATTAGGGTTTAAGGGCCTTGCTCAAGGGCCCAATGGTGAAATCACTCTGCTCACCCTGGGATTTGAAACCGTGACCTTCTGATTACAGGTAGACAAATGAAGGCTTCCTTCAAGACCTTCCGATACGCAATGAAATGGGGGGGGGACACCACACAAAGAAAACCACATCACATTCTAGAAGGAAGTACCCCCCCCCCCCAGGATTCCCCATTGTTGCACAGCTGCACGGCCAAAGCAGGCTGAATATTCAGGCAACACCCAACCGCCACATTCGCCATGGGTGAATGCCATCAGCGCAAAGCGGAAACGAACATCCAGAAGTTAAAAATAAAACCCATGTGACATTCCGCAGTTTGGCTTTCGTTCCATAAACACCAGCATTACCAGAAAGCCTGATATTCCCCCTGATGTCTCCTTAGCCAGATGAATATTTGCGAACCCTGCCCCAATATCTTCCAGGGGTTAGTGATGGGACAGCAGGACAGGAGCTGCAGAGGAACCTGGTGACCCGTTTGTGTACTTACTGGAGAGGGCCTTCTCGTAGTTCTTCCCCATGGCAACGAAGTTTCGCAGGCAGGGGTTGAACTGCTCCATGATGGTCTGCAACAGAAATAGTACAGATCTTAAGCAGGAGAAGGAGCTGTCATCATGGCCTGTATTTCTGGATAGATCACACACGCACACACACACACACACACACACACACACACACACACACACAGCAAACATCTGCTCACGTACTAGGACAACCACAAGCATGCACTGCTGGGGAACAACATTATACTGCCTTGTTGCCATTTCAGTTTTGGGAGAGGGAAGAGTTGAAATCAGAGGCCATCTTTGGAGGCTTATTGCGTCACAGACCATAATTTGTACCATGGAGAAACCAGGATGCTGAGAGGGGGGTTGAGTATCCAGCAACTGGTCACGAGTACCACGGTGTGAGAGAACTGACGACATGTGTGAAGCAGAAATACTGCAGGGCCCCTCCCATGAAAACCTCACACCATCGTGATCAGCAAGCATCTTTCACGTGTCGGGACTGGAGCCAAACCTCATTGACCCCATAAACCTATCACAAGCTCCCAGCTGAGACCGTCCGTGTGCAACTATAGTAAACACGAGGAATCGTCTCCAGGACTGAGACCTGACAGCAAAACCGTAGTGACATGCCACTCTCTGATCTGCCCGCCGGCCCATGCCCTATCGAAGGCGCTGGTTGGCTGATGCCAGAGGTCACCTTCCCTACCCCGTGATCTGGCAGTCTGCCACAGCAGGGAGAAACTGGGACTGCACTAAAACGGGAACAGAGCGAGCATTGATTTTGAGGAGGATCGGGGGTGCCGTCTGACGCAGGGACACGTCCAGGCACGACCCTAGCAGAGCGGGCACATGCCTGGAGGGCGGGGCTCTAATATTGGGGGAGGGGCTTTGAAACCTGAGGGACGTGGCTGTGAACACCGGCCAAAGAAAGCAATTCTATATAAAAAAAAAAATTATGAAAGAATGGACATAATATGCTAAATAAGATCACACTATAATATCTTCACTTGAACTTCCTCCAAGAAAATGCGCCAAAAAAACCAGCTGCAGTCAAAGTGAAAGATGGGATGGGATGAAATATTGTATTACATATATAGAGGGGGGGGAACCAAGGACTTTAAATCCAGGCAACATGTTCTTTGATACGAAATATCCCCAAAGCTCCACTCAGAACTAGTCTTGTTCCTGCTGCCATAAAGGAGGAGATTACTCACCTCCTGGTCCTGCAGCGTCAAAGCAGGCCGGGTCTTTTACTACGGCATCATTATAGTCCAGACATCTTGAGTTCAGCGCGCTGAACAATGGGGACGGGGTTGATCATACGGCGACGTGTTCAGGCACAAAGACAGTAGGCGCGTTCAGACAGGAAGGGCGCCACGCCCTTCAGGATATACAGCATAACTATCCCTGCTCTTATACAAGGCTTTACCTGCACAAAAAAAAACCCATCCAGATTTAACGATCACATGTCTAGGTGGATCATCACATGTCAGGGGGCAGACGTGGATTTGGCAGGGCATGGTCAGGTGGGACGAGAATGAGGGTGTGTACCGGCATGTGAGTAGTGAGATGTCCATGCTGCAACATCATCATTATGTTAAATAGTGGCCACAAGAATGCTGCCTCAGTTTGGGTTGGTCAAGGAACGACGTGTAATATCCTACTCAAGTCATAGGGAGGAAGACATCACACAATAATAGAACAGAATAGATTGCCTTTGTTATTATACAGGTGACAAGGCACAGCTAAATTCAATCCTTGCACGTCCCATCTTGCATCTCCTGAGAAACACACACACACACACACATACACACACACACACACAACCTTAACCCCTACCCAGCCCTAATCTCAACCACAAGTAACCAAACAAAATACAAGACTATTTTTGTTTTGTTTTTTGATTGCAATCACATATTTTTATAAAATGGAATTTCCCCTGTGGTGATAGAAAAGAAACCGGTCCCCACAGCATTAAATTAACAGCTTTTTATCACATTGTAGGGGTATTTGCTCCCCACAATGTAATATATTTATAACAGACACACACACACACACACACACACACACACACACACACACACGGGGTCAGGCCACCCCTGGAGCAAAAATAATAAATTGCTATTGTTGACGGATGGATCATCATTACTACTATTAACCATAATAACCATGATGATGATTATTAATAATGTGGGTGATGATAATGAGTCATTTATATGATTTATGCCTGTGCCTGCTTGGGTGGTCTCTGATTAGACCAAATCACTGTCCCTAGGAGGACACAAACTATTAATGACCATATTTCCCAAAAAGGAGGAGGGGTGTATCAACACAAACAAGTAAGAAGGATAAATCAGCATGTGACTGGACGTTCTTAAGACAAGGGCTTTCAATTTATGGCACTAAGCAAAATCTCCATCCACCGATAATCTGGATTTAATTACTGACAATCCCAGAATTGGGTATTTGGTTAAACTGGTTAGATTGGAAGTGTGCGGAGACACTTAACCAATAGTTACCAGCAATAGTTACATTTTTCAGGAATAAGCCAGAGAGCGATTCATCACCATCATCATCATCGAACCCCGTGACAAATTCTGCCCATCGCATTGTCTTCTTAAAGTGCCATCATTCATCATGATCCAAGCTAATTGAAAATGAAGGCCTGAAGCTGCATTAAACTCCTGGCTAAGATTTGGGTTCTCTTACAACTCAGGAAGGATGACACGGTCAGCAATTCCTGTCCGGTGAAGCAGCGGGGTTGCTGAAAGTGTAAAGCGCACGCAAAGTGCAGGGAGGGACGATCTTACCGATCTACTCGATGTAACTAGCGAGATCTATCCCTTAGCATCGAGCTACGCATTTACGAAGTAGCGAAAACGCTTCGGTGACCTGATGATGTGATTTTTTTGATCATCTTCTCTGCTGGAAGTGTGACACCTGTGTGAGTGTGCAGACCCTTCTCAGCCAGCGAAAAGACAGGGGGATAAGTGATGAGCAAGGAACAAAGCCCCCCCCCCAGCCAACGATGCTCCATCTTCGCATGAGGACAAGCTAAAGGAAGTATGAGGGGGTTGAGTTAAGGTCCACGTCTAGTAACATGGCAACACCCCCATGACAGAGAGCCAGGGTGGGGGTGGCAAAGCAAGGTGGCCCCCCCTCCTTTACAGAGCAGCCACAGCTGGTGAGAACCCCAGCCAGAACTGCTGCAGAGTTGGGAAAAGGTCAAAAAGGGACAGGCAGGAGATTTAAAAAATAAAGAATAAAAAAAAAAACAGTAATAAAAAATAAAAAAATCCACATGTAATCTGATCCAATTCATTTCACTGCCAGTATGACACTTTGACCTGCAGATCGCAAAGTCGCCAAAATGTTTTTTTTTTTTTTTATACTTAGGCATTACCGATACAGCTGGAACTATGCTGTGGCAGTATGGAGACTGTACCCCGAAGCGGCATGTAACGACCACGGGAGCAACGGACAAGATGAGGTTCCTAATTATTACACTGATAATGACAGGCGACGGCCGCGCCTCTGTTCGCCCACTGGGAGTCGGCGTCGAGGCACAGGGAGTAGGTGGCAATTACCTTCTACCTGCCCGCGCTGCGAGGAATAGGATGAGAGAGGCAGAGAGAGAGAGAGAGAGGGAGAGAGAGAGAGAGAGAGAGGAGTGCGAGCAGAGGCACAGAGGTGACATCTGGGGAGGAGGCTTGTCACCGTACAGCGGGAGTGAAGGCCTTGATTCTCTCTGTTGAGATATAGATGCGGAAACATCCGGAAGCATCCCCGCCTGCATATGCGCGCACACACACACACACACACACACACACACACACACACACCTCTGTGGCCTTTTAGGAGTGTCAACAACCAGCGATTATCTGAACACACCCAATCCAATGGAGGTGTGACCACACAGGAGATCCTCAAGCCAAAAGGCATTGGCTGTTGACTTGTGAGTCGTTGCGTTTGTGTGTGCGCGCACACGCACACATATGAGAATGTCCGACAATGTGTCCACGTCGTAACCTAAAATTACTCAGAAGTAAGCAGCGAGTGAGCAGTGGAACAGCAAAGAAGCAGCGATGAGTAAATAAACCCAGGTGGCTGGGGCACCGGGACGGGCTGCGCTCACGGAACAGCCCGGAAACTCCCCATGCGGCCATCTCCGTACACAGATGTGCTTCATACTCTTTCGTATTTGCTGTGGGGACCGACTCAGTGTTCTGCTGCTGAGGGTCTCCTAATCCCACCTCAGAAAAAACAAAAAAAATTAAAGCTTATGAAACAGGATTTGGCCGCTTAATTTTTTTAGAAATTTATATGAAGGAAAAATGTAATTTTATGCAGTGCATCCACCACAGGGGAAAACTTTGGACTCTGATCTCGTAGGGACCTTTTCGCATACCAAACGCTGCCAGACTGAGGCAGATTATCACACACAAGCTCCACCTAACAGCACCCCCCCCTACGCTATCTGACCTCAGATTCCAGATCTGCATGGCCTTCCTCCCCCCCCAGAGGCAAGGCAGAGCCAGGGACAGACTAGGACTCCCTTTTGTAACAAACCAGGGAAGCTACGTGGGAATGTGGTATTGGCGTGGGTGAGGGGGGGGGTCGGGTTTGTGCTATGGGCGCCGGTTGAAGCTAGTTCCCCCTCGCAGCTCCACACGCCGCGTGACACGTTAGCATGAAGCGCTACGCTATGGGTCACGTGAGCCTGCGCCGATTGAACCGGCGTATGCAAAGGCGGCTTTGCCTACGCGGAAAGGATTGACCTAGACATAGACGTGCTGAGGGACACAGATGTGGTAGATAAGGGCCAATGAGGCTTGCATGGCTGATAGAGGGACGGGCAGAAAGATCAGCACAAGCGGATAATCGATGGTATGCATGCGCGGAGGACGACCCAGGCCGACTGACCAGCCCGAGTGTAATAGGGTGGAAGTAAACATGGCAGGCAGGCCTGTAGGAAAGCTAATAAAGCACCTCATGAATTCACTTGGGGCAAAACAGCACAGCCTTGGGTGGGTGGAACCACGTGATTGAAGTCTTGACGTGTTTGGCCCAATGGGAACCGGCCAAGCCGATACAACCATGGCAGTCAAAACAACTAGTTATTTACCACACAAAATCCAATCCCACCCACCATCGTATAATGACACCCAAAAACTAATACTGCCACTACAACTACCACCTTTCCTTACATGCCTTTGGGAGACTGAGGCATACCGCAAATTGTGACACGAGAGGGTCAGATGAGAGTCATCTAGCGAAGACTGATCTACAGCTACAATACCTGACCTCATTTGCCTGGTTGTGGAACAACCTTTTCACGGCCAGCCGCTGATCTCACAAACCTCTGGGCAGCCACAGAACATTCCAGTGAGCAACTATAGAAAACTTGGTTTCCCAGTTCTTGGCCCTGGCCTGAAGGAGGTGGTCGATGAGAGAATGAGTCGATAGACGATCTCTGGGAACCGTCACTCGGTGAGGGCTTGATAGTTCGGCTACTTCTGTCATTGATCCAAGAACCTACTCTCAATATTCATACGGACTGCATTTAGAAGAAAATGGCCAGTCAACAGCAACGGTTTCCATGCCAACAGTGGCTACCAGTTCACCTGACCTGAAGGTTTCTATTTTGTGAGTGTGAAAGAGGGAACACATACACACATATACATGTTTAACAATGTAATGCCCCTATTACACACAAAAGTTTCCCAGAATCCATTGTGAGGGCTGTGTGTCCAAAAAAAAAAAAAACCTGCATCACCGAAGATCTTGCTGGCTTGACACAGACGACAACACAAGGAAGTGAAATTTGAAGAGTAAGCACACGCACGCACACACACACACACACAGGCATCCTGGTGGCTCTGATTCAGTCATGATCCATGCAGAAAACACGCCGGTCTCCTTGCCTCGCCTCACGCTCTTTCTCCGGCTATAATTACAGTCCTGGAGCAGCACGCAATAATTAGGAGCCATTTCCATGAAGATACAGAGCTCTGCACTGTCACTCAGTATCCCCCCCCCACTATTAACACGCTCCTAGCCTCCCTCCTCCTCAACCCTTCCTCGCTCAGTCGGTCCCTCCCTCTCCTTCCCACTGACTTCTCTCCGTCTCATCTCTCCTTCTCTCGCTACAATAGCCTCCCACAGTAAATCATATTAATGAAGCAGACGCCCCCACACCAAACCAAACCACACCAGAAGCCTCCTTTGAACAAAGCTCATCTCTGGACAAAGTCTCCATACGGCAGCAGAACAACCTCTTCCACTGAACGAAAGTGTCCTGTACACAGCAGTCTCCACACTATCCTACCTTAAACATTTTTGAGAAAGCAGGGTCAACCAGTTCCTAGAGCACCGGGAGGGCCTTGTTCAAGGGCCCAACAGTGATGATACTCTACAGTACCAACCCCAGGATTTGAACCGACGACCTTCCGAGTACAGGCATGGCGACCCAACCCGCTGAGTCACATGGCACCACTGTAGACCTTATCAAGAACAACGACATCCCACACTAAACTCATACTTACAATGCTGTATTTTGGCAAAACTTTCAGAAAAGTTCTGTGAAGGATGAAGCACACCCAGAACACGTCACAGGGTGTCCATAACATTCCTAGTTTACTCTAGCAATTGTTGCCTCAGCGACAGGGTTAAAACAGAAGGGGAGTAACAACAAAAAGAAAACAAATTCAGACAGGTACCGACAGAGTGCAAACTAACCAAAATTCTCATCGTAAAACCAGACGTCAGTCATGTTATTTGACGGGGTGGAGAAAGAAAAACGTGTCTGAGGCAGATTTTCGGCTCCTGACGGATCACGTTTTGGCTGAGCGGCCTCCAGGGAGGGGGACTGAAATTGCCTTATTTTGGATAAGACTGGCTCAGAACGTTCCAGAACACCGAGCACAGCCATCGCCCGCCGTCCTCATAGGCGGCCGCGTTCACTTAGCGATGAGGATAAGCGAGAATGAAACGCTGGGAAAATTTGTAACGGGGGTGAGGTGGGGTGGGTGGGTGTGCGTGTGCGGGGGTGGGGGGCTCGGAACAGGTTCTTCCCACCCCCACAACGGAGAAGGTGGCCGTAAGGAGAAGAAAAAAAAATGTAGATTCACAATAGTCTGATTCAAGTGTATTATTGGTACATGTACCTCCTTAGGTAATAAACCACATTGTTGTTACTTTAATATATGCAATATTACGAAGCCTAAGGCATTATGTCATCTTTTGCTTTGCTCAATGGTTTGGCTTAAAGAGCCAAATATTGCAGACTTTAGCTCTACCAGACCTGAAGGATTCTGGTCAGAGACTCCGGACCTTCTAATCATAACCAAAACGAGAAACAGTCTGGTTACCGAGTGCAGATGACCCCCTTTCATGTGACCTTGAGGTTAAGCTACAAAGCAGTTCTCAACTGTAGTTTTTTTTTAGCCAAAAGCATAAAGTACCTGGCAAGCCATGCCAAGAGTTTCCTTGGAAGATGAAACTTGCTTAAACATGTCACTCCTGACGGTTTATTTTCATTACAGGAATTAGAGGCAGACGCAGAGGCAGACGCAGAGGAGGCCAGCCCAGCTCCCAGATCTCATGGAGGTGACAGAAATGGTTTGAGTGTGTGTTGCTAAGGAACAAATCTGTTCAGATCTAACAGAAGTGGGGAGGGGAGGGGGGGGGGGAGGGGAGAACTTTCACAGATCAAACCGCCGCTCGATGGCCTCTCATTTTCCGTCGCGCCGCAAACAAGATTCCTCGCTAGGCAACAGGCGGGGCGTGGTCGGGTGTCAAACTGCACTGACCCCCTCTCCTGGGAGAAAGCCAGCCTACCTGGTGGGGAGGAGAGGGGGGGGGGGGGGGG
>JAODJW010000045.1:14200955-14212978 GCA_026777045.1 Hyperopisus bebe
GTGGCCCTCCCATCAACGCGGAGTCACCGCGGCCAAACAGATCCATAAATCAAACAGCCTCGCCCAGGCATTACGCCTGGACCTCAAAGGCCCAGCGTGCAGCCTGTGTGATCCCTAACTCTCACAGACATGAGCACAGCCTGGCGTGGTATCGGGCTGCGGTGGGGCACCACCCAGAAAGTACACAGCAGCTCCACTGGGTCACAACGCCACTGCCCTTACGGAGCAGGACTCTGAGCATGTCCTCTACAGCGGACCTCAGGATGGGGGGGGAGGGTAAACTAAGGCTGCACCTTCCTCTTAAGCGCAGAAGTTAACAGGCTTAGCAGACAGTCCCTGGGGTAACTGGGGTGCAGCTCAGGGCCCCAAAGGTGGCATCATTCCGCTGAGCCGGGGTTTCAAACCAGCGACCTTCTGACCACAACCACAGCACCCAAACCCAATGAGCCACACACTGCCCCGTTTAAGTTGAAGCAGCAGCTTTCGGGGAGATGAATTCCAGGCTTCCAGTATGAAGGTGAAAACGCTGGCGAGGAATTTAAAATAGGGTTTTGTCAACAACGGCGTAAAGGGCATTACTGAGACAATGTTAGGACAGAATATACAAAAACGAGCAGAAACACACACACACACACACACACACACACACACACACACACACACACACACACACACACACACACACACACGCTTCTACCTTTGTGGACATTTGCAATTCCAACTAACCCAGAGGCAGGAGAAGAAAGATGATTTGATAATGAACAAGTCCTTGTAAAATAAATAAATTAATTAATTAATAATGAAGTCTTCTCAAAGGCAGCTAAAGCTGTACACATACAAACCTCTCTGTACCATGGAGTCACACCACATTGTCTGCCAGTGTGTCAAACCACTGATTACAGCAGCCATCCCGCCTTGCTGGGCCACGAACGTTTGCAAAGCCACCGTCTAAATTCACAGATCACCAACTGTGGACTCTACGGATCTACGGTATCGCTCCTGCCTGCTGATGCCTTCAAAAAAAAAAAAAAAAAAAAAAAAACACGCTTTATTCTGTCTGGGGCAGATCTGAAGGGCTGCAGGTCTAGCTGGGAATATCAATCAAGGAATGACCGGCAGCTGCCACACCAAGGAAGGAGGGTCACCACACGAAAATCTCAACTTTGACGACTACGCCAATCAGCAGAGCCAAAGGGAAAAACAGCTGAGAGAAGCCTTAAAGGGCCAGGGACCCCCAGGCCTGTAATCCTCACCAGAGGGTGACTCAGCAGTAGGAGGTAGGGTTAGGGTTCAACCAGCTAGCAGGGTGTTTAAGATAATCCCTCAGCTTAACAAATACCTCAACCATGCAAGTCTGGCTGTAGAGTCACCCAGCTCTGCCTGTGACTCACGTCTGAGACCCTGAGACACCCGCCTAGAAGGTATCATCCACTCCTGCCCCTTCTTAACCTTGCGGGGGAGGGGGGCGGGGCCAGACACCACGCCTCCTTTCTGTGACTCCCACTTCTAGTTGGCTGAGGCCCCAGGTAGACCTTCCCATCCTATTCATAAGCCTCACCACATCCCTCCAGCTGAGGAGCTTCTAGTCCCCCAGGGATTGCACCCTGTAGCTTTTAGATATGCTTTTAATTAGCACCTTCTTTACACCTGGAATTCTGGGGGAGGCCCATCTGGGCAAAGACATGCCAACAAAACCTGTGACCCCCCCCCCAGGCACATAATTAAACACCCCCATGCTGCTGTGAATGATTCCAGACCACCGCAGGTTTCTGCGACACAAGCAGCAACCAATCACAGAGCTTCAGGTTCAAGTGGCGCTTCATTAATCAGCTCTACCCGTAGATGCAGGCTGGAGGGCAGCTTTCAGACTCTCCTTGTGCTGAGGCCTGTGGGAACATCAGCTGTGCTTCGTATCAGAGCAGCAGACTGACCCAGAACAATCTGACACCGGATGATATGTTTCTGTGCAGCCTGCTGTACCAGCCATATCATTCTTGTCACTGATAGAGTTGACAGCTATAGTCCATGAGTGAATATAGGGGAGGGGCTGCAGACACCAGCTGAAAGCTGATTGGTTCCCATAGTATCCACTTCCCTGTCACTCATCGATTCAAAGCATATCATTGGCTAATGGTAAGGTTGGCTCTTCTGTATAAATTATGGCCCCTCTTGTGCCCCTCCCCACCAATCTTGCCACAGCAGGTCACGATGGTTCCAGACCACTGAAACATGTTTAACTTTGGTCCCTGGTCTATGTTTTTCTTTTCCTTTCATCTGCATCAATAAACCAAACCCGCCCCACTGCCCTTTGCTAACAAAACCACAGCGCTAGCACAAGGACTCCCAGTCATATCAGCAGACGAGGCCAAGTTGATAAAACAAACGCGTGACTCCCTGGGCGACTCCTGGACCCCCCCAAGGGGAATAAAAATCCTGACACAGCCTGCCCCACAATCAACTTCTCAAGGTGGCACTTTTGATGAGTTGGGCGTCAAACAGACGTGGCCCCTGCCAAGAGCCTATATTCCTCACCTTGGCCTACATTTACTTTTAGCTCAATGGGCGCTGTGTTATCCAGAGTGACTAACATTCATACCCATCACCAGCCTATTTATATAGCCAGACACTTCATAGGAGCAATTCGTGCTAAGCGCCCTGTAATGAGGGACGCCAGAGAATCCCTCCTGCGATTGGAACAAGTGAGCTACAGGTTGGAAACTACTGTGCCCCCTGCTGGCAGGGAGGGAGACTGCACGAGGAACGGAGGATGAGCAGAAGCTCCAAGCCGCACCAAAGATCTGACTCTCTCTGCACTTCCGCCTCCTCCACCTCTCTACCAGCTGGTTTGGAGAGAAATAAGAATAGCCGAAGGTGGGGGGTGGCGGGGGGGAGTGTGTAAGANNNNCTGTCGTGATGGGTTTGCACATTTCTCAGCACAGAGCCGAGCATGTTGGACTGAACAGGTGGTCCCGGTGATGAACCCTCCAAGCTCTGGGGGGGTTGGGGGGGAGCCACACAGTTCACAGTGTCATAATTACCCTGCTCTCACTGTTCCTTAAGCTTTATTCTCTCTCTCGTTAAAAGCACAACAAAAACAGTTAAGCTTCTACAACAAAATGGCGCCCAAAGCAATTATTGTGCTGATGCTTTATTCTATCCACATATGCTGCACAGACGGAGACAAAATGCCCTATTAATGTCAGCACCTGCTGGGTTGGGGCTAGGAGGGGGGGAGGGTGCAGGGCTCTGAGTACCATCTCTTACGAAGGTATACAGTAGAGGGAGCCGCTTCACAGATCCTGGAGTTACGACCCATACCCTGATGTCAGGCTGCGCGTGCCCGCGCCTGTGTGGGCGCGCGCGGGGGCGGCCGGCATAAGGCAGGGGAGGGAGCGTAAGGGACCGACAGATTCCATCACTCACACCCGTCCATCGTTTCTTCACAACGCTTTCATAGCAGATTCTCTTTCTCTCCCCACAAACACCACGGTGCATCGCATTATCTACCTGTCAGACACTGCGGACTTCTGTCTACGGGGCTGTGCGTGTGCGTGTGCATGTGCGTGTGCGTGTGCCTGTCTGCGGGAACTCGAACCGCACCGTCATATTTTAAGGATCAGGTGCCAAGTTCTCTGGCTAAAGGCACAGTATGCAGCTAGTATTTCTGGTTCATCTGCCAAGTGATATATTCACCTAAGTGGGGAGGAGAACAAGAGCATTTTGACTATAGCCTAACTTAAATCAGTTATATCACACTTTTACCTTTAAAGCACAGAATGAAAAAAAAATCCCAGCTTCCTTATTACTTGGAAAACCCAACGAACCGTAAACTTGAACCCTGAAAGTAAAGTATTTTATAGCTTTACCCATTTCGCAAAACTGGTTTTTAACACTTGGAAGCCTGAAGGCTTATTTGATATGCATGTCGCAGAATTTCCCGATAATTTGCAAACCACACGTCTGTCTGAAGATCTCAAGTATAATAAGAATCGTACTAGTGCCCCCAAGAGAGTGCTGGTGAATCCAGCCGATCACAGACCGATCATTGTTCACACGGCTCTCCGCAGTCATTCAGGCGCAGAGATGACCGGTAGATTGCGCACTGTTGCACATAGTGTCACGACTCCACAGGTTTCCGATCGCACTTCAAAGTCCGGGCGCTCCATCGGGCATAACGAATTTTAACAACATGCACTTAATTATTTCCTACTAATACCATCCCTAATTAATACCTAAAAGCTCCAGACGGCGATAGCCAGATCGCTGGAGTGAAGCCGATTTCCCTTTTAAATAACATTCCATTGCGGGTAAGAGCAGAGTTTGGGAATCACCGAGAGCATTTTTTCACGCCAGCGGCAAAAATAGATAAATAAATGAGAATAAAAAACCCCAACACACTGTATCTCATTTTAATCACTCCGACTGGAGAAAAATAACATACATTAAATTCTTCCGCTTTGTTATATTTGGAAAGGGAGTTCACATGTTACCTGTTGTAATGACAAAGGTCAGTCATAGTAACCGCTTGCATCTGAGCAGATATAGGCATCCGAAGAACAACGAAAAGGCGCTATATATTTCGAAAACATCGCGAAAATCATTAATCGGGCTGGCAGCCGCCACTGCTGGGAGAGACTTTACCTTGTAGACATTCTCCGTTATACGGTGGACCTCGTCGGTACGAGACATCTTGGGAGCTTCAGCCAAAACCATACACCAGACTTTCCTTATCAGAGAAGAGTTATCCGAGAGGGGGGGGGAGGGGAAGATGTGGTGGGGAGACAATCCGTAAAAAAAAAAAAGAAAAGAAAAAAAAATCCAGACGCGGGATGGGCGGCTGCAGAAATACTGACGCGCTCCTGCTTCGCGAAGCACCGCAGCTTTTATAACAGCGCCGATCGCTGGCTGCACCCACAGCGGCCCCCGCACGCAGTCTCCGCACGGCGATGGGGAGAAGCTGCGCTGCCAACGTGCAGCTCTTTCAATGCACCAGGGCGCCGCCTCTGCCCGTGAAACGCCGCCTGTCGCTCCACCCTCCTACCCGGCGCTGGTAATACCGCCTGCGGCACTTCGCTGTCATCCGCACACCTTTCTTCCGGTTCTGTTGCGACTATTTAAATACGAGGGAAAGATTCAATTCATGTTGCTGAGGAGTGTTCCTAACTCTGTTCTTTCACTCTTAGGTATTTGTATGAAAAGGAATCGTGTGCGTGAAATAATACATGTGGAAGCAGTTCATATACCGTGCATTTAAAATACACTTTCAAAACGGCATTCGGAAGTGTTGCATGCGACTATGAGGTAATTTAGGCTGCGAACTCTGATTTCAGATGCATAAAGGATCGCTGTGATTTCTGGGAATATCAAAACCTACCAGACCCAGCCTATCAGATACCACAGCTGAAGGCTGTTGAGCTTTTAAGTTCGTTTATTATGTTTGAGCTGATCTATGGGTTTGGGTTACAAATAATAACTATAAAGTACCCCGTAGGTCTGTCACTACACTTCGTGGTGGTAATTCAATCCACACCGGGTGAGACCAAATGACACAGGATATATGACTAGAACAAGGAGCCGGTGTCATACTCACTCATAACGTGCAGCCTGAAGTACACAGCTTCTCATTGACAAGTAAGGAAGTCTCAAAGAATGATGGGAAAGGATTATTCGATTGGGGGTGTTAATGTACAGGCTGCAGCCCAGGGGCCTCTGCAAAAAAGGCGCCTCAGAACAACCCCCTCCCGGCTCCTCCTCCAGGGCCACAACTTTAACAGTCGCGGGGGGGGCTTTGACAAGTGAAATAGCCCCCAGGGCTGTAATTCATTTTGTTAATATCCTGTACTTGCCACAGTCGGAGTGGTAAACCCCATTGCCTTCTCCTTAGCATCACACTGAGTTTTTTTTTTTTTTGCGTAAAATTGTTATGGTTGAGAGGGAGTGGAGTAGCTTCTCAAATACAAATAAAATCATTGCATCATTGAAAGGTTGCGGGTTCGAATCCCCGACCAGTAAGGCACCACTGAGGTGCCCTGAGCAAGGTACCGCCCCCAAGCACTGCTCCCCGGGCGCTGAATTAGCTGCCCCCTGCTTATGTCACGATGTCACATATGGGTTAAATGCAGGGGACACATTTCATTGCTGTGCACTGTGGTGTCTCAACAATGACAATTAATCACTAAATTCTAATTTCTAGAGATAGATTTCAGGGAACACGGGATTGTGGCTGTCTGATTGAGATTGTACAAACCAGGCTCATGACCCTGGGACAAACTTAGCTCTTGAAATAAATGGTGACATCCCTCTTTTTCACACCCCAAAGGTACTTCTGAGAATTCCATTAGTTTAAAAAATACACTAATCTCTCACGGGCTTCAAAAAATACATAAATAATGAAATGGGTCTCCCTAACAGAGGAATTCCTGAAAATGTCATCAATAACGGCCAGCTGACACGCAGGCCCAAGCCAAGTCCCATATTAGCACCTGGAGAAGTGATAAAGAACTTACTTCTACAACATCCATCCAGCATCCCAGAGGGCAGTGCCTTCTTGTAAAAGGTCAAACCTTAGGATAAAGGACAGGACTTGGGCGAGAAGTCTTGAAAATGGCAGGTCCCCAAGGTTGATCTGAATTCCGAAGCAAAGAATGAACATCATTTTTTATCGTATTTTTTTTTTTTTCTGACATTGAAAATTGATTATGACAATTGAAAATCTGACCAGAAAAGGCAGAAAGTTACAACTTACAAATCTGAAAAATATCTGAAGTACGATGGATTATTAATGTAGTTACTCCACCAGGGGGAGCCTGTGGCAAAACTCGAACCTTGGTCCCCCACGTAGAAGGCATCCCAAACAGCAGTACCTCCACACCACTGGTTGCTAATGCATTGACTTCAAGCTACTAGTAGCCTGCACTGATTCAATGAGTCGCTCACCAGACACCTTGGGTGAACTTAAAAGGACATGGAAGGATAATCCCAAAACCCCCCAGCAGCCCCTGATATAGACAGAGGCTTCTTAGGGCATGTGCTGGGGTCGCTTTGCTGCCCCCTTCCTGTGAGGAGACGCCATGCACCCTCATGTTGGTCTTACATCATGGGTGTCAAACTCCAGCCCTGGGGGGCCGGAGCCCTGTGTAGCTTAGTTCTTTCCCCGTTTCACCACAAATGATTCAGCTCAAGAGCTGTGTGGTAATTAGCACAAGGAGTTGAATCAGGTGCGTTAAATGAGGGGAAACCCAAAATTGTGCAGGGTTCCAGCCCCCCAGGAGTTTGACACCCCTGTCTTACATCAAGCCTTCCATAGCTGCCATGATGAATTGCACCCACGGGGAAAAACACCACCGACCTCGGCTCCTTGCCTTATTTTCAGCGACTGACGGGGGGGGGGGCGCGGCAGCGAGTCTGCCAGGGCAGCCCACGCTGAGGCCGAGGCTTCAGCTTCCTGCACCGAAGGCAGTGACTTCAGAGGCATCGCCAACAGGCTGAAGCCCAATAGCTAGGTTGGTAGAAGAAGGAGCCTCCACAGAGTTTTGACATGCAGCAGCAGCAACAATGATGATGATGATGATGATGATGACGATGACAATGACGATGACGATGATAATTGTGCCCATAGCATAGGGGGCCCTGGAGCCCATCCCAAGCATCACAGGGCATGGGTACTGTATATGCTGGGTATATGCTGGGTATATGCTGGGCGGGATGCCAGTGCATCAGAAGGCACATTCATACGCCACGGGCAATTCAGAGAAGCCAATTAGCATTTCTCTGGCATGTGAGAGGAAACCCAAATACCACAGAGTGAACATTCAAACTCCACACACACACGCACACACACACACATACACGCACGGACGCACGCACACACACACACACACACACACACAGACGCATGCACGCACGCACGCACACACACACACGCACCATCCCACCTCCTGAAACGTTAAAAGACAAACTAAAGAAATACGACTGATTGCGAACACAGATTGCAAGTCAGTCATTCTTTACAAAAAAAAATCAGTGTTGAAATCAGCTTGACGACTTGGTTTCATTTGTTTAATAACTTGTGTAGGAAGCAATTGAATAAACATGCTCAGAGTTTACCTTGATAGAAAACACCTCCATACGTGGTATAGATACAGTACTTTACTGGATACATAATACATGAATAATGTATATATGAATAAATATATTATGTCACTGTCTGATTTCAGAGGCAACATCCTGGTGTCCATCATGACATCCCGGGTGGTCCATCCCTCACACTCACGCCGCTTCCAAGATTTCCAACTGCTGCGGCAGTGAACATTTTTCATCTCATCCTTGTCGGCACGGAGACGCCGAAGCCAAACGATGCATGTCCCAGGTGGCAGCTCTGCTTGCTCCAGGAAGGGTTCATAGGGCATTGTTCCTAAAGGCAGCCCATATCCTGAGGGAGTTCGGGGGACGGTCGGTGTTATAGCCCCTGGTGGCAATGAAGTTAAAGAGCAACTGAGCCCCCTGGATTAGAAGCAGCCTATATGAGTAAAATGCTTGTTTGTGGTTTTTACTTACACAAGAATGTTCTGAGGGCAGAATGAAAAATGATTGGTTCAGAGAGATAACCAATCAGATTGCAGATGTCTTGGTCTCACCTCCTCTACTTGCTTAGACCCAGCTTCTCTACAATCTGATTGATTATCTCTCTGAACCAGTCATTTTTTTTGTTCTGCCCTCAGAACATTTTTATGTAAGTAAAACTCCCGTGAGCTAAATTTCTAAAGCAATGAAGCTTTCTACAGCTAATGGTACCTGTCTGGGGATGGCATGGTGGTGCAGTGGTTAGCCCTGTTGCCTCACCCCTCTGGGACCTGGGTTCAAGTCTCCGCCTGGGTCACATGTGTGTGGAGTTTGCATGTTTTCCCCATGTTGTCGTGGGGTTTCCTCTGAGTACTCCAGTTTCCCCCCACAGTCCAAAGACATGCTGAGGCTGATTGGAGTTGCTAAATTGCCCAAAGGTGTGCGTGTGTGAGTGACTGGTGTGTGAGTGTGCCCTGCTTCCAGGATAGGCTCCAGACCCTCCATGACCCAGTAGGATAAGTGGTTTGGAAAATGGATGGGTACCTGTCTGTGCCTTCTTCATACCAGGTGTCACGCCCTACTTGTCCAATCCTCCTGTGTGCCACGTTAACCTTGTGTGGATTCCCCATGTTTACCAGCTGTATCAAGTTGTTTCTATTGGTTCGATGTATTTAAGTCCGCATCAGAGTATGTTTCCCTAGTCCTGTGATTGTATTGTTATGACGCTTCTGTCCCATTTGCCTCTCCATGTGTCCACTAAAACCCTTATTCCCCGAGCCCTTCGTTGTCTTCGCCTGCTTACCCGCTCCGTGCCCTGCATGGTTATAACACCAGGCATCTTGAAAAGCATCAAGGCTAGAGACTCTGTTATTTTTTTCCCTCCACATGTTCAAAAGTTTAAGCAGGGTCTCTTATGTAGTGCATGTTCTACTGTAAACCCCATTATCACCTACATACATTTCCTGTTACCATTAGCCAGGACAGGGTTGTGTTGAGCTTAGAGCCTCTCCTAGGCAAGGGGATGCCAATCTGTCACAGGGCACACATAATGGGCTAATTACAGACAGCGGTTGGCTTTACCACAGGTTTTTTCTGCACTGGAGGTAGAAAGTGAAGAACCTACCGGAAATCCACACTTGGGGAGAACACGCAAAAGTTCTCGTACACTCAGACAGAGCGGGGGTGGCTGCAGAGCTACCTACAGAGCTGCCCAATAAGCATCCTCTTCAATTTATAAAGCAATAAAAAAAGCACGAGGTTCCAGCTCCCCTAGAGCAAAGTGCTAATCTCAGCATGATGCTTTCTGACCATTAAAAGCTAAGCGGCGACAGAATGGCAGCCGACATGAAGAAGAATCTCTGGGCCTGTGCACCGGGGGTCCGTTCCGGAGATGCATCAGCCATGTCCTCATCCAAGGCTTCAGTGGCCATAAAACCCCAAAACCACAAGTGAAGATCTAAAGCATAGCATCTGCACTGTGATTCATACCTGAAGATTAAAACACAGCTGCTTAATTATAATAGAAAGTATTTTTAGAAGAGTTTGTATTTAAAATTACAAACACATTATTTCGCGGGCCAAGGACTCAATTCTCTCCTGCTCCTACGTTTGTGTTATATCTTGTTGCATTGCTCTTTGGTAAATTCTAAATGTGGACAACTATATTAAGAGGCCGGCTATATTAAGAATCTCCAAAGGGAGACAGCTGTTGTACCCTTAAGGTTGGCACTTAACCTGAATTCCTTCTGTACATGTTCAGCTGTAATTAGGTAAAGGAACAAATTGGATCTAAGCTATGCAAATTATCCATAGGGTGGGCTGCTGGCTGCTGTTAGATCAGAACTGGATCATGTGATCAAACGCAGCTGAGTCAGCTGATGATCCTGAAGAATGGGCTGGAGTCTGAATTAAAGGGGCTCACACACTTTCCCTTTTAAAGACAACTTATCTTGCTTTTTAATTGCACTGTAAGTGTAGAGATAACCACCAGGTCAACAGATTACAAGATAAGAGGAACTGATTGCGCATTTACTGCTTGTTTTGAAGGGCTGCATATCCCAAGAGTCTGCTGACGTTGCTAAATAGTTGATGGTAGGTGTTTAGCTGGATGATGGGGGAAGTCGACATCTGTCTGGGTTGTGTGCTGATAATCACAGTTTGGGATGACAGTGAAAATATTTTGGGCAAGGAATATACCACAGGGCTCGTTCCCTCGCTAAGGTGCCGGTGACATGACTCCACTGGAACCGCGTCTGTTGTGTTGATGATGATGCTCGTTAGAAGCCCGACCCACGACCTGTGCAGCTGCTACGCTGCATTTTGCGGAACCTGGTGTGGGGAGGGAGGGTATTTAAATGCCACGGGGAAATTAAAAATGCGTCAGAAGATCCTCGCAAAAGGCTTGCAGCATATGCCAAATATGCGGTTGCGATTCAGTCCCCGAGGATTGAAAATGCAGAAAATGCTGAATTCACCGAAATGACAGACATGACAAGATGTCAGCTATACACATAGGAGATAAAACACGTTCAAGGTCCATAATGACCAGATAAGTCAGTTCGTACACAGATCAGTGACCAGACAAAAGTGACAAAATACAAATTCTGAATTTTGTTTAAGAGAGAAAGGATAAATATTAATACAGCATATAGAGAAGACTCCTGTTGATAGGATAGCTTAATTAACAAATAACAGGCAATAACTGATCTTTAATGAATTGGGTTTCTGGCAAGGTACCTCAGAACTTCATCTATAGCTGTATGTGTGTGTGTGTGTGTGTGTGTGTGTGTGTGTAGTTTGCATCCTCCCTGTGTTTGCGTGGGTTTCCTCTGGCGGGTCCAAAATGATGAATGTAGGCCAAATCACAACTGAAATTTGCCCACAGAATGTGTCCTGTACAGCAGTGGAATCCAGTACAAGGTGCTTCCTGGGATGGGATTCAGGAACCCTGTGATCCTGATGTTATGGAAGACAGATGGACGGAATCACAGTTCCGGACTTGTCAACAATCCCATCTCGTCATATGTCTCCATTTAGCTGTCAAATGTATATAAACGCACTCAAAGGCAACAGTGGGGCTCCGACGGGAACAGAACTGACAGGAACCACACGAGTGGCACTCCTGAGCTCGTGACTCGCTTTCCGAGTCGCCTCAAAGATCAAAGCAAAACGTGAACTAGCCCTTAAAATGTAATGAAATCTTAACAATGCAGAGAAAAAAAGACACACGCGCAAGCTTCAGCCAAAAAAAAAAAAAGTGCGCTGCAGAAGACAGTGCGTTGTGTGTGCGTGCGTGTGTGCCTTGCGTGGGAAGGCGTGGGAGAGAGCAGTCAGTCGTGTCTGTATTCCTGGCGATGAAAACAGAGGAGGTATCGGATCTTCTGCCTTGCTTACAGATTCTTACAGAATCCCCCCCACTTGAATATGCATAGGAATTTTAAACCCCCCCCCCCCCCCCCCCC
>JAODJW010000045.1:14245265-14265812 GCA_026777045.1 Hyperopisus bebe
GGTTGATTAGATAATTGCATTAATGAGAAATTGAACAGGTGTTCCTAATAATCCTTTAGGTGAGTGTGTGTGTGTGTATATATATATATATATATATACACACACACACACACACACACCCACCCTCACCTACAAATCGCTTCTTTTGTGCAACCTCTAATTTTCAGACTAGCTGTAATTTCACTTCAACACCCGTTAAAATGCAACACTTTTGAACCACTAAAGCAGCAGTGATGAATTTAATTGAAATTTTAGTCATGTGGAGTCTGAAAAAAATCTTTTCAGCATGCCAGCCACGCCACCACACACATGGACAATGCCACAGAGTTCAATCATGTGCACAGCATCAAATTAGCTCCAGCTGACAACAAATGTGTGAGTATCCCACCGCTAACTGCATCGGTTTTTTAAACTCACATATGCATTTGACAGCAATTACTGCCTGCGGTGTGTCAGGTCACATGACTGGCAAGCAGCCATTACAGGAAACCACTGCTCTACACAGGATTTTCAATATGAAACAACCATTAAACTCCACAGCAGACCAATGGGAGCTCGGTGCACACACACATATCAGCCTGCCATCAGGCAGAAGCATTTAAGCCTCAGAATAATTGTGCCATTAGTGCCAGGTTACCCAGGTGGAGACTAAATACTCACATACCTACCAACAATCCTGATATCCCCAGCTTTCTACCCCTCCTTCCAAATGACCTTCTATCCCCATAAAACAGGGTTATTCAAATCACGGTCCTCAAGGTCCGAGCACTGCTAATTTTCCAGCCTTCCTTTACCTGTGAGCCAGGTGTAAAGCCTCTGGCCAATCAGAATCTGTAATTATTAAACTACCTGGGAGAACTGAAAACAAGGCCTGGATTTGGGATCGAAAACCAGATTTGAAGAGCCTTGCGATAAACCCTCGATTTTTCGTTCAGAAAAGTTTATCGTCACGGACCCCCAACTTCTACAGTCAGGAGGTACGCTCTAGGATAATGTTTCCAGAAATGGGGAAACCGATTTATACTAGGCCAGACAAAAATCTCTGCTAGGCTCCTTTGGGTAGCTTACATGCGTGCACTTCGCATTAGTGACTCTGGCGAGTGTTCCACTGTGGTGGGCCCGAATTAAAGAAAAAGGATTACCAAGACTCCTGAAGCATTTACTCTAAGTGCATTAAACTCCTGTCTCAATTGCTCCTGCCTAAATGTTTTTTTTTTTTTTTGGTCATTAATGCCTGCCTTGTATTTCATTCGTTTACAATTTCATTCGTGTTTTCCACACAGTAAAGCAGAATGACTTTAATTAAACATCACTGCCACCATTAGCCTTTCTAAATTAGGGATGGGACAGGTTAACAGGTATAATTTAGCATGATTATAATCTATCCAATACAACACGCACGCTAATTCTTCGGTGGGTGGGCGGTCAGTGGGGTCAAAATAGTGTTAATAGATGTCAATAAATACATGGAATAAATTAAAACATTCCTGATTCCAGTAAACAGGCAGACACTGCTAGATTAGTATAATTTTTGAAAGTCAGCTAGAACCGCGCTGTTCTCGGGGAAAGATACAACACTCGGTCCTGCAAGACAGCGGAAAGATGTAAGCAATGTCCCAGAGTTTAAACATCGACAAAAACGTCATACATCGGGGGGAAGGAAGGGATTCCTAGGCGTTTTTTCCTGAGGATGGGTGTCGCACAAGCCAACACACACGCAGAGAACGAAGGAACGTTCAGAAACGCGTCCGACTTTCTTTTGCCACAATTATAATTAGCATAAGAACAAAACATTGCACGGAATAGAATGAGCTGATCTACTTTCATTTATTGGAATACTTCTATATTTGGAGGTTTTCTTTTTCTTTCCACAAACGCAATTTCCCCACTCATTTACCAGGAATGACTGGCACTTCGCAGCCAATATATAGTTCGGTTTACCTCCCCACCCTCACTCACCTGCTGATAGTCCTCATCCTGCGGTCTGAAGCTGCTGTCAACAGACTGGAAACTCAGGTTAAGGTGTGGGAAATTGTGAAGCCAGTATATCCACCACGGTGCGATATAATTCAGCCGCGTAGACATGCCTTCCAGTTCGTTCACCCGTCCGTGCGCTACGTACTTTTAATTCAAGATTTAATGAAATGGATGCAGATGTGCTCAACAAAGTCCTGCCCACGACAAAACTCAATAAAACAATGCATGCGCCTACAGCAGATACTGGTTCATTAATGGAAAAAGGTATATTTGGCGAAAGCAGGCATTTTACGAAATAAAAATAAAAAACAAATGCACGTCTTCGAAGTGTCCCAAACTTGTATACGGTATCCGGCGGACTCCTTTTAAATCTGAAGATCTCCTGTCGTCTGTCAAATCCCGTCCGTCTAATGCACCCGCAAAGGAGACCTTTTTGTTGCTCGGGAGCGCGCAGGAATTGAGGCCACGGGACAAGGAAACCTGCGAGGACGCGCAAAGAAGGGAACTTAATAGGAAAGGGTCTCCCATTATATTTGGAAGCACTACGGGACACTACATTTTATCCAAACTATCCATTCATCTTCCAGCCGCTTATCCTGCTCAGAGTCGAGGGTTAAAAAAACATTTATAAGAAGTTACTTAACTATTGTAGTCTAGAGGCGTACTAACTAGCACATCAAAACCGTGATACGCCCCATTAAACCCAATGTGAAAGGATTTACGAAGAAAATTAGTTAACAAGGAAAACTCAAATTTAAATATATTCCACCAAATTCCACGAGAACTAAAATATCACACAAAGCTTCCGAAGTTTCACCTCAACACAGGACGTCAAGAGAACGGTTTCTCCGTACACATGGAAGCGAAGTAGAAGAGAAAAACACAAGTCTGCCATCTTGTGGACCCAAACGCAAATACCGCTACAATGCAATGCAATGTTAAGTACTATTAGGCAAAGCAGAAGGGCAACCTATTAGAATAAATTATACACTGTAACAGAAAAGAAAGAAATACACGAGCATTAAAAACACGGATCATACTTAAACTAAACCTAGAAAGGAAATACGTAAAGCACAGCTAAAAACCGACAGAACTATAAGCTCTAATGACATTGCGTTTTCCTTTTTCACCGTTATGTCCCAAAAGCCTATTTCCCAGGGAAAAGTTACGGCTTGATAAATTACACCTGCGCTTTACGTCTAATTCTAAATCGACGTGTCATTTGAGTGATGAACGACTTCCATTTCTAACACGTCCACCCGCCAGACACATTAGTAGGTCCTGAACTAAGTGTGACAAAAAAGGACAAAAAAGGGACAAGAAAAAATGCTGGCGCATTGTGTGGTTCTCGGTATCTCTGGGCGGGGGGGCTTATGGTGTATTTGACGTGGTACAGAATTTTCCTAACATCCAGTTGCCAACCTAGGAAATATAATATTTCTTGCATTTTTATCAGTCTTTTAAAAAGTATTTTCATCTCATATTGTCTTTTGTAATATAAATGCTCCTAATTTTGCTAACAGGATTTTGAAAGTGAAAAGTATAAGGATTGTAAACTACAAAGCAAAAAGCTGTTTGATTAAGACTTCTTAGAGCATGCTGTGAGATCTTCATTGAGGTTGGAAACTACTGATATTGTTTTGAATGCTTTTAAAATATGAAATGTAGAAGTTGCTGTACACTTGTTCTTGTCTAAAGCAGGCATAAAATTACATGGTTGCTTGTTGAGGCAGCATTGTTTATATCAGGAATGCCCAAGCAGAAAAAACACACCACATCTGGACTGTGAAAAGGTCAAAACTGGGACCTTCTCATCTAATGTGAAGACAAAGAAGGACTGATGGTGCTGCCTCGTCTAATACAAAAGAAAAATGAATGGCCACTTTCCCATCTATTGAAGAAGAAGGAGATAACATCTCTTTTTTTCAAATAAAAGACTGACAGCCTTCAATACTGGGACGGGGTCTTCTGATAACATAAGCAACGGGGCTGACAGACCCTTCAAGCAATTATTTTGCATTGTTTGTCACAGTGGTGAACAATCATTCATTAATAAAGGCTGACGGAATGAGTCACACGTCTTAATGGCCATTTCTCTACAGATCGTCAGTTACCGGATACTTTGTTTTATAAGCATGTCCTGAGACAGATAACTAAAAAAGGAATAAGTGGATTGAAGTATGAAATAAATGTGGCAATATTCCCCCATTTTCCCCTCATCTTTAATCATGGCTGTACTGATGGCTGCAGTGACCACATTATACAATTAACAATAACAATAGCCCAGGGCCTCCAGCCTTTACCAAGCTAATCATTCTCACACCAAACATGCTTTATTTGCTAATTGAACTGGTCATGCATAAATTGGTCCCAATCACTATTAAATAAAATTCGCTTGAAGGTAATTAGTCCCATGACAGCAAAGCTGTCATCCGTAATTCCCTGCAAATGCCTCTGTAAATGTTTTACGGTCATCACATGCTACTATTACTGCGTGTGAATTTTGTGTCAAAATAGTTTACAAAGGCAGCAATTCCATATGCGGTCAACAAGGGGCGACACAACGTTTCTAGGGATCTGCCCCTAAGGATACTTCATCCAGGATCTTTTAGGCTGACCTGTCTTGGGTAGGAGGGATTTGCGTGACAGCTGACGATGCATGTGCACATTTTGTCCCATTTTCCTGTACTGTAGGTGCACGGAGATCAGAACTGGGTGGCTTACCATTTCGCTTGATTGTGGTATTAAGACAAATCTTCTCTGCCTATTTTGATTACATGCCCTCAATTTAATTATGTATCGATCAGCTGTCAGACTGTGAAATTAGCACCCATACCACCTCACTTGTCTGACATGAAGGGCTCAATAGTTGTTCTCCTTCTCCCCACGTTACCTGACCTGAATCTTGCTCTCTCCTGGTGCTCACGACACACAGCAAAGAACTCCACAAACCTGTGAGGAGTGTCACTAATAAAATATGCAGGTCTAAAAGTCCCTAAATTGCCTGCTCTCCTTCTTCAGTCTGCTCTGTATTTTCTTTCTGCCATTGATAACACTATTTAATTTGCAGATGCCGTGCGATGAACAAAAGGGTATTGTTGGCGGGAAAATGAAGAAAAAAACGAGAATAAAAATATAATTAATTACAGATAAGAATATTCTTTATTCTCTCCCCTCAGCTTTTGTGTCTACTCCTTTGGAAGATTTCCAGGTTCCTATCCTTAAACTTTCAGCAATGTCATCAAGTTTAAGTAACGGTATGACTTGCTTCAAGGAACAAGGAAGGAGACAGCTTCAAAAAAAATCCCCATTACTGTCAAACATACAGCTTTCCTGAGTACTGTTACCACACGCCTACTTACTTAAAATTAAAAGATGATGATGAAACCAAATAAATCCCCTCAGCAACGAACGTCGCGTCGCCGTGGCTCGAGGATATTGACGTTACCGCACGCAGCATGACGCTCCGGGGCGCAGTTACCTCCTGCGCGCGCCAAATGAGCCGTTACGAGACGCGGCAGCAGTGAATGACGAATAGAGGGCGCTGTTTGCCAAATGATGAGTCGCGCCTCCCAGGAATAATCAACCAGTGGCGAAGTGTAAGTCTAGGTTATTTCATTATGTTTTTTTTGTTTGTAAACTACACGAAATTATGGTCACAAGTACAATTTATTATTCTCCTCACCATTCCTAACAGCGTGTTACCACCCAAAACCGACGTGTGGGTATTTTTCACAGCATCTGCAATGACTCTCGACAGGGATAACCGCTATCCCGTTATCCCGCCTTTTTCGAGAGCTAGAAGAGAGAATTAGTGTAACACAGAAATGATAAAAAATAATAACAAAAAAACATACCCACCTATTTTTGGTGAACGTTATTTAGAAATTTGCACAGGTTACTCAGATAGAGAAGACAAAAACGGAAAAGAAAGTTAATCTCATGTAAATAGTATGTAAATTTAGCTTGATTGAAAATATGTCATAGGAGAACATCGGACTCCTTGATTTACTTACACAATTAATTTATCGGAGAGAACTGGGATATATGAAGGAACAATTACGATTTCCAGGAAACATTAAACCTGAAAGCTAGATGCCGTTTTATTTATTTAACCATATTGAAAGGCTTTTACTTAGAGAATACACATCGAATACAAAGCTTGGTAAAAACCTTGAAAGACACGTATCAACAGCTGTTATGGAATTCGGGTAAAAGAAAACTATGATTCACCATAATAACCCATTTGAATAATGAAGACATGATTACCCATAATTATAAATGTCAAAAAGATTGTGGAATGCAAAACACTTAAGGCTTCTTGTGTACAAATTCAACCAAAAAGACACGCTTTTGATGTTTTTTTTTTTTTTTCTAGAGATGCTTGAAGAGTCCAGGTTTTGATGTTATGCGTATATAAACCAGGAGGTGGAACTGGTAGGCCTATTTTATTTTATTTTTATTTTTTTAAAAGAAACTCTTTTCTGACAAGGAACTTTAATCCCTGAATCCCTGAACATCACTGTTCTTTCTCCCAGTTGTTGAACAAATAACAATATGAAAATTGGGAGAAGGCAGCATTAAGAGTGGAGTTTAAGGTCTAACAACAGAAACATACATAATTAATCTCTACCAGCTGCAAATAACTAAATTGAGCATGAAGGGACGAAGCTTCAGTGCGGTAACTCTTCAAAATCTATCATTAATTGTGTTACTGCTAATAATCATATCACAATAGGAATAGCTAGGAATTCAGCAGAGGGTAATTAGTTTTACAACTATGCAGCTTTCATTCTAAATCTCATTATCTTTTTGATTGCCACACTCCATTCGCTAAGGAGACTAAATTAGATATTTGAATCTGGGGTAATTCGTCAGTTACACCCGATCTGTGTATTGTCGCCCAGTGGATGTTGTCAGCTCCATTAGCTTCAGTGTGTGTGTCGGACTGACAGAGGTGGAGCGGGTGTGTGTTTGTGTGTGTGTGTATCCTGTCCCCTGTGCTGTGGACAGTGGCCTTGAAGGGTGGGCAGGTGCAAATCCCAGCTGGGTGGGCCTGTTTTTCTGCCTTTGAGTCAGACGCTTTATCCTAGGCACCTCTGCGAGAATCCTGATGAGTTCTCGCAGGCTTGATTGGCCACTGTGGGTGCAGCAGCTCTGATGCGCAAATCAACAGTGAGGGTTGCTTTGCTCTCATGAATCATGAAGGGTTGCCATACTGTGTGCACTGACTCTTAAAATGAGCATGGCTTAGGGGTGCTTAAAAAAGCATGTAGCCGTAAATCTGTTTGGGGCATAGCTTGGCCAGAAATTGCAGAGAGAAGATAATGTTAAAAGGAAAGCTCTAGAAAAACAAACCTAATTAGGAGAGATATAATGAAGATGAACCATATAATGCTGAGATGGCTGTGTGCCTCACCTTTACTTTTTTTGCAGCAGGAAGCCAAATTCAGACAACCCATAAAGGGAAGCTTTCTTTTTGCAGGGGAAGGCTACGTGGTGGGGGTTTAGAAAAATACTTGCCGCTGTGTGGTTTTCCTCTAACAATGCTAGCTTGGTGTCTTCATACATCTGTACATGCTGTGTTTCCCACCGTGGGGCCCATCTTCAAAATTTAGCTTGTTATCCAGGAATCGATGGACACACTGGCGCTCGAGAGCCACACAAATAGTTTCAAAATTTCATTATCTCTTGCCGCAATGTTTGTGTAGCACTGATTAAAAAGGAATGTTCTGCTGCCTGTCTCATCCTGGTTTTTGGTCACATGACTTGACTGGGGGACATACCGCGTGAGTTGTTTATGGGAAGGGGGCTGCACAATAATTAAGGTTCAAGCACCTGATAGTTAGCTATAATTCAGGAAAGGACAAAATGATAAATCAGCTATCGGCCATGATGCTGGCATGTATTATTCTTCCATTGGGAGGCCAAAGTAATATCACTCAGCTATCTTCTGCTGCCCTCAATATAACTCATTGTCAGGGTCTCCTAGCCTCCTGTTGCATAACTGAGCTGGGAAGATTAACCTGGCCCATGTGATGCCTTTAACGCCCAGGAATTTAGATGGCTGCCTGTTCCCTCAAGCAGTCAATATTAATTTAATTTCTCTTTTATCTTCTCCTACATCATCTCCCTCTTCTCCCTCCTTCGTTGATTTCGATCGTTCTCCAGAAGGCACGACAAGAATTGGATAGGGTGTGAAATCGATTGTGATGCCTTGTGCAGAGCAAGTGGCTGGTGAGAACAATCAGGTTAATAATTTAATATCAAACAATTAAGCCTGTATTTTCTCAGATATTATCACAATCTAGCAAGTGTTTGACTAGAAAACTTAATCCACTTATTCTGTCTGTTTTTGGTTAAGTTTTTTATGGGTATTACTGAAGACCTCTTTGGTTGAAACTTCAGAGCGGAATTTTTCATTGACGGTATGCGCTGTCCCCCTGTTGTGTGCCGTCCATTTCTTAACTTTTATTGCCTCTGAAACCTTTCCATCCAGGGCTCCCTTCCCCCATCTGTAGCACTTTGTTCAGTGGGTGATGCCAGTTGGTCATTCCTGAGATGCAAAAGGTCTCTGTTAGAGGGCATTGATCTGCAGGCACATGGGTTTACTAAGATCGGAATGGAAGTTTCTCTGTCTGTGATGGAGGTCCAGCTGACTGGTAGACTGATTCATCCAGCAGCAAGGCAATGCGTGCTGGGAGTTATGCGTTGTTATAGAATACCCAAGATATAGCCCCTAGGATGTGGGTCTTAGCATGTTGTGCTATCCTACTGTGTTCTTGTGGTCTTTGATGTAACCTTGGTGTTGTTTCGGATTTTGGAAGTTTTTTTTGTTTAAAAAGAACTGGGATTTATTAGATGTCGGCCTGGGGTCACTCAAATTGACACAAGACAAACGGAAAAAGCCCAAGGGAAAATGAGACAGGGTGTTTTATCACACTTTGTTACTTTCTCACTGCAGGTATTGCACCATCGCTAGACTGCTACCACAGGGGAAGTTAAGACCTTTTTTGGGTGGAGGCAGTGTTGTGTCTCTCACTTGTTTCAGTCTATTTGGAGGTTTGGGAATGAGAGTCAGATGTGTCAAGGTGCCCCCCTCCCCCCACTTTGAAGAACCGACACTGTGCACAGTTTGTGTGGACCAGGCGGACACCAGTGCCAGAAGGAGTCTGTGCTGGGATGAGAACCTCCTACCAGGTTTTGGGAATGGGGGGCAGGTCGCTGGTGGAAATGCCAATGACGAAACGGTTTGATGGCTCCCCGCTAATAGCATGTTATGGTCCTGTCAGAATCCTGCCCGCATAAGGGCCTGCGTCCTCTGATCACATCCACCAACTGCTGGGATGAGCATTGGGCCTGTTGGACTCCACGCTGGCTGACACATTGAATAAAAAGAGCCGCATGGACAACTGTGAGAGGGAGGGAGCTAGGGAGTAAGGGAGGGAGGGAGGGAGTTCAGAAGGTTGTCAGAGTTTATGATGCTTTTGTCTGAGTCTATTACGGCTCCTGCTTTAACCTGTCAGGCCATTAAAGCCCAGCCGAATTTGATCTGAGAGAGAGAGAGAGAGCGGGAGAGAGAAATGTGTCAAAGGCACGCATGTCAAAATCAAATTGATAGCAATTAGGAGAAGTGCTCATTCACGCTGTGAAAGGGAGCATTTACAGTAGAGCTGCAGCAGAAATTAACAAATTGCTATTTGTTTCATGGATTTTAATGTATGTATTTTACCGTTTAAGCGGAGCATGAAGGAGCACACAGATACATCTGCCTTTCCTTTTAGTTACAAAGAATGTCACAGTATCATTAGCAAATTGAAAAGACTATTTATTTTTATGCTCTCTGACAAGTTCTGATGTATTTTTTGCTGCATGTTTATACGTATTTGTAATCTCAATTCATGAATTATTCATACATCTATTTGAATCTAGCACAATGCAGCAGGGACCGAAATTGGCTTTACCTGACAGTAATTTCACTGGGGAAAATTGCCACTTGGATAAGAAACAAATAAGAAAGTCACTTAAAGTAACAGTGTCAGAAATGAAATGGGGTTGTGAACAATGTGTAGGAGCTGAAATTGGATTTTGCAAAAGGGAAGCGCAATCAATAGTTTCCTAGTAAAGAGAGACCAAAGCACAGATAAATTAGTGGGTGAGACCAGGGCGCATATATACTACTGAGAGATAAGAGACATATTAGGGCCAAAGGACACAATTAGAGGGGGAGACCAGTGCAAAAAAAAAAAAAAACACATTAGTGGGAGAAGCTGGGGTACAAATAACTTCAACAGGAGAGACCAAGAGAAGGATTTTATTGGGCACAGATTTGTCAGTGACACAGTTAAGATCAGAGGTCCATGAGTGGAATTGATGTGAAGAGTATTAGGCACAAATCTCTTTCTCTGGGGAGATTTCATTCAACTGCAAGGCACTCTGCTTTAAAACAGAGACAAGCACCATATTTAAATATAGCTCTGTATTTCTGAATGTCTAAAATCTTTACGTTTTTAGGAATAATGCTGTAAGAACTAAATTATGGCCGCATCTCAGAAGCACCGTTCATTAATTTTTGACTCCTTACAATGAAATTTGAACTATGTGAAGTATGAAATACGTTAGACCTTTGTCTGGATAGCTTGCTGACACATGGGTACATCAAAAGTGTCCTGTCTGGGGACTTCAGAAAAAGGAGGGAAAATGGATTGTGATAATATCTGAGAAAATACAGGCCTTTGGAGGAAATGTATCTTCGCTAGTCGACCTTTACTTGACAAGTTTACTGTCCTTCATAGACATCACTCTTTGTCGGGTGATGGACATCAGAGTCTGTCAACTGTGCAACTCCCTCAGAAGACTCTGTGGACACATACACCATATGATGGAGCAGGGGGAAAGTACAGCTACCTTGAACTGTACACTGACAATACAGACATGGGCTGTGGGGACACAGCTCCCATTGCATTCTCCAGCTGGAGCAGCTGTGAGTATGTCGGTCAGGCAGAAGTCTACAGGGTCCCTGGTGATGTTTGGGTTCTATAAATTCTGTTGCCTTAGAGAGTCTACAGCCGATTAAATGATGCTTTATTTGTCATTTGCAGAAGTACAGGTACATAGGAATGCATTTCACATGTGCCGCCTTGCTCTCTGTTTTGAGACACACATACACAGAGTACAAGTGAAGCTTGGGGTCTGAATACAGGATCAGGACTCGAACCAGGGATCTTCCACTAAACGGCACAGAGGTCAAACCCATTGAGCCACACACTACAGCTTATGCAAAAGCGGTGAACATGCCACTTCCTTATCAGATTAAACCATCTTCTAATAATCTGTTCTGGTCAGGGTCATGGAGGTGTTTGGAGCCTATCCTAAGCAGCACAGGGCACAAGACTGGGGTATACCCTGGATGGAATGCCAGTCGATCATAGGGTACCTGCATGCACATTTATATTCTATGGGCACTCCAGAGACACCAGTGCGGACCAAAAATTTTGCTGGTCTGTACCTATTGGCCCTCCAAGTAAATGCCTGGTATTCCAATCCAGCCCTGCTTTGAGCTCGGAGCAAATTCTGTGACATAGAGAGAACATAAAAACTGCACAAAGAGAACAGAGGTGTGAGACAGCTGCACTGCCAGCTGAGGCACCATGCTACACTTTTTAGACTATGTAATGCCAGGATGAATTACAGTTTCCCTTTATTACATTTCCATTCAAAAGCCAAATAAAAAAAAAAAAACAGGTCAATAAATAAATCCAAAGGTTTGAGATCTCAGTCATCCTGACAATTTCCCCCGGTGAACACATCAGAAAGGCAGTTAATGGCCTTGGCACCGATTTCATAAGGATCGGGGAAAAAAGCAAGTCATTTAATAAAAAAGTCATTTAATATCATTAAGATGTATTTTATGATCTTATTAGACTGCATGTCGGAGCAATCCTAGGAGACCTAGGCGGACAAATAGCTGTGAAAAAGCTGCAAACGAGAGGGAGGCTTCAGAAAGTCGGAACATCAAAACAGCTGAAAGCAGGAGTGAAATCGGTGCGTCTGTCTTAAGTCAAAGTCAATAACGGCCTGTGAGTATCACATAAATAAGCCGTAATTACTTCAGACGTCTGTCTGGTTCCCCAGCTTCTCTGGCAAAGTGGTCGGTGGTAAGAGCAGTTAATTTGGACTTAATGATAGCAGATAGCACGACAGTTTAGGACATGGATGAGATGTCCAAAGTCCTTGGGGACAGCCAGTTGTGGCGCTCACAAGAAGGGTATTTAGCTTGAATTACTCTAGCTAGGTAACTGGGTTAGATATTTTAGGCTGTTTTGGATTAAATTGTCAAATAACAATTCTCTTCTACAAGGTGGAACTGTTGTCCCTACTAGTGGTGTAGGCACCAGTATTCAATGGGTAGGCATGTATTCAAAACCACACACAAGACACAGATATTAATGTTCTTGAAACTTTATGTAACTATTATACATTCAAACATGTTCAGCAAACCTTGTTTACTGCCTCTGAGATGTGAGTTCTGAATGTCACAACCTGACAATTTGTTGATGATGTGTAGTGTTATCGGTAGAAGACGACAATCATGAGGGATGGGGGAGGGGATTAAGAGATGCGATCTGACAAAGGAATCACGCTCATTGGGTAGATAACCCTGACTGCAAGTTTACGGCAAGTTTAACGTGTTATTCGCAGTCAATGTAGGCCTGCTGTTGGCTGACTGAATAATGAATTTATACTTTTACATTTTTGCTAAATACTGGATAGGCATGTGTCTACCTAAATTAACTGGCACAGCACCACTGCTCCTTACAAGAACTTCGGTAGGATCCATGGTGATCTCTGGGTAGGTCTGCTGGTCTCTAGGCCCTGATTGAACCCTCCTAATTATGTAAGAAAACCTGATCAACATATAATTAATGCACAAACTTATTCAGAGGGCACTATAAACTTGAGGGTTGCCCTTTCTTTCTATCTGTATTTTCTCCATGGGCAGAGGCCAACCCTCCTGCAGACTCCGGTGTGAAAACAAGGTGACCCTGATATACCAAGGTGTGATTTTGTTGACATCGGAGCATTTGATTCATTTTTCTAATGCTAACTTTTGTTCCTGCGAAGAATACAGTGGCTAAACGAAAGGCAATACGGTTTTTTAGTCCTCCGCTTGGAAAACGGGGTGGAATGGGGGCAGCCTGTCAGGCTGCTGTCGTGTTTTTTTTCCCGCTAAGTTATATGTCATTAGTTGAGTGATTCCCTCCTTTTTACCTGCTTACCTGCCAGCGGTTGGGCCTCGCTGTACTGACAAACACCAAAAAGCAGCCGGGCAACCCCTTCTTGTCATTCTTCGCACCCCTGTGGCCGTGCCATGTACTCTGATCACCCTCCGAGCTGACAGATCCTCCACCGGCTGGTAATCTAATTGGCGCCCAGGCCAGCTTCCCTAGTCTCAGTTCCTGCAAGGATGATTGGTTCCAGAACCTGTTTTCTGACATGTGGCCCTAGGTAGCATTTTGTTTGTTTTTTTTTTCATTCTTTCAGACACGATTACCAACAACATTATCCTTGCCTGTAATTTGCATCCTCGTTTATACATCTGTGTGCGCGAGTGCGGGGAAATCCGTCCTTATGTTCTGCGCTGCGATGCTGTTGTACTGGGGAATTGCACACGTGCCCTCACATACCGGCTCATGCGCTGACAACACGCTGCCACATGTCATTCCCGCTCCCCGTGTAACAAATCCCACCGATGGTGTCTACCAACTATGACTACAACAACACAGAATTGATCTGGGGGGAGGATTGGGGGCTTGAGGCGGTGGGGGGATTGTGGGTGGGTGTCTGTTTGAGTTTATGGCTTTAAAAGGATACCAAAAGAATGACCAGGCTCAACAAGAGGAGTGGGAGATACATGTTTACCAGTTTTGTGAAGTGGATTGTCTGCTCAGGCACATACATATACAAACCGCTCCCAGCCGCTGGGTTCAGAACATGATGCCATGAGCTCAGTGTTGGGGCATTAATATGTACTAATGCTTCAGTGAGGCTGTTATACAGCCTGTCTCTCTATAGGCTGTGCTGTATTCATTGATGTAGAGACCACATTAGTGCAGTTCCTTATCTGGAGTGATTTACCATTGGGGCATTATGGCCTCTAGTTGTGTCGTGACAGGAGTTTCTTTGTGTTAATTTATTTCAGCTACTTGGATCTCCTGAATATGTGTATTTGTGTTGTGTTGTGTCTTGCCCCAGTACTCTGGATACCTGTCGATGTCACTCTCAAGGCCAGTAATCCCACCACCGGCAGGATTTGCCTCTTGAACCCCAACACATCAGCCAAGTGTTTTTACCCTACTTGTCAGTGAACCAAACCGAGTTCTGTTTATGTCGTCTTGGCCTGACCAATCGTGTCCTTGCCTAACTCTGTTAGTCTTGACTGGAGGCAATTTCTGATCACATTATTTACCCGGCCTTTAAGCAGTGGATTTGGGAGTAAGTTTGTTAAATTAGCATTGCACTGAGATTTTGACCCGGAAATCTACATTTAAATATATCTCAATTTAAATTCCTAAATCAATACTCTGCAATCCATTTCTGAATGAGACTTAATGTAGAAGACAACCTAGCCTATACTGCCCAGTGTTGACATAAAGTAAACTACATTGAGTAACTTGATGTTTCACACTTGGCATTGAGCAAACCTCAGTCAGATAAGATCAGATAAGATAAGACAAGACAAGATAAGATAAGTTAAGATAAGATATTCCACAGAACATTCACAAGGTTTTGATAATAGAAACTTGGTATAAAATGAAAGATTCAGGGTTTAACCAAAAAAAAAAAAACAAAAGAAACAATAAAATGCACAGAAAGAACAATACAATGTAGATAATACACAATATACGATGCAAGAATATTGGTGCAGCAGCAGAAGATAAAAAATAGTGCAAAATAATAATTAGTATTATAATAATGTGTATGTGTGTGAGATCCAGCTAGTTTTTTTTTTGTGTGATGAAGAAAAATCCATTTGGTGAACCATGGTGTCAGGGCAACACTGTGTGGCAGTGTAATGGTGACCTTGGGACGGACCATGTGTTTAATGACACCAGGCTGGAGATTTCAGGCTGCTGATGTGCTCTACATTGGATGGGGCTCCTCTTTTCCACTTAGCACCTCTGCACCAAATCTGCAGATTGGGAGATGAACCTCCATATGCTCACCCTCTTGCCTCCACACTGTGGAAGTTTCTGGAAATCATTGTTGATGTAAGCTGTTCTCAGTCTCTGAAATGATGTAATTTAAAGTTAATCAGAATATGGTCTTGATATTCGTCTGCCCCCATAACATTTCCCTCCCTTGTTCATTAAAACTTTTATGGATCTTATGCTACAGTTGCCAGCTGCCACATCTCCAGCTGGGATCGTTGCCTATTTCAGATTCCGGTCCTTGGGGACCCCCAGACAATCCAGGTCACGGGGAGCAAAAATGCAGACCGTCTGGGGGTCCCGCTGGACGAGTTTTATGCAAAAACTGTGCCCTCAGCTCTGAAATCGGCATTGTGTGCCAACGCAGCAAGGAATAAACATTGAAGCTTGATGACCGTGGTAGATTTTAGCCAGTCCAGGGTCCCTGGCTGGCCAAATAATGTCACCATTGGGCCCTTGAACATTTGCTCCAGGGACATCGTTGGACCCTACAGGCTTCTCAATTGTACGTCTCTCTGGACTAAAGTACCTGCAAAATATATGAAATGTAAATGTCAGCTGCACAATCCTGCATAATCCTGCCACGCTGAAGGAAGAGCCTCCTTTGGCATGGGGATTCCCACGCAGCCATGTGCACGAAACATTGTCCAGCTTTTGGAATGGCAATGATGCGTGCGATCTGTCTTCACGGCTCCTCCCAGGCACTTCAGCTCAGCGGTCAGGCGGTGCCACACACCATTGCCTGTAACTCCTATCAGATATTCAAGCACTTAAGGGGTTTGTGGGATTGAACCACCCACCATAGGCTGCTCCTGTATCGCCTTTTGGCTCACGGCTGCATTAGGCCCCCACTTGACGTATTTCTCTATTAAAAGAACAGCAGTGGCACTTCAGATACCTTAATGAAGACAATCACGCCACAAACAACCACTTGCTACAAGACCTCCCCTCCGTTTAGGAAGACCAAGACATGGTGATTTACACACGTCAGGCATGAGTAATACTCGTCATAAGATGACAGCATTCCAGACGCTTTTCCGGGTCGTTCCACCCAGGCGTGTTTACCTGCAGTCATTTAGCATAACGATCGATCCATTTCGGCGATTAAGCCTTTGAGTGGAATGAAAATCTGAAGCCTCTCCGAAGGCGTATTTCTCTTTGTTTCCAATTACCGTCATTTGCCATCCCTCTCCCTGGCAAAAATAAATAAATGGATAAAATAATGCGTTCAATCTGCAGAGCATAAAATCAGCTCATTTTCTTCCCCTTGCCCGATTGCTTTCGAACTTGCATGGCACAGTTGTCGGGAGAGGGAGGACAAAGGCCATTTTATCACAGGCAAATGCAAGTCGGCCAGCCTCAAATGAAATGTGTTTTTATGGTGGCTTCTGTGCACTTACAAGGGAAAGCTGCAAAAACTGACCAGGATCATCAGCTTGTGTAAGTACGCACCAGGTGGGGGTGCTTGCTTTCCTGCTGGTTATAGTGGCTGGCTCCTCCCCCTTTCAAGGATTTGTTATGAACACTTCTGGCACTGTCCCCCACCCCCATAAGATTAGTCCTGCTAAGGGTTCAATTTCCCTCCCTACCAGAGCTGATTTACCACACTCATTCCACTTTCCAGTAAAGCACTGCACAGTTTTCACTGTATGGCTCATTGTTTGATCAAAAACATTATTATTGTCCACCCACACATTTATTAAGCAGGTAGAAGAGCCTCTTTCTTTTGAAACGTTTGAGTGAATACAGTCATTCATGTCCCGGATTTGTGGCTGGGGATTTTAGCTCACCTTGTGTATAGAAGCCAGGCACTGGGGTAATGGTGCAGCCGGGATCCAGTTATTAGGGATGTTCTGTCTGCTGTGAAGATGTCTGTAGTGACAGGGATTGCAATGCTGCCTTTCAGCGCTGCCCAGTTAACTGAAGATGCCAGTGTCCTCTGCCCACGTTCTCTGAGCCACGATTTCCATGCACGTGCCCATGGTTTGGAGCATCGGAGGCTTGGAGATATGGCAGAAGATATTTACAGCAGCCGACCATGCGCCAATTGGTTGGCCAGGACAATAAACACTGTGATCCCAGCTCTGCCCCTTACTCTTTTCCAGATCGGGGCATAACAAGGCGTTTATGGGAGAAAAGAGAATGCATGAAGCTTATTTACTGAGTGCTTCCAAACACCTACACCATAAAGACAGGACTGAGCTCTCTGCGTGCGTGGGGAGTCAAGAGACGGCAGATAAAAGAAAAACCGAGAGGGAAAGAAAAAGCTGAAAAAAATGGATCTGAATTAACAGCCAGGCTGTGGCGGCTTCATTTGGTTTCTGTTTTCGTATCGGCTGATTTACTTGAATGGACTTTAATTGCTGTGAATTTTAAGTAGTTTTCCGTGTTTAAAAACTGATGAATTGTACAATCAAACAGCTAACAATGCAAATCAATGGAGCAGAATGACAGCGGGTAATTTGACTAGTGTCTTCTGGAAGGATGCCGGAGATGCCTCACACATGCTTGTAGGATGCTGCTTTGGGGGACTTCTCTTTCGACCCAGCTGTGTTTGACTCTTCCTATATTTGGGCTTGTTTGTATTTAGACCTGTCTGCGTTTAGGTCTTCCTCTGTTTAAGTCCTCCTCAACATTCTGTATGTTCTCCAAGTGTTGACATCAACCTGACTGAACCTAATAATAATAGATCTGTCTGTGTTTGGATTCGTGTAAGTCCTACAGCTCCAGTGTTACATCTTGAGTTTGGACGCCCAAACGTTCACTGGTGTCTGCATTCGGTTCTGCCCACATTGGATGTGCCCGTGTTTGATGCTGTCTCTGTTTGGTCCCACGCGTGCTCAGGCCAACTGCGATCCCATCCTCGGGGATTAAGCTATGTGGCGGCGAGCATCTTGCTTGGTACCCAGGCTAATGCTTATGGCACTCTGCTTCTAAGCTTTCATCCTCATGCGCAGCTGGTTCCATGCAATTATAATGGAAACGTGGAGAAGAAAAACACCAACAATTAAGAGAAAACATCCAATGGGAAAAGAGTAAATTAGACTGTAGTTTTGACTGCTGGAATGCGATTTAAAAAATCTCTTGAAAGTATGCTATTTTAAAGACGATTTTGCAATGTATTTTAATATAAATTTAATTCAGTAGGGTGTGCTATTTTAAAGACATTTATTATATGCCAGGTGTGTGGGACCTGGAAGACAGCCATACACTGAAAAAAATGAAGGCATTGTGCAATGTATGACTCCTTTTTACTTTCTGGTCTTTGTGAGGAAAGTACAGGAAATATGAGATTTAGTCAATGTCCAAAACAACCCATTCAGGCACAATGAGGTTTTCAGTAGAGCTTCAGAGCTAGAGGATCCTTTTGGCACAATACCATTTTGATTTGGTGATTGATTTTTGGGTCAGCCTTAAGCCTCAAGACACATCTCATCTGCGAAAACCCCAACCAGGTTTTCTGACCCCTGACCTACTTTGTCATTGGCCATCCCTTTGCCTCTTGTCAACACTGGATAGCCTTGTATTTCATACTTATTTAGACTTCATGGTAGTTGATTTGAATAGCTCTTCTGGTAGGTTATTACAATGTTTTATATTGTTAAATAGTTCTATAGTGCTAATTTACACTTGTTGCTGGTTCCTCAGTGGTAACTCAGCCTATCTGCACATATACCTATATACCTAAGCTGTGTGTTTGTGATGTATTATCTGCCTCGCCATATGTCACTTTCGACAAAAGTATAACCATAAATGTATCCGTTTGCATTAAACAAAATGGGTAACTATGGCATTGGTCATCATAAAAGGACTGTTTGAAGACAAATGACATTATAAATGATGTGGTGACTGATCTGGTCAACGATGTTGTAAATGACAGTTTGTGATCTAGTGAGTGATGTGGTGAATGACAGTTAGTGATCTGGTGAGTGATGTGGTGAATGACAGTTAGTGATCTGGTGTTGATGTGTGTGAAAATAGGGCAGGTGGAAAGTGAGAGGGGAATCCTGGGATGTGAGGATGCTGGAAGTGGAGAGACTACCTGCTGTTGAGTTTCTAAGCATGGAAACCTAGGAAGCTCCAGAGTCTGCATTTTGTCAGGGTAGACAAAGCCCCCTAATGCAGTCGTTCTTTGACGGCTAGCGAGGAAAGTGGGTGCGGGTGTGCGATGCCGAATTTCCCCCATCTGTCCAAGCGTCGCATCGACCCGGCCTTGTCCTGGGGCGAAACAGGGGGACTGAATGACCTCCCTCCATCATGCCTGATGGCCCTTTTGGCAGAGAGTGGGCTTGAGTGTGAGTGGGGGCGAGGCTGGCAGCCCCAAGTGGAGCGGGCGGGCGAGAAGAGAGCTGGCACCTCCAACTGCAGGCCTCGGGCCTAATTGATGTGTGCGGGGAGATGTGAGGGAGTTTTTGGAGTGGATTACCTTTTACAATGATAAGTGAGAGCATTATACCGTCAGAGTAGGTGTAAGCGTGAGTGGGGGGGCCAGAATCTTTGATACCAGCTCCCGGAAAATATTTTCCTGTCATCTTGCTGGGTGTTTTTCCTATTGGGTCCCCTTCGGTATCACATTCCGTTTGTCTTTCATCCTTTTGCCGGATTAAAATACCCATTGGGTTTCTCCCACTGCAGTTCCACAGTGCCTCTTTCCAGCTCCCATTGAGGATGAAAGATATTTTTGTCTCTAAACGCGACTGCAGCAGACTTTTAATCGAAAAGTTTTGAGGAAGTCATAGGAGAGAGCGGGTCTGTTGTACCTTTGATCAACGCACCACGTAATTCAGTTAATGTGTGTAAGGCAGTAAAGTGATACGGTGTAGGGCGATTTGCAGAGGAAGTAATAAAACTTATTAATAAATGGCTGCTTTTTCTAGACCACTCAGTCTGCTAGCTGTAATGGCCTAATTTTTTTTGTTGACAAATATTCCAGTGAGCAGTGAAGGGCATCGGGGGGCTCTTTCCACAATAGTAAAAAGCCTGCAGTTGTGCCAGTTGTGCACAGGAAGGGAATTGGGGGGGAGGGGTAAAGTGTTATGATACAGTGTTGTTTGGTTACCTGTTAAAGAAGGTCGACGAACGTTAGTCAGTGAAGTGTGGCTGTAGCTTTTCCCACTATGACACCAGCTCCACCCCTTCCAGTTATCAGAAACCTGATTTTGTGGGATGGGCATCAGTCTGGGCCAGCCAGACTTAATTAATGAATATTTCTTCCAAGCTGGGCTACATCAGAGCCATCCGTCATTTCATGTCACATCAGCTTCTCTGCGGAGAGCAATGGTGGCAAGGTGGACTTAATTTGAGTAAGATAAAGGTACTTCTCCGCTTTTGGCCAAGGGAGTTTTTGGAATATACAGCA
>JAODJW010000045.1:14265912-14275915 GCA_026777045.1 Hyperopisus bebe
GGCAAGGTGGACTTAATTTGAGTAAGATAAAGGTACTTCTCCGCTTTTGGCCAAGGGAGTTTTTGGAATATACAGCAGAACTTGGAGATAACAGGTAATGCAGATAGGATTCAGTTAATGTGTAACTTCAGCTTTTGCCTCATGGGTAAGTGTAATTAAACCTGAAGCTGATTTGGTACAAATGAGATCCTCATCTGTATTAGTCCTAGCAAGAAATCCACTAGAGGGTCACTGACTGCACAGAAATTACTGTTGCTCACCATTTCAGTTTAGCAATATGATGGTGAGCTCACCCAATAGGGATGTGCAGGAAGGTGCAGGGAACTTCAGGGCTTGGCTGGTCTTGCATGGGGGGTGGCAAGCTAGCAATAGGGGATTGGGTCCTTTTGCGGGCATGTGGCAATAGCCACAACTTCAGCAATCTGCCAGGGACCTTCCTGGAAAGCCGGCAGAGAAAAGAAACGGTGACACGGGGGATCAAAGTACAAAAAGAAATGAGTAAAGTGCATCTGAAGGAAATGGAGAGAGAGAGAGAAACACACCTCACTTACCTTCAAAGACATCCTCTTTGTCAGAGTCTGTAAAGGTCCGTGGTGGATAGAGAGAAGATTACATCCACCAATGGGAGAGTCTCGTTCAAGGCCTTTCCTTTGTTGTTTGGTAACCAATAGGAACATGCCACTCCTCAGCCAATCTCTTGGTGGGCTAGCATTGAAACTCATTGCCACTTCTTTTATTTCCATCCTCTCTTTGTTTGGCTTCAAAGACCATCTTTATCTTCTGACAGATCACCCTGAACCAAGCTGATTTAACTGTTCTTTCGGGGCTTTGAATGATACCGGAATTATCAACCACAGAGAAAAGTTCACCTCTGGTGATCGGCGCCCCCATGTTTGCCCTGCCACCGTGTTCTGTTTTTGACTGGGTTTTGACAAGATTGGATTGCCCACATCCAACCTCATTCCTGTTCACTCTCATCCCCACTATGCCAAGCAAAGTTCTTTAGCAGTGTTTCATATATGACCATTTGTGATTGTCTTTCATTTTTCTTCCATGTCAGAGGTTTACCAATTTTTGACTTTTTTAAGTATGGGAGCCCCCTTGATCTAAATGCTGAATTAATGTTTAATCTTGAGCTTGTTACTTCTACTGCAGCCTGTCGACCTTCTGTGTTAATGGACTCATGAACGGAGAGACTGCAATCTCCCTATCACAGCCTAATAGGTATCGCCACAGTAATGCACCAGCATCAATCACAAAATTCTTGTCCCCAGCTATTGGTGTGCTCTTTGTCACTTTATTGATTTTCTTTAATTAGTTTTTTACATTGCATGCAGGTGGAATCCCATAAACTTTGGCCCAATTATGCATTTTAACTATCGCACGGCTTGTTGACAAGAATTTGAACATTTTTTTTTTCCCCGCGCAGTTGTAATGCGTGGAAAGGACCTTGGCAACGAGTCTGATTAAAAAATCGAGACAAAAAATATATAGCAATGAGTAGAAAGCGATGGATTAATGGAGCACCTTCTGTGTTGTTACCCTCCACACTCCCCAGTTTGGAGTGTGCTTTGGTGCCAGGTGAAGACTGAAGATTAAGAGTACTAAGTGCCCCTGGATAACATCACACACAATATCACAAAATTTAGAAATGTATGTAACGTAGTGAAAACATCACAAAGGCGTTTCAGGGAGTGCCATATTAATGGAACAATATTAGATATAAAATCACATGGGACCAGGGCGGGGGCGGGTGGGGTGGGGTTATGGAGGGTTGCTCCGCTTGGTGCCCCCTGAAGACATGGTGCCCCTGGGTATAAGTCCAAATGCCCATATTAGTTTAAATACTAGAACTCGTGGCCACAGGTGGAAATTAGCAGGAGAACATTTTAAAATGGATTTGAGAAAGCTCATCTTTACACAGTAGTTAGAATATGGAATAGTCTTCCTGCTAGTGTAGCGCAAGCTAAAACCCTGGGTTCCTTTAAATCAGAGCTAGATAAGATTTTAACAACTCTGAGCTATTAGTTGAGTTCTCCCCAAACAAGCCTGATGCGCCAAATGGTCTCCTCTCGTTTGTAAATTTCTTATGTTCTTATATTAATCCGAGCGAAGGACAGAGTAAAAAGGGGTGGACATTTCAAACAAGATATAGGTAAAGCCGAACCAGCTATGATTCCTGAACTAAACATGACCATTGACTTTCCTTGGCGATTTCTGATTCAGGAAACCAGATCACAGGGGTCCCCCTTGAATGTTTTTAATGTTGCACTAAGAGGATGAAGTGGTGGTTTTGCATAAATTCATTCATTCCAGCTCTAAAGACTCCCTGCTCTACGGATCCCCAGGGGGTTGCAGACTCCAGGTTCATTTAATTTTCAGCTCCCAAACAAAAACCTTCTCGCCGCATCCCTGCTACTCTCTCAGGTAGAAGTTGGTTGGAGTTTTTTTTTTATTTTAAAATGTGTTTTGCAAAATAAAGCAACAATTGTCAATGTGGTCCCTTGGCAGATTACAAATAGCAGCATACTACAGTACATGAACCAAGGGTACCCTGGTTTTGGCTTAGCAATTTTTAAAAAAATTCAGTTGCTTGGCAACAATAACTGTCAACTACGTCTTCTGATTGCCTGGGCTTCGCGAAATATCAGGTCGTCATTTTGCCTGGTGGTTTCATGCGGCATTCTGTCTCTGCGCCATCAGTGGGGCCTTTAGAATGGCATATTTACAGTGCTTTAACAACTTGTCCATTTAAAGCTGTTCCCTATGCTTTGGAGGAATGGTACATCAGCGCATTTATTCCGTGGAGTCAGAAGGCCAGCGGTAAACATGTCATTATATTTTTTAAATGCATTTGGAATGAGGGCCATGAACTCTGAGTCGTTTAATCTTTATATGCAGAGCCAAACATAAATGCTAATCACAACGCACTTGTAGCTATTGTTTTAGGAACCCTGGGCTTTGTCAAACCCTTGATTCTCCTTTCTCGTGGCAGAAGGACTGGGGTAATTTTTTCTGTTTTTTTCTTTTTGGGACTCAATTTTCCCACCTTTCATCACTAGTGGTTGTGAGAGCCAACATGGAAAAAATGCAGTAATAGTAACATAGTGTAATGCAGTTGTAATAGAGTGTAATCTTGTGCACCACATACCGTACTGTGCAAAAGTCTAAAGCAGTCAAAGAAAATGATGTTTAAATGATCTTCATGTTGGTGTAAAAGGACGATATTTTGTCTGTCAGAGTGTGTCAGCGTAGCCATTTCAAAAAGTCATCCCAGTATTTTCAGCAGCTGTCCAATACATCAGTGTGTTTTTGACTTGAAAACTACCCCAACTTACAGTATGTGGCTAATCAGTGCAACATTGAGTTATTTAACTAAGTTATTTACCGAGCTGTTAGAGCTGTTCCTGAGAAATACATGGAATGACTGAGGTGGCCCTAAGGAGAGGTTTGGGAACCAAAACAGTGTTCATCTATCTGTCCACCTATCTAGCGTTTTGGAGAAGAGAAGAATTTATTTAATTTAATGTGTTACGTACGTTATAATGTTACATTGTGTTTTTTTTCTGAGCAAATATACACACGTTCTACCCAGATGAGCCACCTGAAACAGTAGACATGGTTTTGGAGGAGTTTGACCAGAGAGTGAAGGAAAAGTGGCCAATGAATGCTCCGAATATACGTCATATGGACAAAAGTATTGGGACACACCTTTCAATCATTGACTTCTGGGGTTTCATTCAGATCCATTGCCACAGGTGTATAAAACCAAACACCTAGCCATGCAGTCAGGTTTACAGACATTTGTGAAATAATGGATTGTTCTGAAGAGCTCAGTAAATTCAGGCTGCATCTGACATAGTATGGCACCTTTGCAGTAAGTCAGTTTGTGAAATTTCTTCCCTGCTAGATATTCCACAGTCAAATGTAAGTGCTATTATTGCAAAGTGGAACTGTTTAAGAACAACAGAAGCTCAGCCACAAGGTGAAATGCCTTGTAAAGTAACAGAGCGGGGTTGTCAAGTACTGAGGCGCACAGTGCATAAAAGTCGCAATACTCTGGTGACTCAATAACTGCAGAGTTCCAAACTTCCTCTGGCATTAACCCCAGTATAAAAACTGTGCGCTGGGAGTTTCACAGAATGGGCCTCCTTGGGTATGCAGCTGCATGCAAGCCTCTCATCACTAAGCACAATGCCAAGCATCAGATGGAGTGATGTAAAACACGCCGCTATTGGACTCTGGAGCAGTGGAAATGTGTTCTGTGGAGTGCTCAATCATGTTTCTCTGTCTGGCAGTCTGAGGGACGAGTCTGGATTTGGCAGATGCCAGGAGAATGTTACCTGCCTGACTGCATCGTGTCAACTATAAAGTTTTGTGAAGGAGGGATAATGGTATCTGGTTGTTTTTCAGGGGTTGGGCAAGGTCCATTAGTTCCAGTGAAGGGAACTCTTACTGCTTCAGCATACCAAGACATTCTGAACAACTCTATGCTTCCACCTTTGTGGGAACAGTTTGGGGAAGGCCCTTTTCTGTTCCAGTATGATTGTGCCCCAGTGCACAAGGCAAGGTCCATACAGACATGGCTGGGTAAGTTTGGTGTGGAAGAACTTCACTGGCCCACGCAGAGCCTTGACCTCAACCCTAGCAAACATCTTTGGGATGTACTAGAATGGAGATTGCGAGCCAGGCCTTCAGATCCAACACCTCACAAATGCTCTTCTGGATGAATGGGCAAAACAAATCCCAACAGACACACTCCAACATCTTATGGAAAGCCTTCCCAGAAGAGCGGCAGCTGTTATAGCTGCAAAGGGGGGACCAACTCCAAATTTATGCCTTTGGATGTAGAAAAGGACGTCATAAAAGTTCCTGAAGGTGTAATGGCCAGGTGTCTCAGTACATTTGTTCATACTATATATATTTTTTAGGATAGGACAGCTGGGAAAGCATCTCAGGAGGCCAGCTCATGAATCTGGCACAGAGAAGAAAGTAGGGTCAGCCAGTCCCTGGAGCAATTGGGGTTAAGGTCCTTGCTCAAGGGCCCAATGGTGGCTTCACTCTGCTAACCATGGGATTTGAACTGGCAACTTTCCAAGTTCCAACCCACAGAGCTGCTCGCCCCCGCAATTTAATTTTTGGACAGGGCATACTTACATCTATGTTGTTCTATAGTTTTCAAGTCTTCATTCTAACACGTGGAGAATAGTACAAGTAAACCATTGTATGGGTAGGTCTGCCTAAACTTTTCACTGGTACTGTATGTGCTCTGGTCTGGGATCACCTGCCTCCTTTCAAGACTTCCTCATGGTTCCAGCTCAACAAATACAGTAATAGCAGATGTTTCAGCTGAAAAAAATCAGTAATGCAGAACCATCAGTTAGGGACTGCCGTGCCTTCTGTGAGCCCCAATGACTCAACCCAGATAAACAGATTATGTTTGACATTTCTTCCCTTGATGGTCAGACAAATCAAAAACTACTGGGGTGGTAAGTGGGAAAAAGCAGTGGATTTTCTGTATTCTGTGTTGCCAGAGTGTCTTTTCCCCCTGTTCCAACACCTCCAGGGGAGTTGCAGCATTGGGGCACGATGAGAAAGCCTGCGTGCAAAGAGAAGGCCCTGAAGACACTTCGGTGTCACACTGGGCTTAGCTAAACATGCTAACTGGCCCACGGCTTCACTCGCTGGTGTTAGTGCCTCACTATGCTACACACACAGCTCCAGTCGCATCAGTATGCCACGAACAGGACAGAGTGATTTCTGTATTCATTTATTTATCATGAATCTGTGAGGGCTTATTGATGTGCTTTGGCATGACAGCAGAGGGAAGCGATCTGTGATCCCATTCAATAGTGCACAGGCCGACATCCTCCTTTCACCATGAAATTTTAATCAGCCTTGTCGCTACTGGGAGTGACTGGCCAGGAAATGCGCGCGTAAACTGCGAAAGCCTGACCTGCTGTATCATTCATGCCTGTTTCCTAAACTCATACTGGAACCCCCCTCTCATTCCCCCCCCAAGTAGGTACCTGCCCTAAGGGGTGATTGTCTTTCCTCGGTGAATTAATATGAATGTGGAAGGCTGCTCCTGTGGACAGCCAGAAACATAAAAAATCACAGGCAGGAGGAAGGGAGAGTGGACGAGGAGGAGAAAAATGTAATGAATAAAAGGGGGGAAAATCAAGCTTTCTGCACATGTTGGTGCACCTGTATCTGCCATTAGATCTCCTGAAGGTGCCTGTGTAGGTGTTTCCTCCTGGAATCTCTATATGGATGTAATCCTGGGACACATACAAAGGGCCCCCCCTGCATCTCAGGATGAATCTTCCCTGCTCAGGAGATACAACAACCTTTGATTTATTATTATCTGGCTTTGTTGTTGAAGTAATATTGAAACAACCTTTTGTGTGTGGGCCCGCTTTCTGCTGCAAGGACCCAGGCCCCTCACTGAATAATGCAGCGTCTGATGGAGCTGGTATTTCTCGGTGCCGTAAAGGCTGCTGGTGTTATCGGCCTCCGAAACAGATGTTAGTGCAAGGCCGCCTAGGGAGATGAACTTTGCTTTGACAACAAGACAATGAGGGTGAGGAGTTACGAGTATTCTCAGCAATGAGGAGCGAGCGAGGGGGAGAGAGAGAGAGAGAGAGAGAGAGACAGCCCACACGCACACCCAGCCGCGTCGTTCTATACCCGTATGGAGAGATGGACGTGAAACGCACTGTGACACAGCTGTGATTAAACAGGCCCATTGGAGGCCAAGCTGCTGTTTATGGCTCTGCATTGAAAGAGGAATTAAAATCTGCCCTGAAACAAGATTGATTTTTGGTTTTTGTTTTTATTTTCTTTTCTGTTTTCAGATGCCTGAATGCCGAGACAAAAATGGTGGGAAAACAGAAGCTGCACGACGGATTTTTGTTACGCTGGTGGGGTTTGCATTCACGGGAGGAGCCACGTATGCAAAAGGAAGACATGAAATCTTAGGGTCTGCCAGTTCAAGTAACTTTACAGAAGCACAGATGTCAGCATCTATCACTTTGTCTGCCATTATGTAACACCCCCCGAAATCCCCTTCCAGCCCCCAGCCTTGGCCACTCTGATTCCGTGGATTGTGTCATTGGCATTCCGTGTTCTGCCGTGTGTACGGACAGCAGTATGGTGCCAATCCCACTGTCCGCTTGAGCACACGCAGGCTGATTCAGAATCATTCTGTGTCTTGAATGGGTTCTTTTCATTCCGAGAATCACATTGAAGCACAGGAGACAGACACTGGTGTTAAACACTGCGGGGAGCTTGCAATTAAATTAATTATTTAGGCCATGGACCATCTTCATTTTCAAGAATTACTGTGAAGTATCAGTAAACCCTAAAGCACAGAATTACCAGCCTATTAGATCTCTGCTCGCATCACTACCCTTAACGTCTTTGGCATATTATAATCTCTGCTGTGAGCTTGTAGGTTTGGCGCTGTCCCTTTTTGGCCCCTGTTCTTGAGGGAATTGCGTCTGTTGATACCATGCTTCTGCCTGTCCCTTCAGTGACCCCTGACCCTTCAGGGAGCGTTTAAATGAGATGAGGGTGGCAGACTGGGCATGTTTTGAAAGTCACCCCTGGGGTTTTCGGTTTCTGGGTCTTATTTTGATGCTGGTTGAAAACCAGGATTCTGGAACGTATACAGGGGTGGGGCCACGGGAGCACTGGCCCCAGTTGATTGGCCCCCAGACTGACCCCTCCACTGTCACTCATTGATTCCAAACATCTCATTGGCTAATAACAAGTTTGGCCCCTCCATATGAATTGTGGCCTCCCCTATGCCCCCATTTTAAAAATCTTACGATCGCCCCTGCTGTGGTGCTCCCAGCCAATGGTGAACGATCATGTTCATGTTCACTGCTGATATTCAGGATCCGTACATAGGGGTCTCTGGGCTGTTGCAGCTGTTGCAGAACGCCAGCGTGAAGGGATCATCACATTGCCCTGGGGTTTATTGAGATAAGCGATGGGATCATCAAAGTGTGCTTGTTCTTGGCTCTGCCAGGTGACGGCCCAGATTTGTTTGCAACGCGTTTTGCGCCTCATTTAAATTTTGTCGCTCACTCTTACGAAAGGACTAACTCATCTGTGAATTGAATGTTGCATTGGCCTCATTCCTCTATATTCATTTACAGTACAACATTTTTTTTTTGCACAATGCTATTGACACATTTCTAATATAAAATAATTAAGGCAATGGATTTCACATCACTATCAATTCACTCAATCATGTCATTGTAGCCTTGAGCTAGCAGGAGGCTAGCTCTCCTACCCTCATTCAAGTCACCAGAGAATAACCTTCTGGTTATATGCTTAAGAAAGGAGCCTAATCTGAATTATACCAGCAAGACATGCTGGTGCATGGATGGATGAAAAAAGCTGGTTTTTGTTAAAAGTCAGACTTGTCATAAGAAATGGAGTGGGAATAAAACAGAATTTAAACAGCATATAACTGGAAGGCAAACTAGAAATGAATGTTTTTAAAAAGCAGCTCTCCTAAAAGAACTGAACTTGAATGTTGAACCACAGTTTTTAAGAACTGATTTTTTTAGACTACAGCTAAGTCCATCAATCAAATTATATAACCAGAAATTCAGTAGGATTTTGAACCTTCCTTAGCCTGTTCATTTGTTTGTTGTGAGACTCAGAAAATAGTCTGTGTTCTTCAAAATAGTCTTTGAAGGGTTATAGCATAAATATACAATGTCTTGGGAAATTATATGGAGAATCCAGTATAATGTAGGAAGAAAAATCCAAAAGAAATTATTACTTCATGTTAAGCAGTACCCACTGACAGTAATTATATGGTTTTAATAGGGAGATTAGTGCCACATCTGTGGACCTTTTGCTGATCCCTAAGAAATGTTGGTTTTGCTTTCATAATAATGCTCTTTACCTTATGCTTTTTGAATAAAGCAATGTTACCATGTTCTGCAAAACACTGGGCAAGTGGATGCTGCAGCTGAGAGGAAGAGTTCAGATTCACTTTCTATTCTTTGTGCCTCGCATTTTGTTTCTAAGCATCGCTGATGTATTGACGTGCAAAAGACAGCCCATTTGATGCCATGTGATATCCAGGCCTTAGCAGATGTTAACTTCGTGATTTGGCTGATAGTCCAAGCTCGATCTATTCTTTCAAGGTCTCAGCTCCAGCCCATCAAGTTGCAGCTGCATGTTTCGGTTCAATCCCCCAACAACAAGCATCCGACCCAGCATCATGTGGAATCTACAATGAAACGGGGAAAGCTAAGAATAAACAGCCTTGGTCTCCTGCCTTGAAGCCCATAATGAGAGGCTCTGCTCTGTATGTAGGGGCTCCATCTAAAAAAGCACTGTGCTGGCCACAAATATTTAACATCTTCAAATTGACAACCATGGGCGAGTGTTCTGTCACTGACTGTAAAATCCAGACCATGACCAACGAGTGTAGGCGCAAAGGGAATTAACAAGCAGTTTAACCCACAGAATACTCTGCAGACTCAATAAGTTCTGACTGTCCAGTAAAATATTCATATTTATAGATATTTATTAAACGCAGAAGTGTGGTTTTCTGCATTTAGCTCTTGTGTGCCGCCCTATCTTCACTCATAAGTACTGCCAGAGGTCCCTACTGCATCCTGGTGGAACTCTTAAGTTTCCCTTTAAATTTCTAACCTATTCTCTGATGTCTCTGGCCCATGAGGGCAAAAAGCACATCAGACAGGAACAATGATCCATGCTAATAAACAGACCACTCAAATGGTGCAATCGAAATAGACAGATGACAGGACCATCAGACGGTTTGAAAGAGAGATGCACCTGATTTTAAACTGTATTTCCTGAGCAACAGTCAACCAAAACTATTTAGAAAGTGAAGGATTCCTTTTTTTTTTCGAGCAATGGTGTGTGGTTCTACGAACAAGTATTGGGGTACTGTGCCTGTGACTGGAAGCTCACCAGTTCAAATTTAAAGGCTGGCAGAGTAATTTCTCCC
>JAODJW010000045.1:14322547-14342985 GCA_026777045.1 Hyperopisus bebe
TTATCAGAGGCACATCCCATGAGTTTTGGTATGGTTCCCACTTCCCTGTTATCAGAGGCACGTCCCATGAGTTTTGGTGTGGTTCCCACTTCCCTGTTATCAGAGGCACGTCCCATGAGTTTTGGTGTGGTTCTGCATAGGCATACAAGCAGATGTAGCCAAGTTTAAATGAATGACCTTGAGAACTAAAGGTTACTGGTTTCATATCTCAGAATTGTCATTACTCTTGTACTGTTATATACGTATTGCAAATCAATTTCGTAAATATATCCAGCAAGCTTTACGCTCTAATAGTCAGTGAAATAATGTATTTAGGGAGTGTGCCAATGATAATGGTGATATCATTGGGTTCATCTGTAAACTGCTCACTGCTTTTCTGCAGAAAATACACAGACAGGCTAACTCTGCTGCAGTGTCCGTAAGTCTTTGAGATTCGAATCCCTGCTCCTGCAGGCCGCAAATCTCAAGAATGCACTAATAAAACCTCAGAGTCTCAGAATCGGCAGCAGTCAGGCTCCAACCCCACTAACAATTTTTCAATCTCGGAACATTTATGAAATGTGACAATTGCATTATGGAAACGTTCAAATTGTCCAGCTTTCCTGATATTCCCAGAACATTATCCCACTACTACAATTACTACTACAACTAAGAATATTAATGCCAAAACAAATGAAGGGCATGGCAGAGCAGAGGGTAACTCTCTTTCTTGACACCTCCATGGTCATGTGGTCTAGGCTGGATGGTGTCTTCTCACTGTCCACATATTCATATCTTTATGAGGACTCTGTATTCATTTCTATGGGCAAAACCCTAATCCCAACTATAGCAACCTTAACCCCTATCCAGGCCTAACCTTAACCAGAAGTAACCAAACAAAATACAAGACTTTTATAGTTTTTTGATTACATTCACAGATTTTTACAAAGTTCATCCTTGTGGGGGGGACCAAACAATGTCCTCAAAAGGTAAAAAGTTACTGCTTTTTATAACATTGTGGGGAAATCTAGTTACAAAAACATAGTACACACACATAGTACTTTTATAAAATAGTATTGTATTATAAAAAGTTGCAGCTTTTTATCACATTGTGAGGAAATATAGTTACAAAAACATAGTACACACACATAGTACTTTTATAAAATAGTATTGTATTATAAAAAAGTTGTAGCTTTTTATCACATTGTGGGGAAATATAGTTACAAAAACATAGTACACACACATAGTACTTTTATAAAATAGTATTGTATTATAAAATAATATTAATTATCCAGCAATTAATTGTGTTACAAGGATGTTCAGGTAATAATGTTATCATGCCGACATTGAGAGAACCTTTGTTACAATGTAAAATGTTACAAATAACCTTTGTTACAATGTAAAAATTCCATTAACTTTACAATAAAAATGTTCTCTGCCAGCTTTGAGAAGACCTTCACATAACACTGGCTAAAGTTATCTGTTAGCTGGGTACTATTTTCTCATGCATATGGAGCTAATGTTCCTGAAAGAATTAGTTACTCAAGCATCGGTAGGGAGCTGGGAGGGAGCGAAAATGCAGACCGTCTGGCAGGGAGCAAAAATGTGGACTGCCTGTGGGTCCCTGAGGACCAGGTTGAGAAACATTGCCCTAAGCAACTGCTACATCAATTATTTTGTATTTGTTTGTGAACAAGCGTTACCCGTATGCCGACTGACCTTCTTTGATTGGCTCTTTGTCTGGTAATTACCTTTAGCATCACTCTCTCTCTAGGTTTGTGTTCAGATTGTAGGCGTTTTTAATGGACACATATACAAGGTGAACTGGGCATTCAGCAGCAGCACAAAATGTTCATAAATATGTCATCTCCCTAAAGAAGCCGTGTTAATTAAAATGTTTTATGAGGCAGTAGTTAGAATGGATGATTACACTCTCCACCTTGTTTTGCACACTCGTTTTGCCTCTGCCTGTTTTTGTTCAAACATCGTTCTGTTAAAAACAGAGGAGGAAACTGTTGTATCATGACCTGGGGGAAAGTTTTTTTTTTCCCAAATACCAACCGGAATTTCCCGAGACCCGTTTTCACACATTAAAGAAACTCCCCTTTGAGGTGAATGAAAAGTTTTGGTGTCAAAACAGACATTCCTGTAAAGAAAACTTGAGTCTACACTGAAATTTTCCAAGATCAAAGGGTGGGAAAGTACAATAGCTAATGCTATGAGGTAGATTACAGGGGTCAACTCAAAAATGTCTGCTGTCAGCACTCTACAGTTAATTCTTGGTTGTGCCATTCAAAAAGTCTAGTTGATGTCTGTTTTTTCCCCTCCTCTGTCAGATGTGAAATAAAATTATGAACTACATTATTTCAGCCACCCATCAAACTCTCGCTCGCTCCTCAACTAATTAACTGACTCACCAGTCTGGAGAGTGCAATTATTGCCCGAAAACTCGAGAGTGGTTTGATTAGCGAGCCTTGCTAACTTATTAGCTTACAGCACTTTTCCGTATCCTCGTGTCATGTGGTTCCGCTGGAGTGACCGAGGAGTAGTTCTCGCTATCTTGGATTCTGAGGAATGTTTCTGCCCATAGTGTCGGCTCTGCTTCAGCGCATGGCAACACGGGCAGCTGCCTCGGGCGCCATGTTCTGAGGGGGCACGGCCTTAGCATGCCAATTTCGCATTGTTGCAGATAGGGGGCGCCAGTGGTGAAGCCTGCTAGGGACACCTCATGGGCTAAGACCAATACTGCTGCTTCAATCTGTTGCACCGAGAGGGAAAGTGACTGAGGTTTCCAGCCTGGTCCCTACCCTCTTGGAAGGGGAAATGACAAGGAGAAAGAAGAAAAGAGCTCATTATTGGGAAGTAAAGGAATGAAGCCCATGTTCTGATTAAGGACACCGTGATGCATTTTGTTTGCATCTGTGATTGTTTACAAGCCCGTGCTTCTGCTAATGGGGTGTTTTTGCTGTGTGCTCTTGCACGCGCGTGCCTTTTAACGGCACTGAAAGTTTTTCTCTTTCTTCCCCTCCGATCCGGTCGGAGGAATAAAAGAACATGTTTTTATCCTGTTGATTAAAGATTTTTTTTTTTTGGCAGTCAGTTTGCGCAGTCCGCTTGGCAAAAGAAGAGCAAACAACCAGAGGAGGAGGAGGAGGAGGAGGAGGAGGAGGAGGACGGAGGCGAGGGAGCACAGATGGGGTTGGGAACAAGTGACGTGGAAGCCAGATGTAAGGGAGGGGGGTGAAGGCCTGAAAATGGGCCGATGCGAGATATAAGGGTGGACAGGACAGTCGGAGGAATATGAAAGAGACAAGAAGAAAATGGGAGAATTCCTTTTTTGTCTTTAATTAGTGGGTGGCTAATGACATAAGATGGCTTGTCCCCCTAATTTCGCCTGTCGTGTAAAGCGGAGGCAAAAGCAGATGCTGCAGCTGAGGAAGGGGTCCCATACTATTGGTCAAGCCCAGGCGTTGCTAAGGATCCCTTCCCTGGGGTCTCTTGGGAACTACTTGGGAACGATGGGTCACGCAATCCCTGTAGCAGGCACTGCTCGAGTCAGATGGAAAGGGAACAGGGAGATAACCAGGCAGAACCCAGGCTACGGTCAGCCGTGCTGGATAAACATGAAGGGTCAAAGGTCACACAGTGATAATGAGCTGGCCACAGGAGAGGTGCCTGAATGTCTGCCCCCGACAAGATTCAGATGTGGGACGCCATTAATAAAAACCTGTCATAAATATGAAAAATGCTGACAATGGCCAGTGACGAACATAACACAATAGCTATTAAAATATTACGCCTATCACAGAATTCTTATTCATTGTAATCATTGTTTTGGTCATTGTCAACCATCGTTATTGCCAAAATGTAAATGATCACAGTTCCATTTGAATTTATGAAGTATTCATGAAATATTGGCATGATTTTGATGACTATGAACACTTTTTTTCTTTGCCTTCATTCAATTTTTATTTTTGGTTAATTTATTAATTATTCACTTTATGAGCTAGGTACAAAGCACATCTTATGTGTTTGTTAGCACTAAATATTTATGTGGCGAGCCTGCTTGGCTTCTTTTTTCGCCCCCTTCCCCCCCCCGTGTCTCCCGGCCTTTCCTGTGTCCTGGGGTTAGGGATTTCTGGAAAGCTTTGGCTGTAGACCTCTCATCCGCATCTTCGCTTGCACTAGGACCCCCTTACCGAATTAGTAATCTGGGCCTGTTTCCTTAGAAGCCATTCGAAGGGAAGGTGCAGTTTTAGATTAGAGAGAGCAGCGCGCGTGTCTGCGTGTGTGTGTGTGTGTTTATGCGTGTGCAGTGTAGCGTGTGCATGCCTGGGGAAAAGCCTATAAACACTGGATTTTTTTCCCCTTCTCCGTGCGCGTGTGTAATAATTCCGATCGCGGGCATTTCAATGCAAATAAGGCTTTTGAACATCTCTTAATCTTCATTTAAATTCAGATCTGAACCAGTCTGCCGGCTCCACACTGTTATTTTAACACCAACAAGTCTCAGTTTGCTATTTATTTATGTAGCTCTATACTGTAATAACACGCCCGCTTCATCCGTCAGCTGTTTCCGAGTAATAAAGAAAATATTGGTTCCTGAAAAATTCTCGTTAAATAAACATTAAGTATTGAGTAGCCGACCCTCTTTTCATATAAAAACAGTGCTGCATTTAATTAAATCTCGCGTTTAGTCTTAAATCACGTCTGCGTTCTGCTACGTGGTGGCGGGTCGGGGTGTGTGCGTGTTTATTGTTATGTGAGCAGGAATGTTTATTAGGGGCAAGCGCTATTTAACGGAGAGCGAAGACTTTAACCGTAAAACAAGCTGAAACGGCACGGAAAGTCTCGGCACTTTTCCATACTCGCAGGCTAGATCACAGTCAGCCACATCCGACTGTAATTCTGCGCGTAAACGTGGGCTTAATATTTATTTTATAGTCGCAGTGAGCTTTATTATTCAAGTGATGATTCATCTGACTGTCAGGAACTTTATTTCTTTTACAGAAAACAGACGGACCGTATTTCCTCGAGCAGCTGCCAACATGATGGCGCTGCCCCTTTGAGGTCAAAGGTCAAAGTGCAAATCTCCCGCGTTTATTTAGAGTGAACTTCCTTTCTTTAAACTAGCGACCGGTGCAGACAGACTGTTATGCATGCAGCATTTCTCAGTGACTCTGCCCCAGGGAGAGAGAGCATATAGGTGGGGCTGGCGAGACCATTTCCATTTAGTTTGTAAATGGCTTTCAGAATCGGCCGCGCTGCTGTAAAATATCACTAAATTTCCTGTCCCGTGATGCGGCATCGCTCTGAGCGTTTCGATCAGTATCAGTCTGAGCAGATCGACCGCATACAGCACTGTACACAGGCGGCCCCGGCTAACAGCTTGCTCTGAACGAATGAAAAACAGTCGTTTTTATAGAACTTCTGAGGCCTGTCCGCTGAAAGCTCTGTACTCCCTGGACCCTGTGTTGTGTATTTTAACCATGCTTCATTAGCCCTCAGTGGAGTTTCAGTGTGAAACAATCTTACAGTTTAATAATTTCAAGAGGAACCAATTAGTAGCATAAAGTACAGAAATTGCATCATTACTATTGAAGTAACTAACTATTTATCCACTTGTATAACCACCGAGAGATTGTTTTTTTGTACCTCTTGGCATAGCGTGTGGCTCTGTGGGTTAGGTGGGTTATGCCTGTGTTGAGAAGTTTGCTCAAATGCCATCCTTGGCAGAATGGTCACATCTCTGTTGGACCCTTAACCGTTTCAGTTGAATGTATATGTGGTTATGACAAAGGTGGCATTAAAGAAGCATTAAAATGTACCAGTACTTCTGCAAATGGCAAATAGAGCATCTTTCCGTTAATTCTTTCTTCAGCAGTTTTTCTTTTTTGCCTGGCTACCGTGACGACAGCCGGCAGCTTGCACACGGACCGGACGAGTCAGGGTCTCTTGCTTAAGCTGACACTGTCAAAACTTACGGGAGCGTGCCCGCCATGTCACGTGATCAGCCGATCGATTCCGTTTGATTTCCATCGCTTTCACGCGTGACGGGCCCGGACGCTCGGCGATGGGGGCGGGGTGAAAGAGGATCAACGCAGAAACTTATCGTGCATCTGCTGCGGCGCAACGTGAAATGCGAGCGGCCGCGTGATCCTCTTATCGTCGCGTATGATTTCTGACGATTCTGGGCCTAGCAACCAGGGACTCCCCCCTCCCTCCTCCCCCGAACCCGTGTTAAATGGTTTCACGTTCTGAAGGTTTGCGTGACTTGTTGTCATCAGTGGTGACAACCCGGCTCTGCCAAGGCTGAGAGCGTCGGCTGGCATGATTTGGGAATGTGTGTAAGAATAGCGTGAAAACAGAGAGAGAGAGAGAGAGAACTGGGTTATGCAAACTGTAAGGAGCCAAGAGTAGACAGCCGTAGGTAGAAGCATGCTTTACAGGAAGGAGGATTGACATTCAAATGTCTAAATTATTTACGCTTATCTGTAAATGCTTTACAGCTTGCTCTAAATCTTTGAAATGCATCTTTAAACTGTTTAAAGACATCTTCAGATGACTTCAAAATACCTTGAAGCATTATGTTATATAAGATCTGTCTAATTTATGTCGGGTCTTTATATAAGATGTTTTTATAGGTATATGAAATGGAATTGCTTATGACTCGGGATAATGATAGCTATGGTTTAGGTGTTTAAAGATATCTCTTTAATTGAGATCTAGCGTTGATTTCAGTAAGCAATACGCCGGACTTTCATTCCTATCCATTTAAATATAGATGAGTAAAACATTGGTATTTTACAGATTTTTAATGGATGTTTTAATGGATATGAAGTGCATATTTAGAAGAGACCAATTACTCAATGAGGCCAATTAATAATTACAGCTACCGATAATAGTGTGCATTATTTTAAATACATGAGTTTTATTCAGCTGTAGATATATAAAAATCAATCATCGGGCAGAGGCGCCATCTTGAAACACGGTTTATGTATCGGTTAACGAGGAGCTCGGCCCTAGGATCGGGGGGCGGGGTGGTTGTGTTTACTGCCGCTAAGTGTCTTCTTTCAGGTCCTATGCGTGTATACATTAAGTTATGCTGCTTCCAGGCAAAAAATTTTGGAGGGGGGGCTGGGGGGTGCACGTCCCCAGCTTGAGGGCTTCATGCCTTCGACAGCCCTGGCCTCATTCTGGCCACATGACACCTCGGATGGCATCAGATCTTCAGTGGGCATCAAGCTGCAGTGACACGCCTGATCACCGCTGTCACCGCAGGGCATGTGCTCTGTGTGTGCTTGTGACAGACTATGGGTGTGTTTTGATGAAAAAATATATCTATCCTTTTAAACTGCTGCCCAGTTTCACCTGATTTTTATTTCCTGTCATTTTTTCAGGTGATAGCCAGGAATCGTTAACGAGATTAAATCGGGAAGCATTGGGAAGTCCCTTCATCAACAGAAATGCAAATGTGTGTGTGTGTGTGTGTCTCTCTCTCTTTCTCCCGGACAGGAGCCTCTTAGATCAGAATGAGAGCTCATAGTAGAGCAGCACAAGCTTTCATGTTTGTCACTGATGTGATCTGACTGTCTGCAGATTTAGCTTTGAATCTGTTTCACTTAAAATGAAAGAAGTCCATCTCTAATTCTTCTATTGAAAAGTTAGCCTGACTGTAGCTGGCGCTTACCAGTTTTTTTAAATGAATTTTTTCCCTCCGCTATATTAATCCCAAAAATACCTTTTATTGTAAGGCCCGGGCGTCTTTTGCAGTGCCTGAGAGTGGCAGCCAGACGTAAGCGGTGGTTTAAGCAGGGGGTGCAAAAGATTTTCAAAGTATTTTCCCTCGGTGTTTGGTGGAAGCTTCTTCCTCAACATACCGGATTCCAATTTCGCTGCTCCACCTTAAGACACGCCCCCTCATCTCCTGCTAGGCACCTTGGTGATCCGCCTTCACTCCCACCTGTCACCCAGCAATGTCACATTTTACGTTAATACGGCCGATGGTGAGTTTTTCTTTCCTCATCAATTGCTATGAAGAGCTCTTGTATCCCAGGAATCCGCGGCATGTAAATGTTACCTTCCCTTCTCCGTCACCCGTCGGTAACCCTGGGGCCTGCGCTGCCTTGGCAAGGATGCCTGACAACTCCGTGACGACTGGCACAGTTCACGCTGAGATCACCGCTGGGGGGAGGTGGTGATATTCAGTAGCCCCGCGGCAGCCCCCGGGTTCGCCATTAGCGCGGTAGCTCCAGGTGGCGGATTCTGCGTCCTGCAGCAGCAGACGACACGTCTTGGGGGGTCACGTCTTACGCACAGCCAACCACAAAGGGGCAACTGGAACAAAGGTAATTGAAGTAGATGGGGTTTGGAGCACAGAGAGTGAAAAACCACCCTGGGTTTGCACGTAGGCATGGAACTTGCTCCTAGTGAACGATCTTCTGCATCGCCAGAAGCTGCTATACAGGCGCTAATAAAGCTGCAGTATGGAGTCTCCATCCAACCTGAAATTCTCCTTAATACCCCCCACAGCTCCTGTTGCTCACCTCTGACCCTCCGCAATGACCTTCAACCATTATATATGTTGCTCAAACTCAACCTCTTAGACACGGCACGAAAGAGGCTCTTTTCCGATAGGGGCCGAATGGAATTTTAAGGTATCATACTTGAAGAGGAGGGAGGTAAACATGCCCAAGAGCCCTCTTTCATGGCCTTTGGACACTCGGTTCCGAAGCATAACAATCGATATTTTTACCAGCGCTGTTGCACAGCAGATCTATGCTGTACCACTCTGCTCCCACTGGCAGACCGCCTCCCCTCTTCCTGTCTCTGCTATTTGCATAGCTGATTGCTTACATTACTAACGAGCTTCCCATCGATCGGCTGGAGCAGCCTCCCTTGTAATTGCGACAGTGCGACAGAGGAGAAAAAAAGAAATGATTATTTATTAATGGCCAAACTCAGGCCGCCCCGAAAAGTAGTGTATTTTTCCAGTGATGAAATGGGGGTCATGTCTTCATTCTTGAGGGGTTGCGGTGCGTGGCGGTGTATCCCCATAGGAGGGTGGGGTGGGGGCATGAAGGAAGGGGCAGGGGTTTAAGGGAGGTTAAGGACAGGGCTGGCTTTTCAGCTCGAGGCTGACAGCAACAAGAGAAATGGGACGTAATAGAGGCCAGGAAGGAAAGAAGGAGCTGACGCCTGATGCTCAGTGGGCCGCACGCTCGGAGAAGATCAGATTCCTAACTCCTCTGCGGTGCCGGCGAGGATCGTTGGCCGTGTAACTGAACAGTCTCTCATCTCCCATCCATTTCTCCGGGGAACTTCTGTCCCTCAAACTCGGATCCGCATCCATCTGTTATCCCTCTTTCTCATTTTGGCTCCCTGTACTCATCCTTTTAATTTGTCTGCTGCCACATTGGCAGCCAGAGGTCAGTTGTCTCAGCTGACCCCAACCCCCGAGCATCGTCTCAGAGGTCAGGGGTCAGCTAGCAGAGAAGTCACCTCTGCCATTGCTCGCATCTTTAATCTCCGTAATGGTTTTTTTGGGGATTACACATCTGGTGTTGTTTATGTTCTATGCTTTGGAGGCCCGACAGAGTACCCATTACTTCTGGCATCTGAAATGTTTAAATTCCTAACTGCAGCCCACTGATCCCCTGATGTGCTTCCGTGCTGGGTGTCTTACTTCGAATTATCCTGGTTTTCCACTCAGGAAGAGATAGGTTCATTGCGACAGTTTCTTCAGTATGAGCGACTCCCAGAACTGACTTGCGCAAATAAAAAAAATACATAGAATTTACAGAAGCGCAAAAAAGCGAAAAGGTGACATATGCCTGTAAATAATTTTATACTTCATTATCTTTTTATTTATTTAACGTATGTCCCTTACTACATATTACTAGTATACTGTTGTTTATTTTTTAGTCTTGAATGGTATGTGAAGTCAAATCCAACTTATATAAGATTTGACTTATGTTGGCGTTTGAGGAATGGACTACTTACGTCAATCCTGAACTGTCCTCTCACTACTCTGCACAGAAACGACAACAAGAGTGACAGTTGGGTTCCCCTTGGTTGCAGAATAACACGGAGAGATGGTTAAGGAGGGGATAGCTTTGGAGCCGCTGTGAGTCCAGTTAGCACCTGGCTGAGGAGTGAGCTTCGCCTAAGTGGATGTGCTGGAGTGGAGAGTGATCAGAGCGAAGGCCACTCGAGCCCGGCGAGTAGGCCGCCTGCGCGCGTTCAAATAAAGCCCTCAAACTGGGTAAATACCAGCTGCACAAACGAGGCCGGCTGCGAGAGCCGCTCAGAAATGAAAGTGTTTGAGGGCGAGTTAAATAACGAATCGTAATTCCTGCCATGGAGACTCAACGGCGCCTTAATCGAGGGGCTGAAGGAAGAGCTTGAATGTCCCCCCCCCCCGGCTCAAGGCCTCGTTGGGCCTCTCGGGGGAATCTATTAGTGAGCGCGCAAGCGGCCATAGCGTTGCCGCCGGACTTCAAGGATCATAGTGCCCTTTCTGTTATTTATTATTATTATTTTTATTTCTCTCTCTCCTCCTCGGCAGCGTCATGCGCGGCGGGCAGCCTTGGCGGGGGGGTTCAGCGAGGCAGGGGTGACGGCGGCTGCGCCTCACTGCTCCTGCCACCGTGCGAGTATTTTTGTTTAAGCTAACAAGCCGCCGCTCGCCGGCTCTTGCGCCGACTGCAGAATCGTGCGTCTGCCTCAGACTCCCAGTGAATTGCAAAAAACTCCCCCCAGGGTCCTGTCTTTCGACGCGACTTTTTTTTTAATACTCCCAGACCCCCGGAGATCAAATGATAACCCTCCCCCCGCTTTGGTAGGTGAAATAGGACGCCATTATCCAGCGAAGGACCTTGTGCAAACATTTAATATTTGTTATTAAAATAGAACAGGCTCCCCCCATTAAATATTTACATATTTTACAAAGAAAATCATCAGAATCGATTCTGTATTCACTTGCAGTCTGCTTCCCGTCTGGGGGGGATCCTCCGCATTTGAGCTGGGGGGGAGACGAGAGGGGGACACATTAAGATTTAAGGTCTCCTCTTGGGTACTCTGCCGTCCCCCTGGCCTTGTGTTTTACTTCGGGACAGGCTGAGGCGGGCCCCCCCCCGACGCTCCCAAAACATCATCTGGCATGCAGTCCAGCTGCATGTCCCAGCTGGAGAGCCACACCCACCCGCCCCACGCTGCTCCTCCAATCATTTGCCCTCCACATAAATCATCAGGGAGGGCGACGCCCCTACCACCACCTCCCCTTTCCGCTCCCTTCCCTCCTTTTCCTGGTGGAGTAGCTCCTTCAAGCCCCCCCCAGAGTTTCCCACTGTTAATTAAGGGCAAGGGCTGCACGTTACTGAGAGGGCGCTCTGCTGTGATTAATGCCCGTCCCCTGGCCGATGCCGCCCACCCGCCCGTCCCTGCGAGCTTATGCTCTCCCTGCCGCGTATCCGACTCTCCATCGCTCGTGAAATTTAATTAAAAATGCCACGTCGCCTTCCACAAATCTCTCCTTCCATCCTTTGTTATTCACATTAACGCCCCCCCCCCCATCAAGTCGACACCCCGTCCGGTGCACATAGGTGAAAAGATACCTGGAGTAGATATACACACACATGCATAGTCGCACATGTGTCCATGGGCAGGGCTGGTGGGTGGGACAACAGGCAGCAGAGCCAATGAGGAGCTGTCAAGATGAAAGAGGCGGGCTCTCCCACTGCAGTCCAGGATTCACACCTGCATGAATCATCGAGCCCCTCAAACTGCTTGAAGAAGGTGCTGGAACTGCATAAATGTGGGTCTCCTGCATCCTCGGCGTCAGCGCTAAATATGACACAGTCAGGCTCAACCCGGCTGCCGCTGCCACTGGATTTTAAATAAAGAAATAGAGTTATTTTTTTTACTCCGTTGCGAATGTGAAGGAATATTCTGGTAGATGGATACGAAGAGCCTTTCTTCCTGCTGTGAAGTCTTGATTGGTCAGCCGGGTTCAAGAGGACAATTACTCTACACCCTGATATCTCTTCTTCATGGTCCTCTTTCATTTCCTGGCAGCGTTGGCTGTGTTTGGCCCATTTCTGTCCCTGTCACCACAGAGATAAAGGGTCCCCAGGTCACTGTCCCGCTACAGGCTTGGGGACGCCGCCTTGCAGAAGGGCGGCTTGCCTGAAGGACTTGGATAGCAGCTTGAGTTCGGGAGCAACGGTCCAGATGGGCTGCTTAGAGAGGGATAACCACAAGCGAGCAGAAGTGCGTGTGCTGCATGCAAGCCTAGAAGCAGAAGGAATCATGCACGTGTGTGTCGCCAAGTCCCGTGCGAAACATGGCAACACCGTGTAGGAGCACGTGGGCAGCCAAGCTTCTGGCTGGGGGGACCTGGGGTCACTGATCAAGGCAGGCCTTGGCATGCATGAAAAAGCAGCCCTCCTCTGAGTCACGGATTGCTGGAACGATGGAGTGGTTTAATAAAGAGAGGAGCAAGGAAATCACTGAGGGCCACATTACCACGGCGCGCCCCCTCCCATTTGGCAGCGTTTAAGTGGCACTGTTTCATCTGCAGCCTTCTTAAAACACCCCCCCCCCCCTCCACAGAAGGCGAATACAAGGGCGTCATGAGCTAATGTGCAGCATCTGAGAAGCTGTTGCCAGACACGTGCTCACATCTCCAAAGCCCAGGCTGTTGAAGAAATCAGACAGGAAGTGACATCAGACAGGAAAAGTTGACCTTCTCCATGCCACACTATCATATCCTAAGATGCCACTCGTGGGGGTGCTCTCTATTTATGTATTGACGCCCGCCTCTGTTTGAAGTTCAATGAGATGCAGTTTGGCATTCGGTTTTACCCCACGAGGGAGAGCGATCCTCTGGTGTGCCTCAGAAAAGAGCCGTCACCTCAGCTTGTGGCCTCGCCTTCGTTCTCCTCATCTGAAGCCTTCATCTCTGCCATCATATAAGACACACAGAGACCGCACACTTATGGCTAAATGTATTTTTCCTCCCAAATGAATGACGTGAGTAACAAGAAACATCAGTTGTTTATAATTGACTTCCCACACGTGGTGTGTGTGGGACATGTTAATTATGGACACATGTTGTGGTTTTTGCGACTCAGGCCCCAGATTTAAGCGTCTCCCCGCCACCTCCCTCCCTAACCCTCTTCTCCCAGCCAGGCCTCCTCTCTCTCTCGCTCTCTCCTCCTGTTCTTTATTTCACTCGCTTTCCATTATTTATGTATTCATGAGGCTTCTTTCTCCGCCGCTGTCCCTTCCACACTCCTTAAACAGCACAGGGCTGCCAGGGGAGATAGCGGTGACAGGAGATCGATAGGGATTCGCCCCCCTCCCCCTCAGCCACCCATCAGTCGCTGCTGGCTACTCCTTCACCGGCAGAATATTTACTCTTTATAATGAGGTGAGGACAACCTGTAAAGGCAACAAATAAAGGGGCGTAGAGAGTCCGACTTATGGAGCACTTTTCAGTAAGGGCTCACCACGTGGTGCGGTGGCGGTGTTTTGGGGTAAGGCAATTGGGGTGCAATGAGAGGGACATCCCAAGGATGTCAGGGAAGCCTGGGTTTTGGTGAAATGGGCAAAATGAGGCCGGTTACCCACAACCTCCAAAGAGGAATAATAACACGAATAATGGATAAATGTGATTGAGAGTATGGGCATAGGATCAGTACTGAGTGTGGTGCATTGCTTTGGGAAGGTGTCTTAACAAGGAGAATGGCCCAGGCATTTTAAGCAGGAAGTGACTGCCGCTCTGAGCAGGAAGTGGCCAGTGAACTGAGCAGGAAGTGGTCATAGAACTGAACAGGAAGTGGGCAGTGAATTGAGCAGGAGGTAGCCAGTGTACTGAGCAGGAAGTTGCCAGTGAATCGAGCAGGAAGTGGCCAGTGTACTGAGCAGGAAGTGGCCAGTGAACTGAGCAGAAAGGAAGGCTGGCAGCCCTTGACTGTCCAGCTGGAGACTGGGGCACCATTAACAGGAGCGTTAAGTATCAGACCGCAAGGTCCAGCTTATGCCACACTTTCCTTAAAGAAAAACTCCCTGCACCAGCTGCGTCTGTTTATATGGATCGTTACGGCTATAAATAACTGCCCACCAGGCAAGACTGAAAGATTGAATGCAGGATGGGAAAAAAAGTTTATTTATTTGCTCTGTTTATTTTAGAGTTTATACTTATTTATATGGTAATGGATGTTAAAACATACTTTCTTTTCAGGGAAATGACACTCATTAGAGCATAACCTATGAATATATATATATACCGTCATGTTCGAGTGATTATGTGCTTATGTTTCTGGGCTAATTGTATCTGATTTTTAATGCCTTGCTTTCTTCTTCTGTACTCCGCAGTTCCCACAGATTGCTAGCCCTACAGGTGCACAAAATATGTCTTAATCATTCTTTTTTAGAATCTTTGGCTGATTATTTTTGTCATTTGGGCGACCCCCCCGTGGCACCAGCACACAGAGTGCTGTTGGTGGGGACCAGCCGGTGGCTTCAGCCAGTCGTCCTGGACACATTTTCCACCACGAGCCAGCGGATCAGCCCGGCTGTGTCCCACACGTGACTCCGAAGCACACGGACCCGATAGGACTCCTTTGTGCAAACACCACAAATAACTCGGGAGCCTCTCCCCCCCCCAAGACGCGAAAATGTCCGCCGGCTAAGTGAAGCAGCAGCCAGGGAGTCGTGGCAACTGACAGGAATCTTCTGATGTGATATGTTGCGCTGCAAGAGAAACGCGAAAATCAATTAACCACCAATATGTCACCAACCTCGGCTATAGAAAAAAAAATGGCGTCGTTTTTACCTCAGGCAAAATGACGGGCAGTAGAAATTACAGAGGTCACTGCGCTGACCACTCTTGACTTGTTTACAGTGTCTCTCGCTCTTCAGATGTCTTCTCTAATTGATTTCTTCTGTTTCTTATTTCTTCTTGGCTATCCACAGTGATTTCTTTTGGACCAGAACATGGTAGAAATGTATCTGGATCTCTCATGGGTCTCTGAATGTTCCCTCACATGCCCTTATGAACTGGGGAGGCTCTGGCATTATTGAAAAGCTCAAAGTGGCACTTTTATTCACAGGCCATTTCATCCAATACGTGCTGCATTCCGGCCTAAAACCAACAAGGAGCCAAAGGGTCATATAATCAGAAGAACGTAATTAAGGCCTCCTCGTCTTTCTCTTCCTCTTCCTCTCTGATGGAGTGTGTAATTGAAACAACGAATTATTCTGTTGGAAAGCCTCCCCAGCTAATGGAGATAGATCCCTAGAACGTCATTCCATGTTTTTTTGAAGCGTCGGGAGTATGGTCAGGAAGCAGGCTTTTCGGACATTTAATGAGTCATTCAGAGCCTCTGAATTTTCTTAGACACCTGTGAGACTTGCTGTTTAGCTCCTCATACCAACCTCGTACCTTCTGACTTCATACCCACGGGTGGCGATTCTGTCCCCTCGATGATATATACACAAATCTGCGTAAGTAAGCGAGTAATCATCTCTTTCCCGGAATCTTCTCCAGAGTGGGAAGCAGGTCGGAGGCAGAGAAAAGGCAACGATGTGGAAGCAAGGATTGGAGGTAGAGAGATGCTATAAACCTGGAGGTTTGCTGGTGAGCTCCTGACATTGAAGCAGAAGCTACACCTAGGACAGGAAGGGGGCGAAGTGGGTATATATGTTGGCGTAGTTGGCCAAGATTACGAGAAGTAGGGGAAAATTGAAAACGATATAAAGGTTATTTGCCAAGTGACCCTACATGACCTTCCTCATGTCTCCATGAGTGGTATTTAACGGCGAGTTAGGTCCTGTGAGACAGCTGCAGATGGGATGACAAGGGGCGTAAGTGAAGCAGACATCTGGTAGGAGTCGTCTGGTTATCGCCTCCCTTCCGGGGTCCCAGAAATTCAGGGCCAGGACACCAGTTGTGTGTGTGTATTATTGGACTGGAGTGCACACGTGTGATGAGTGTGTGCATGTGTGCATCTGCTAATGGAATGGGCCGCATTTACACACCGGACAGCCAGCCCCAAGCATCCTGCTTCTTCCGCTGCGCTGAGACTAATGTTCCGCCAGGCTCGTTAAAGCCCCGGCAGTGCATTAACCTTCCCCGGGATGGGACGGGCGCTCTGGCAGCTTGGCGCGAGTCCCAGCCGTGCCCCAAATCATCTGGCAGTGTCGGGTTTGGGGGGGGTGGGGGGGGGGGTGGATTATTAGGCAAAACTGCCATTTTAAAATAAGCCGTGTTCCAGTGGAGAGTACACGACTATTATCCAAAAATATGTGTCAATGCAAAGACAATGTTCTGACTTTAATAGAATTAAACATTTTTGTGGGGTTTTTTTTTGTTTGGGGGAGGGGGTGACCTGGCACATTAATTAGCCTCGTGTGCCATTTTATTGCTGGTTCAAGACTACCGTTTGTTTCACAGAAACAAATTCCGCCAAAGTACGTTACCTTTTTTATTTTTTGCTCCACCAGTTGGCCATTCAGGACTTGGTAAAAAATTAAAATACATGCATTAACAATTAAAGACTCGCCATTCATATTAAGGCAGCTTTAATTGGCGTTTGACTTCAGTAACTTGAAGCCCATTAGGGTCGGGAGGGGGCCCACTGGGGAGTGTGTGCGGCCTGCCTGTGCGTGGAAGGCGGAAGGTGGATGGGACAGCGCGCAGCAGATGTAACCTTGAACAAGGTCCTTAGCGGTAATTGGGACACTAACGAGATCTACTCCAGCGGCACCATTGTGAAGGAGCAGCCCGGCACTGGCATCGCTAATCAGCCCAGGCTGGGGAACACCTGGCTTGTGGTCTCGCCTGTACTATGTGGCTGGTGAAAAAAAACAGGAATGCGGATGTTCGATCTGTAAACGGGAATGGCATATGTGAGGTCTATAAATGGGACTGGCGGACGTGAGGTCTAGAAATGGGAATGACGGATGTAAGGTCCAGAAATGGGAATAGATGTGTAGATGTGAGGTCTGGAAATGGGAATAGCGGATGTGAATTCCGGAAATGGGAATGGTGGATGTGAGGTCTGGAAATGGGAATAGCAGATGTGAATTCCAGAAATAGGAATGTCAATTGTGAGGTCTGGAAATGGGAATAGTGGATGTGAGTTCCAGAAACGGGAATGGCGATTGTGAGGTCTGGAAATGTGAATTTCGGATGTGTGGTCTGGAAATGGGAATGGCGGATGCTGGTCATCCTACTGCAGCCTGTTCACTGCTCCACAGTGCCTCTGAGTCCTTACAGACCTGTTGATTTCAGACAAGGCTTCCTAGGAAGGCTTATTGTCATGGCGACCACGCTCACTGCCCATCTTGCGCCTTGGCATCTGGGGTGGGGGGGGTTTGTCTTGAGGCTCTCCGAGAAGAAAACGTATGGAATTGATGGGACACGGATGGCAAGTTGGTCAGAAAGCCCCACCCCCCGGCCCACACTTCCCATTCCTCTGAAAAATGGGCCTTGGTAGTGGGTGGGTGGGGGGAGGGGGGGCACAAAAACGAATCGATCTGGCAGTGCTGCTCCCCAGCAGCCCCGTTCCCAAAGGCAGTGACGAGCCCCCCCAGTATAATGCGTCAATGCGGCTGCCCGTAACCGAGATGGGGGGGGGGGGGGCAGGTCATCCAGGTAACATTACTCAACGTGTCTCCACTTCCCTCCTACCTCCTTTTCTTATAAGAAGAAGGAAAGAAACAGAAGAAGCAAATAAAGGAGAGAGAATAAATGGGAGAAAGGTCAGAGCAGACGGATGAGAGGGAGGTGGATCGAACGGAGGAGAAGTTGATGCGGAGAGGCGGTTTCTATTCGTCGTTCTGTGAGGAGCCTGTGGGGGGTGTCATGGTCAAGGTCAAGACCCCAACGGCATGCCGGATAACTTCAGGCTTCACGGGGAGGTCGTGGGGGGTGCTCCTTAGCAACCTGGCAGCATCCCATACTAAAACTCAGGCTGCTGCCCCGCTCTTAAATTTACATGTTTGTTTCTCGGATTCTTTTGTTCCTTGATATTTTCACCTCGTTTTAGCATCTTTCAAGTGCTCAGAAGTAGATGAAGCGGCGGTAAATACATGAAAGGAAAGGTCATCGAAGTGGGCACAGAAAATCTCTCTTCGAGCTGTTATTTACAACATAGCGTTCGCTCCTCGGTGGGTGTTGCATAAATAGGTGACAAAGGACTACAAGTGTATCAGTGCCACTAGGTGGTGCTATGGAGCGCTTGTGGCTTTCATCTCGGCGTGCCACCCCAGCTCTCACGGTCAGCATCCCTGCTGCCCGGGGGGGTGTGGGGGTTTTGAGGCCGTCCGCTATTGCCTCGCTGGGCGTATTCGTCTCCCCTCATTGCGGATGTGCTTATGCCTACAATCCTCCCTTTGTGTCCCATGAAAGAGGGATGGTGCATTCCACTGCCTGGGGATTTGAGGATAGCGAGGAACGGGATTTCGAGAATATGCAAAGTCAGGTTGTTTGTGTTTTGGCAGATGGTGGCTGGAAATATGTCCCCCCCCCCCCCCACACTCATTGTCCCTTTACTGAGCATGCCCATACCCACACCCACTTCTCATACCAACTCATGGTCAACTTTGGGGTGCCCTCTAGTGGCTTATCATCCACCTGTCCTGTCCACCTGTCCACTGTTGCCCGTACTGATAAAAATCCGTTCCTCCCTGGCCAGGGGTGTCTGAGGAACTGTCTCAAAGGACAAGATGAGGCCAAACTGGCGTTAAACAAACACCAAAGTGCCATTTGTGACCGTCATTGGCTTCTCCTAGACGGCATCGTCTTCCAAGCGACCGCTCCGTTTGTGTCTCTTCATACCGTCCCACGATATAAATATCTGTGCGGATGATGAGGCATCCCTGTTAAAGGCCTGCGGGGCGTTTCGAAAGACCACGTTTCGCTGGGGTGGGGAGCACGGTGGGGGCGTTCAGTGGTCAGTATCTGCTGGAGGGAGGCCTTCAGAGGCCTTGTTGGTCAGAGCAAGGCCGGCATCATATGCCATTTCATGTTAACCTCCTCGGTCTTCAGCTTAACGTCCTTCACTCAGCAGAGACTTCGACTTCGTGCTCTATATTGTTTGTGGACGCTACCCTCTCAGACACGCGTGTCAAGGAAGTGCTCATGCTGGAGTGCCCGCGTGGCCGGGAGGTCAGTGAGGAGGCCCCTTCAGCTTAATCACTCTTCCAGAGCCTCCTTTAGTCCTCCCAGTGGCCTGTTCTCCCCCACCTCTGTCGTCTCCTCCTTCCCAGTGTGTCGCCACGCATCCATATATGTCAACGCATGACATTTGAAAATGTACGTCCTCTCTGCAGGTTTCTCTGTCTTTTCCTCCCTCCCCCACCTCTTCCACTCCCCCACCCCACCCCTCCAGGCAGGAGTCATGTGTAACAGTGGCGGTGGCTTCCTGCGTGTTGCTCTGAAAATGGTGTGTGTGCTTTTCCTCTAGGGAGCCGTTAGTTGGGTTGTCTGGACAGGTCAGGCACTGATATGTTAATTTCTTTTTTTTTTTTTTTTTGCTCATGGATACATGTGCCTGTGAGACTTCTCGGACACACAGACACACAAACACACACACAGGTGCGCGCCGTGGACCAGTCTTGCGTTTCAATCCCGCAGATCAGGACAGCCCCCAGTGACACTGTGTGCGCACCAGAGGCGGGGCCACAGGGGCATGGGCCCTAGCTGAAAGTTGATTGGCCCACGGAGAGCCCCCTCCCCGTCACTCACTGGCATTGGCTAATGATAAGGTTGCTGTATGAATTACACCCCACCCACCTGGCACTGGCCAAACAAATATAATAAAAAAATAGTGATTTATTTGGAAACAGGGATCCGCAGTAGGACAGTTGGGGCAGACTCGCCCAAGGCAAAGGAGGCAGAGCTTAGGAATAAGGGCCAAGGAAGGTGGACATTCCCCCGGCGTTTGCCGTGCCCGTGGAATCCTGTCCCCCTCCCTCTTCAAAGTACCCACCCTCCCCGCCACAGGCGGTAATGACTCCCCAGCCACATGAAGCAGTGGGATGACTTCGTGCCTCATCATGAAGCCATTTTCCCAGCCGCAGGAAATTGATTTAATTCTGTCATCTGTTTCCCATTTAGGGGGTGGTCGCTTTCTATTTGCGTTATACGGCACGGTGTGCGATTACGCCCCCCCCCCAACCCTGATGGGCTGACCCGTAGGCAACTGAGGGTCTGCAGGGGTGGGGTTGGGGTGGTCCCTGTGGGGGGCAAACTGGTGCACGACCCTGGAAGCGGATACTCGGCCTCCGTTGGAGAGGGATCCAGCAGCGTCCAGGGCCCACGTGTTGAACATGCTCCGATGTTCAGAGGCTTTGAAGAAACCAGCATTCTGTGTTTAATAACCACCAGAGTTAATGACAGGGCTGGACTCTGGGGTCTTTCTCATATGTCTTTTAAAGTGACAGTCTTG
>JAODJW010000045.1:14351802-14362275 GCA_026777045.1 Hyperopisus bebe
TTGGCATTTGTAAGTAAGTACGGACTTAGTGAGTTTTGGAAATTTGCTCTTCATTCGGAGTGTGACGGAGTGAGGTTAAGATTACCATAAAGCCTGGACTGGTACATTTTCGTTCAAAAATTAGCCTCGGAAGCGAGCACTCTGATAATTGTTTGGCCCCACATTTGTGCATGTTGGTGTGGGTGCGTGTGGGTTTTGTCTTGTTCCAGTGGGTGGAAATTAGTCCTGGGGTCACACTTGCAGCAACAGGCCGAGAACTCTCATTGGCTGTCGGTGACAGGGGCATTTGCTAGGTTGCCTGAGGTCCTGTGTTACCGTTGCTGTGCCAGGTACCTTTTGTGATGAGTGCGGTTATTATGATAGAGTCCCCTCCCTCTTCAGGGTGGAAACGAGTCTGTTTTTCATCTATAATAATATTTTTTATTTTTTTTTTTTTACAGGAAGCCGTCCTGTCCGTACAGCCTGGTACCACATGAGCACTGATTAGCTGTCTGCGCAATTATAATTTTTAATAAAAGCTCAGAGTTCCCATTATGCACGTTCACAATGGCTGCCTCATCTCACTACTGATTGAGTTTGCGCTGGGCATATTAACGCTTGTTTGATTACCCAGCCTCCCTTTAAGGACTTTGTTATTCCATATCCCTTAATGACTAAACAAATAATAAAGACCACACTACTACAGGGTTAGGGGAGACAAAAAAATGAATAAGAATGGTTTCAGGAGGTGATGTAGGTCTTGTGTTGTTGTGGTTGAGGAGATATCACAAGAAGTTCCACTGAAAGTCCAGTGGAGGTTAATAGAATTAATCCAAAGGGTGCATTACCTCCGGCAGGGTCAGGAAGACGGTGTGAGTTCATTAGTGAGGTGTTATGAAAAGAAAATGGAGTTGACAAGGAAACGGCAGAATCTTCAGCAAAGCATCCAGGTGTCTCATTAGGTTACCTTGCCTTTCCCGCTGCCTGAAAATTCATTTAGTCAAGGATGTTCGTTGTTAAGGTGTGACATGTGATTCTCTGACTTAATTTAGTGGAGAGGGTTCTGCTGAATGATCAGCACTGGCGTGCAGATGGGCTGTACTGTCAGTGGATTACATTGAACCGGAAGAGCCTATTGAAAGTTAGCGCCATGACAGAAAATTATGTCTCTGCTGGAGAGATACAGTGAAAGTAACTAAAAGTCTGCTGTTATGGGACAGAAAAAAATGTGCCGGGTGAAAGAAACAGGATTGCACATGTTCGGTGGTAAATGTCATCCACGTTTTGAATCCGTCTGATTCTCTGATCTCCTGCGGAGAAGGGTCAGCCCAGTGGGTCCAGCTTGTACTCGCGCGCCTCTTGTTCTGGTCTCCAGTAAAAGTACAAATAGCTGGTGCCCTTCACCTGCGGCTGTGTCCAGAACATGAAAAAGGAGCGCCTGGGTCGAAAAAAAAAAAAAGACAAACAAACAGCGAGGCAAGATAATCGCACACAGACGACGGGGAGATGTTGCGATTCAAGACAGTTTCAGACACGTTTAATACCGAACAAAGAAGCAGAAGTGGAACAAAAACATGTTTCAGTTGAAAGACTCAACTGACAAAACAGTAGTTGCTGGACTGTAAGCTTTAGACTATGCTTCTGGGCTCCCAGCCTAACATGTTGCCTGGGAGTTCCTCTGCCTTCCTGGTTCTCATTTGACTAACATTTTTACTGTCTGTTTTGCTGGGGTGTTTTTTTGTGTGTGTGGAGCATCGGAAGGCCAAGTTTTCATTTATGTTCCCATTTGCAACCCGGAAAAGTCAAGGACATTAAAATTGAGTTTCAGTCCAGAATCGCTCTCCCGCCGTCACAATGGTTAGAGCCAGCGTTTCCGGCTGACTCAGCCTAGATGTTGACTTTGCTGTACATGACGTGCTCTAGGAGTGCAGTTCACACACTGAATTATGTTTGGCCAACTGGCCCCGAAAAATTGCAAAATAGGCTTACGTTTAACTGTTTTGTTTGAGAATGGATTCGTGGTTCTCTGGGACATTGACACATCAAGACAAAAGCCAATATGTATATTCATGTTCAGTGCCACTGCAGTGTAGAGGAAGACAGCCTTAACTGACAGCGTTGATGCCTTTGTATTTGGCTGTCACCTCTGACTGATGTTTTTGTGTCATGTTGGGATAAATCTCATTTTCAGGATTTCTCTGATCATACTGTGTGTATCTATAGACTCGGGGATTCATGATACTCTCTGAAGCATTTCCATCATGTAATGCCCTGTATTTGCCTAACCATATTTGTTGGCGAGGTATAAGGTGATGGGGAGATGCTGGGGTTGGGAGGTGGAAGGGGTAAGAGTGGAGGAACATGTGCTTAGTGCATTCTGCTATTGAAGCCCAGGAACGCAGTGGTCTTTTCAAACTTAATGTCCCTGTGTTTCGCGTGGCGTCTGCACACGGACCGGTTTCTGAGGCACACACACTTGCCTACGCGCTGAGGGTAATGGGCAAAATTATGTGCGACAGGACCGAATCTGCCACGGAGGGAGGAAAAAGTGAAAATGCCTGCATTAAAAGAAATTCAAAAGACACAAAAATGGCAAAAAAATAAAAAAAAGCCTCCTGGCCTTTTGTAGAGCTCTGCAAAAAAAGGTGCTCTACAATTTTATGCAATTTCTGCTGTAGCAGGAGGCGTCACAGGCCTTCACTGCATTCACCCCTGCGCTTCCGTTTCTGCCTTTAAGGCTTCTTTTCCCAAAATGCACCATGTGTGGTCATTAGAGCCACACTCTACAAGCTTTCGGTTTGATGGGAACATGCTTTGTATGCAGTGTAATTTTGATCTCTGACCAATGGCAAGAAACCCAGGTTTGTGTCTCCGCCCTTGCTCTGCCATGTGAGTTTCTGATTGGTCAGCTGGAACCATGTTGGGTCCAGGGGCAGTTTGGGGGGTCAGTGCCCCTGTGACAACATGCATGCCCCCCCGGCCCCCCTATATGTGCACGCTGCTTAGGTTTGAAATCAATGTTTTATTATTGCTATTATAATTGTTTACTTTTATATATGGGGGCTAAAATGGGGGTGGCGTGGTGGCGCAGTGTTTCGCACTGCTGCCTCACACCTCTGGGACTCGGGTTCGAGTCTCCGCCCGGGTTACATGTGTGCAGAGCTTGCATGTTCTCCCCGTGTCATCATGGGGTTTCCTCCGGGTACCACAGCTTCCCCCCACAGTCCAAAGACATGCTGAGGCTAATTGGAGTTACTAAATTGCCCATAGGTGTGGGTGTGTGAGTGAATGGTGTGTGAGTGTGCCCTGTGATGGGCTGGCCCCCCATCCTGGGTTGTTCCCCACCTCATGCCCCTAGCTTCCTGGATAGGCTCCAGACCTCCTGTAACCCAGAAGGAGAAGCAGTTTGGAAAACAGACAGATGGGTTAAAATGCTGTGTGTCAGGAACAGGCAAAGCACAAACATAAGCGCATGTTCTCGATGGACTCTTAACCTGCGTGCGTCAGGTGGTGGAGTCACTTCAGTTGGTGAAACGTTAACAAAAAAAAAAAAAAAAACGTCTCAAGACAATCGCAACAAGAAATCAGATTGAGTTACATATTTGTAAGGACTGTAAAATGTGACTGCAAAGCATTGCATAAATAACTTATCTGTTTTTAAAATAGTTTTTTTTTTCTCCTTAATGCTGGCAATCTAGAATAAATAATACATGGAGGACATTAAGGTTAAATGCATCTGCCCCTCTTATAAAACAGCTGGCCCCAGACTGCCCCCCCCCCCCCCGGTTGAATTGATCTAGAATCACCACTGTCCTTGGGCAGATGGAGGGTGGGTGCGGGTTTGGATGGATGGGAACCTGCAAATGCACATTTAATCAGGCAGACATACCCAATGGGCCCACGGTGGTCCAGCAGGTGGCACTGTTGCCTGACCCTCCATGTTTAAATCTCACCTCCCTTCTGTGTGTTCAGTCTGCCTCCTGCCTGGTTCCCTCTGCTGCCCAAGATACTATCCAGGTTCCCCATAACCACAGCAGCTGGAAGAATGGATGGACATGCAAACTCCTTTACTCCCCTATTCTTGACCTCTATTTCCTCACTTATCTACATTCACAGGACTTTAATGGTCCTGTTGCGTTCCTGCAAACCTTCATGCTGGTCCGGGGGTAGAGTCTCCGCGATGGGAGAGTCACCGGTTCGACAGAATGATTTCACCGTAGCGTCCTTCAGCAAGACCCTTAACCCCCAATTTCTCTCTGACCCTGCCTTCTCAATTGTTGTCTCACCCTACCTCCTCAATAATATATCACGTCGGATAACAGCGTCTTCTAAATAAATGAATGTATCATCATCCGTGTGCATCTGGGACTCTTCAGTACTTTCAGGGCACTGCTGGTCGGACCTGGCTTGCTGAGGGAGGGGGATATCACATCCAGGGAGGTGTGAACCACTGGCGGTCCCCAGCTGAGAGCAAAGGAACCAGACCTTCTAACCTTCCCTTCCCTAACTTTGATCCTGGGCGTTTTGAAACAGTACTTCTTATGAAGGCTTATACAGCTGGCCGGTAAGTAGTGTTTCACCACCCACACCATCCCGCAACTTGAGTAGAATCTGACTCTCATCTTACGGGACGAAAGACATCCGCAGGTTCAAAAGACTTCTCACACGAGTGAGAGCATTAGAGATTATTAGGGAGTTTTTATCTACTTCTATCTTTGAAAATGCCTTCGAAAAAAAATCAGCTATGAGCTGTGATTCGCTTAATTGGAGTTGCTGTACTTGTGTTGGGTTTTGAACCTCAAAGATGTTACTGAATTGCTTTGGACCATTACGGAGGTGTTGCTCGTGATTCTCGGGGTGGAGGGGCCGCTGTCTATTTTAATTCTCCATCGGTTCTTACATTTCACAGTTTTCAGGATCTCAGGTGTCCTTAAGGGCCTGCCGAAGAAGATGTGAAAAGTCTGAGACGTTTCTTTTGATGGGCATATTTCAGAAACTTTAGAATGAGAACATTTACAGCAGTGAAATCTGCCTGCCTGTTTCATCCCCTCCTTTTAGGACCTGGAGTAGCAGCGTACACACAAGCGGAATGCGCTCCGCTGCGTAATTAAAGCAAACTTTGAAAGGCGGTGGTCTTTCCAGGAAGTTTCCATTTGAAGCCGCCACAGGTTCTTCATAAAAGTTTGAATCTGCACCGGCTCAGGTTGCTCAGAAGAACCTGAGATTGTCCCCTGTGCTAACTCCTCCACCCCCACTCGGACCCTTTTTAATGGAGCCTCTTTGATTTGGGCTTCTGGGACCCCCGGGAGGGTGCACGCTTCTCTGTGGGAGGCGCGGCGTTGTCTGGCTTCATTCTGTGGATCTGCCAGCTCTGCTTCTCAGCGGAGTGAGCTCCGCGCTGCAGTGCCAGGTCTACCGACTCGGAAACGGCTCCACACTGTTTCAAAAGGTTTCCCCGCACACACTCTGCCAGGAAAAGGGAATACGGAGAGTCTGCCGATTCAATTAGTATCATAGGCACTGTCGCTATGTTTTTGTGTTACTCCCTTGAAGGGCTCGGGGGGAGTCAGTGAGTAAATAGATATGGGGAAAGTTGAACTCTGTGGGTGTGACCTGTCCACCAATCCAGGTGCATCGCTGCTCATTATAGCTGGTTTACCATTAACACGCACCTCATTTACACACCATTCCTCTGTTGACGTCAGGTCTTTCCATAAGTTTAGCACATTTCTCTCGTACCCAGCCATGGGTTCTTCAAGATAATTCTTTCTAACTAACTCCTGTGTTGTGCATTCATCTCGTAGGATTCTAGTCCTTTTGGTGTTTGATATGAATAGCTCTTATAATTGCTCCCTACAGCCTTGTGTAATGCATTTTATAGCTTCAATGCTAACTTGAACTTGTTACCAGTGTCTCTTTGCAGTCTCGGGCCTAGCAGCATTTGATGTACGTTTGTTATGCATTATCTGCCTCATTTGTACATCACCTTGGACAAAAGCATCTGCTAAATAAACGAGTATAAAAAGGAGCCTCTCGCCCTCAGATAAAGTTGATTTAGTTCGATTTGTAGAATGGACTGAGGACTTGTGGAGTTATTTCAGGACTGATTCGTGTTTTTGGATTAAATGTGCGGGGGCTTCTTTTTGTAGAGATCTGAGTCATGTACAGCAAGTCTAAGTAGCGTTGAGTCATCTGTGCAAGCGGGCTTCCGCTTGTCCGGTATGGACTGCACTCAGCAAAGTATAATTTTAAAGTCCAGAACAGTAGAGGATGCCAGGGGCTCCGAGAGACCCGCTGAGCTCTCTTCTGCCTCTGCAGGGCATCTGCCGTCATACAACATGCAAAGAATTTAACCTAAATGGCTTACAGACCTCGAACTCCGCTCGCATGTTGCGGCCGCAGGTTTTTTCGTTTGGACGCCCGTCTGGACCTACTTTGATTGTTCTGGAAATTAACCCCGAGGAAGGAGTGTTGTGCTTTTTTCCTTTTTTTTTGTCTGGTATTTTTTTTGCCCGGGACAGAATGCAGCTTCTGCTGCGATCGCGCTCAGTGGAGTGTAATTAGCATGTTTCTGCATAGTCCAGTTATCACAGGTGAGCATGGTGATTGGTTCCACCTGCCTTCTCGTTCCGTATGATGGGAATAAGATGGTGTCTCCTATTTCACCCCTAATACCCCATAAATACCACAAGCCTCGCAAACCTGCCGGCCCTGGGTGTCCCACAGCAAAAGCACTTGTGTCCTCAAACTGACTGGTTTTTCATTTCAATCTCCACGAAAAAATAAGTGCTGTTATCTTTCTTTAGAGCAGGGGTGGGGCAGCATCCTGCCTGCGGCCTGTATGCATGCCTGCGAGAAAGTTCGATCTGGCCCACAAGGCTTTCCATAAACACAAAAATAACTAAAAACAAACCTTCTATACAGCGATCACTGGTTTCATGTGATAAAAGAAAGTAACGTTAAATATATGGGCTCTATTTATGTAAACTCACAAAAGGAAAGCGATATGTTCTGATTTTTTTTTTTATGTAATTTTCGGAAACTGTCATAGCATAAAGAACACACTACCATATGCATAAAGCACATTTTTATGTAATCGGAACAGTGGGAACTGCGTTTTCATTTATCACAGTTCCTGTCACAGTTGCTGTAACATCTAACATCATTGTGCAATCTGAACAAAGGAATAAACATTTACCTATATCGGTAAAAAAAACAAAAAACAAAAGTGATCGTCAAAATGAGCCAATACTTAAGCTCGATACACCACGTAATCAGTAGCTCTACTAGTCAGGTAAGTCAGCTGGGTTTGCTAATGCTAACATTAGCAGTGCGTCCTTATGCTACTTCGCGTAACGTTGGAGCGGAGGAGTCAAATCGCAGAAAATCGTTGCGGTCGGGGGTTCACAAAATGAACGAGTGTCTGCCATGAATCTTTGCATGTGAACTATTAATTAAAAATCAATGCGGTGCTTTTGAGAACCGGTACAGTGTCACAAAATATAACTTCACGTGAGGTTAGCGTGATATACGTGTTCAATCATTTAGTATGGCCCCCGAAGGATGTTATAAAGATAAAAATGGCCCTCGATAGGAAAAAGACTCCACATCCCTGCACTTTATAAGCTCAGAAATCAGGATTGAGTTGCATCTGTCTCTTATTGCTATAGGGATGAATAAAAAAAAAAGGGAATTTGAAGAACCATCCATATGCGTGAGATGGATAGTACGGTTTGGGTTTAGGCTGTGATATTGCATATGGAAGCGGAACCTCTCTGGCATATGGAAAAGAGCTTAAATGCTCTCAGTGACAACCAGACACAGGGTGGGGGGGGGGCGGAGTGAGGAATATTACACTGCAGGAAGAGTCTATATGAAAGTAAACTTAGATCAGCTCAGCTTGCTTGGTCAAACATCGTATTAGATTCATGACCGAAAAAAATCGCTCTCTGTTGACTTTGCGCTAATGACCCCCCCTCTGGATTTGGGGTGGTCTGTGGTGAGCTGGAATCTGCTGCTAAGTCACATGATTCCTCCTGCCTTTGAAAACCGACACCGCACATGCTCATGAACAGACAATGCGCAAGAGCAGGCTGCGACTTTCTTATGCAGTATGATGATCTATATGCAAACCATCTGCGGCATAAATGCCCTGTTTAAGTGCTTCGGGGGCATTTAGGAGCAAAGCCTCTGTCTGCAGTGGGGATTTTCTGTAACTCGCTGTAAATTAATATGTTTACTTGCTATTTTCTCCAAGTATTTACTGTATCTGGGTTGATCATTCTAGCCTGGGATTATAAGCTTGTATTGTAAATAAAACAAATGACTGAGCACTATAAATTCAGCATATACGTATGTTGGGTTTACCAATGCAATTACATAAGGTAAAACTGTGCTTACTGGAATGAAACTCCACAGAATTCTGGTCCCCAATCTCTCTATTTTTTTTTTTTTTACTGTGAATGTCTCCCTGCCCTGACCAGCAGGGGGTGCTGTGTGACTCTGCGTTATGGATCAGTCCCTGTGGAAGGTTGTGTATTGTGGTGTCTTAAATGTGAACGCCTTCCCAATCCAGGGGCTGGCGCCCTCAATAGCGCCGCTGCATTCTGTGCCTTACAAGAGACGAGACCCTTTTTTTTTTATTTGCTCTAATTTCCAGCCTGAGTTTTTTGAGCCATGACAACAAGAAGCTATTTTCTCATTAAATTTATTGCTGAAACATAATTTTCCCATTATTAAAAATGCACGGGCAATTAGTTTGGAAAACTGTTAGTCGTTCGCGTCGTGGAGAAAATAATGCCGTTCATAATCGGAGCGGATCCGATGAAATGCTTTTCTGAACAGCCCCTAAGTCCGCTGCTTCTCTCCTTCATTTAAATGATCTAATGTAGTGAACAGTGCATCATCGCATTACTTAAACCCATTACATCCACCCCTCTCGCAAGTCACACATTTATAAAAACACAATTAAATTAACATTTTGTTGTTTTTTTTCCACCGCACCCTGCCCTGCAGTGGACTGGCATCCATTGAGGACATCTCCCCCCTTGTCCCCTCTGCTCTCTGGGATAAGCTGCAGGCTCCCTGTATCCCTAAAATAGATTAGTCTGGATGGATGGATGGATGGATCAACACACCTGGTCAGGCAGCAAGAGGAAGGCAAGACTTAAATTCACAGCATCCTGGTTGGATGACTGTACACCAATAGGAGGGAGGACTTTGAGTTGGAGAATCCGCCCCCCCAACACCACCCATCCCCCTTCCCATGGTGTCAGAACTGCAGATGACCTGCCTGTGTGATTAAATGCTGTGTGGAAGTCATTTCAAGTCAGGGGAACGTGCAGAGGATACTCACGCCGCTCTCCGTTACAGAGGCGGTCACGTCCGGCGCCGCCTGGGGAGACGACGGGGGGGTCAGCAAGGGTCCAGGTTTATGTTTCTCTTCTCATTCGTTTCCAATCCCACTGCGCCGGATCGCGAGGCGGTCAGCGAGGGCCATGAAATTCAGCGCTTTCTGCACGTCCAGCGGTCTGGATTCTTTAAGCTGGGGGGGCTTTATGGCAGAAGGACCCCGGTGGGTTCCTGCGTGATTTAATTTCGCCTCTTTTTTTTTAATTTTATTTTTCTTTTGCCAAGCTGAGACGTGTCAACCAGATTTGCCGCAGCTACCTGAGTAAACTAGCATGTTACCGGCTCATGGGCAATGTTGTTGTTGACGGACACAAAGTAAACGGGGAGGAGGAATCGATATAAGGGGTCTGCTGGATTCATCTTTTGTGAGAATCAAGGCACAAAGGCCCACTTTCGGTGTAATCGATCCACTCTGTCAGTTATAAAGTAGAAACTGATTGGTGTATGACCCTGGAAATGGAACCTGCAGGCCCATAGTTAAGGATACGTCTACTGGGCCGTGAGCATTCCTGGTGCTGGGAACCAGACACTGTCTTATCCAGGGGGTGACGGTTCATGGACCTACTGGTTTTGCTCAGAGTGAGGCCCCGGTCTTGCATTGCGAGTTCTCGGCCACCGGTCCGAACGGTTCCATCATCCATGCTGATGAGATGCCCTGGATTCCTCACGAGGGCAGACCCAAATGGCAGTGAGGCCTTTGATTGGCTTTGGGCCGCGTCACACTCCTGGGATTGGCCTGCGGTGAATGCGGATGAGGGTCTGTGCCGAGGAGCCATCCGCTGTGTCTCGAGTGGTCTTGGGAACTGAAAGCTGATTCTCACCAAAATAGTGGCTAAACAAGTTGGACGTGAGTTTACAATTTTGTTTTGGGTCAGAGAGTTCTGGTCTCCGGCTCCCATTTGAGCTTTGCGGCTGCTCGACTGAGACCACTGATACCATGCGACCATCGCATGCACAAGTGGGACCTCTTCACCGCTTTCTCCACGCCGCATGTCAAAAAACTTGAAGGCGACCCATCCGTCATCTAAACCTTTCTCCACTTTTCTGTGTCTTTCTGCCCCCCCCCCACCCCTTTGTGTCACC
>JAODJW010000045.1:14366589-14381052 GCA_026777045.1 Hyperopisus bebe
CCCCCCCCCCCCCCCCCCGTGTACTGAGACATACAGGCTGCCATATCTCCGAAAGAGAGGGCAGACGAGACCAACGCCAAGGGACGAGGTCCGACACTGAAACCTTCTCAGGTCCACCACCTTGTGAGGATCAGCCAGTTTGAGCTGTTTGCTTGAGAGACGGCGAGGAGGAAGGTCGCCAAGGCATTACCTCAATAAAGAATGACCCCCGCAGAGCTGAGGGCTTGCAGACACGGGGACATACTTCTCCCCCAGAACTCTGGAAAGGGTTGAGATGGGGGCCACCGACCTGCCGCAGACTGTCTGTCTCGTGGATGCATTTGGATTGGTCCTGTGGCCATTAGGATTCTGTGAACAGACCACCGATGGAGGTGGGGGGGTCGGGGGGGGGCACCGGTGTTTCTTTCTCTGGCTCCTGCCCAGCTGTCTGCCTAAGTTGAGGCATTTTCATCACAGCCAATGAGCCACCCCTAGCTAAACAGGGACTTCCGAATCCAACGCCCTTAAATCCACCCCCCCTCCCTCCAGTGGCCCCGCCTCATGTCTAATAGCCTGTGGCATATGAGCGACTTCCCCCATGAGCCCGTCTGTCTGGCTTCACCACCAGAAGGTGGCTCCCCCTACTGTTCAGGATGTGCCTCGCCCTTGGGGCTGGGTTGAATCGCCGCATCGATCCCAGCAGATTCTGGAATCATAGCCCCGGATGTGGAACGAATGCTGCCGCTTGCGCTCCAGCGCTGGGACCTTAATCCCAGATGTTCTCCATGTACATTAGTGTGCAAAGCCGCATGCTCGCCCCCCTCCCTCTATTAAAGTGCCCCAGCTAATGAAATAAATAACATGGTGATGAGGCCCGGCCCCTGCCTGCTACCTGCCGCGCGTCTCTGACGGACTTGCCGCCGTTAATAACATTGTTTATCAAGGCGACACGCAACACCTGCAAGCCGTGTGCGCGGGTGTGGGGGGGGGGGGGGCTGTCAGGGAGAGCCAGACTGCCGCTGAAATTAGCCTGCCACTAATGGACCTGTCAAGCGGTGTTCCCCCCGCCCCTCCCCCCCAGTCAGGGCTAGGAGCCCGCTGACACCCAGGAACAGTCTCGGCAGAATAGTCACATGTCCGTGGGCCCTTGAGCGAGGCCCTTAACCCCCAGCTCCGGGGGGGCACATGATGGCCGACCCCACGCTGTGACCCGCCAAGATGGAGTAGGCGAAGAGGAGAATTGCAGTGTACCTGTATTTGTACTTTTGTACTCTATTTGCCATTTGTGCAAATGGCAAATGGAGAATTTATCGTTTTTATCATTTATCATGGCACAGGACGCTATCTCTAAGTCCAGGTTACTCGCTGGCGCCGCTGCCCTGATACACGCGCGCGTCTCCTCATCCCTGGCAGACGCTGGATAGTTACTCCGCTGTGGCTGTCAGAATCAGCTGGCGATATGACTGCGGGCGTCACTTCCGTGCCATGAGGGGGGGGGATTCGCGTCTCACTGGCTCCAATATGTCAGTCGCGCTTGGTCTCCCCTGGGCGGTTTTGGCTCATGCCCCCCCCCAATATAGGTACTGAGCTGCCGATGCGAGCAGGTGGAGTATAGCTAGCAGGAGGCCCCCCACTTCTTTTTCATTTAGATGTTATTAGCTCATGGGGTTTGGGAACCTCCGCATGCAGCGCTGTATCCTTTCTCTGCCCCCATTCAGAGCTTCATGGTCAGAGGTCTTTGTGGTGTAATAATAGCGTCTGGTTCAAAGCCAGGATAATATCCCCGAACTCACCCAAAGTGCCTCTCAAGCCGGTTTTAACGCTTGCCGCAGATCAGTGGTCCCTGCAGCCAACGCCCAGGCAGACCACATCTCTGCCTGGCGCATGACTCACTGGGATGGGACTCTGTGACTCTGATCGGAAGGTCACTAGTTTGGATCCGAGGGTGATGTCACCGTTGGGCCCCTGAGCGAGGCCCCTGAATGAGGCCCCTGAGTCTCCTGTTGCTCCAGGGACTGTCTGACCCTGCTTTCACAAAAAAATGCATCACTTTGGGTAAAAGTGTCTGCTAAATAGATTAGAAAATGCAAATATGAATCACACCTGTTGCACATTCCTGAATTGCCCTACTGAACATACAAGGAGGTGTTTTGAGGGGTTGCACCTGCTCCTCACTGAACTTTCGACTTAACGTGCTTTTAATTGACTGCCAGTTTCTGAGTCCTTGCCTGGTTTCTGACCCCAGCTTCCTGCACGGGAATTGGACTTGCCGTTCCCCTCACTCCGGTTTATCTTTGATCCTGGTTTGTGCTTTGACTCCAGTCCCATGGCCTTGGGTACCTTGGATGTGCGTATACTCGTGTCAGGTCCGCAGGCAGCCTTGGCTGTATCCAAGATAACACCCCCCTCCATGCCACGCTGCTCATGTCATGGTGGTTTTGAGGTGGAAAAGACCTACCATGTGGTTGGCACAAAAATGTGGACTGTCTGGGGATCCTTGAAGACTGAGCAAAACTGGATTAAAATGTTATATTCCAGAAAAACAAATGGAGATTGCCTCAACTGAACATAAAAGCACAGGAACACATTCAGACCCCCTTAATCAAACCTCGCATTTCCTCTCAGTTATCCATTTTGAATCCTGACCAGGATATCAGTCCAATCATGGTCAGATGGGCTTCCTTATATTAGACATGTGTCTGTGTGGGGTCGGCAATAAATCGCTATGGTAACACGAACGGAGTCGTCCACCATGGCCTGGCCACCCATGGGTCAGGGCTCAATGCCCCTTCGTCCACTTTATGGTCCAGATGGGCACCGTTTCGCTGAGGAAGGGGCTTAGCTTCCCCTCGTCATCTGACGGCATTGGACCAGAGTGTGTCAAACTGAAATCCATTACCTGGCTGGTTCTGAGCCTTTGGTCTGGGACAGCCGGTGATGAAAACCGCTTTGATATTGTCCTCGTCCTCGTCAACATCTCCATGTAGTACCATGTGCACCAACAACCACCCCCCCAACCTCGGTAATGACATGTGACATCTCTGTTTCATTTTCCTGACCACTTGACAGCACGCCTTCCAGTTCCTACATGGAATAATATCTACGTTTGATCTAGACACTGACACATAATGGTGAGCAAATGAGCTGAGGTCCTATTAGATAGACAAGATGGAGCATGACACAGAAAAGCTGGGAGCAGACAGAGTGGATGACTCACAGGAACAACGTTAGCAGTGTGGCCTTGGGAAGGGGTAGGGTGGGGCTTTCTTTTTTTTGGTGTGGGGGGGGGCACACACCAGTTAGCATGTACTATAGATAACCTGTATCGTTCCCAATAAATTAAGGTAAGTTACAATGACTTTGCAGGGTTTGTCTAACCAGGCGAATAAGGCATAAAAAAGGATCACATTAAAATATAAAGGTCCAGAGATTCCAGTAAATGGGTTTTTTAAAATATCGTTACACTGAGAAAGCAAGCGAAACTCTCCTCAAGCCGGCACGTGGCTGCGAGTGTCCTTTGCTGCTTTTCAGAGCTCCGAAACACTCGTTTCAAAAAAAGAGTCAAATTAACTAATAGATTATTGTAATTATCACAATTGAAAAGCATAATGAGTTGGGTGTCCTGAGGGTTATACAATCAGAGGCAGTAAACTGCTTGATCGTAATCACGCGGGTCTGCACGCACCCACTGGCAGGCAGGCAGGATCGCACGCTGTCTTCATTAGTCAGCCAAGCTTCGCCGGGCTCAGGGGTCCCCTTATGTCAAGGATTTAACACTAGAACCGCCAGTATTTGTCGTCCTCCCTTAACCGCCAGCAGTGATGTACTTCGGTGTATCACACCTTTCGTTTTTGTTAACGGCCCATTGCATTAGCATACCGTTCGCCCATCAAGATAACAATGGGGCGGTCAGTAATCCACACAGCAGCATGGTTACTGTCCCAAAAAAGCCATAAAACCCTTATTGGCCGTGTTTATGTCATATGTTTTTTTGCTTATTGATTAATGTGTTGGTTTTGATAGATTAATCTTGTAAAATTAATCTTAATCTCTTACTGAAATAAAAGCCTTGCATTAACATAAATACCAGAAGAACTGATGACTTTAATCGCTATTGCAGTTGGGTATGGTTGGTCTTATTACTTATTACTTTTGTCAGCTGGCTGGTGTCACGTCCTGCCAACCATGTCCACCTGACCCTCCTGTCTCCTCCCTAGCATGACCCTAACAAGCCACGCCTCTTACTCATTTGTCTTGCTTCTCATTCTTAACCCTCATGTTAATCTCTCCCAGCTGCCTCTTGTCAGCTCCCTCGTTAGTCCCGTATATACAGTACGTGCTTCGCAGTCCTCTGTTCCCCAGTCCAGCCATTGACGTTGAACCCTCCTGTTGCCTGTGTCCTTCCTAATTTCCGGTCCTCCTATTTTGATCCCTTGTGGTCCAGTTTGTTTCCACATTCTGTTAATTTACATGCAAAATAAACCTCACATGTTCCACCACAACGCTCCCCCCTTCATTCCTTCAAGCTGCAGTGAGATTTTCAATTCGAGACGAGTCTGCACACACATGCACACACACCCACATGTATGTATCAGTTTTATTACCTTGGAAAGAGTCTGTAGGGTTTGCAAACTACCCAAAGCTTTTGATGTAGCTAATTTCAGGTTAGGTTAAATTAAATAATATATATTTGCCATAAGATTTCTTGTGTGGGCACGAGAGTCTGAAAGCGTGTTTGTCACTCCAGATGTGCGAGAGTTGGAAACCTTGAAAACATACATTATTTAATTAAGTGTTTCACCTGAGGTGATTCATGTTAAAAAAATTATGATTTATGCAGCTGTTTAAAAGCTGAAACTATGTCTATTTATCCAGCATTTTATAAAATACATACTGTGTTTGAAAACTTTTCAGCATTATGATTTCAGGAAAGAACAGCCGCTATGATAGGGACACATTTTAGGTGAGAGTGTTACATTCATGGCGGTTAATAACAACAACAGCACGTTAGCACAAATAAAAAAGCCGTATGTGCTTCCTTGGTGGTTAAAGGAGTTTGACATTCATTGGCGTGAGAAATGGCAATTCTAATGATTTATACAGAGGGGCCAACCTTATTATTAGCCAATAATATGTTTGAATTGATGAGTGACAGGGGACGGGGCACTCCCGGAGCCAATCAAATTTCTGGCCCCGCCTGTATAAACACAACTGCTTTAGCAGCTATATGCCTGTTAGGGTGCAGCATCACTACTGCTGCCTCGTCGCCCAGGGATACACGGACTGGGAGGTGAGGAAAGGAATGGTTTTAGCTGGACCTTTTTGATTTGCTCTCGATGGTGACCTTTGTGCCAGGTACTGGAGTGCAAATAAGTTTTTATTGATTTATTCCTTTCTGGGTTTTTTTTGTAGGTGCAGCGATGAGGGGTTAAGGTCTCTGGCTCACGTCTTGGTTGGGGGGGGGGGGGGGGGAAGGGTACCTGCTGTAGTACTCTTAAGCATCTGAATTCCACAAAGTTTAATTCACCTTAAAAAAAGAAACCTTGGAAGTAGCTTTGGACAATCAGCTAGAGCGAAAAGGACCGTGGCGAGAATTTGTGCTTGAACATGCGCTTGTAAATAAAGAAAATCACCAGGGTTTCAGCAGTCACCTGTAAGGGCCATGCTAATTACTGAGAGGCAATTAATATCCATGAAGGAAACAAAATAGGAAGGTTATCTTCTATTTTTTCTGGCAGAATGAAAGAGGTTTCATTTAATTATGGAATTTAACCGGAGGGAGAACATTACAGCCTGACTGATGTCCTCATTAGCAAATCAGGAGGTCTAACTGACTGGGTAACTGCGTGTTTGTCTGTGTTGGAGAGGGGGGTGTCTTTAACTGTTTAAAAAAACTAAACACATGGCCTGACTATCGAGTCTGTTGACTCGATCTCATCACTGAACGAACAGAAGCCTGGTGGACTGGGAATAATAGATAACCCTGCATGGGAATGTTTTTTTTTTTTTACCTTATGTAGAATCTGTGGGAAGACACTATACGTACACAGAGACATATCTGCAAGCGATGTACTTTTATTTAACAGAAAGTAGCTCTATTTTGGCGCGTCAGCCATCTTCAGCTTTCCATCCACCGTGTCGCTCTGCTAATAATGAGCTCCTCACACTGGGTTCTTATTGTGCACCAGTTAGGGTCTCACCTCTGCTTGTGCTGGAGTGGGGGTGAGATTAATGGGTTGGGTTTAGATTGGGTTTTGGATTGGGTTTTGGATTGGGTTTTGGATTGGGTTTGGTGGCATTTGTTGATCCTGGGATGGTGCCTATCCAGGCTGGGAGTCAGGGGTTCATGGTCCCCTCTCCCTCCTGTTTGACGTCCCGACCCATTTTTGATGACAAATGTTTGAGGGGGAACCCCAGCCCCCCCCCCCCATTGGCATATTTGATATTTTACAAACCCCTCCCATTTAAGGTTGAGCACCAGGACCCTTGAAAAGTCTCTACACGGCTCTGTCAGTGTGAGGCTCAGTGGGTTAAGATGCTGTCCCTGTGGTCGGAAGGTTGCTGGTATAAATCCTAGGATTGGCAAAGTGATTTCACCATTGGGACCATGAGCATGGTCATTGATCACTAATTGCTCCAGGGATTGTCTAACCCTACTTTCTCATTTGTACATGGCTTTGGATGAAAGCATCTGCTAAATAAATAAAATGTAGATGTTTCTGGAGAGCCGAGACCTGCTTCGCTAACGTGCCGATGTTTCGGTGTTGCAGACGACGTGCCTCCCTATTTCAAGATGGAGCCTGTGCCGACCCAGGTCCACCTGGAGAGGAACCGACTGGTTCTGACCTGCATGGCAGAAGGAAGCTGGCCCCTGGAGTTCAAGTGGGTCTACAATGGCACCGAGCTGACGCGTTTCTCCCTGGAGTACAGGTGGGTCTGCTGGCTGTGCGATCGGCGTCTTTTTTAGCCACCTGCATACATCTTCCCAGCACACACAAATTGCCGCTTCAGTTAAAGTGGGTGAATTATTATTGCTTCAGAAAGTCTTCTTTGTGGAAGTGGACTAATGAGAAAGCATGGGGATTTAATTTCAGGCTTTTGTTTTACATGACGTTATTACAGCCCATGTCATTCACTTGCACCATGCTCTCCTTACTGCCTGGGGTGAACTTCCTCTGTATAGATGTTAGACTTGTGATTTACACTCGCAGCCTTTTAGACGAGACCAGCATCAATTCCCTTTTTTGGTTGATTCTTGAGGCACCTTCCCCTTTGTGAACAGTCCCTGATCATTCTGATTGTCTTCTTCTGTTTCGGTCTGGCGTGTATCCCGGTGAAACACGTTTGCTTATTGATGTCTTGAAAGCTTTCTGTCCACAATGGCTATTGGTCCGTGTGGGGGGATGCCTTAAGTGCTCTGTTGTCATTGAGGGAATGGAGCAAAATATCAAGGTTTACGTTTACTGGAGGTGTGGGTGGACTGACTAGTATCCCGGCGGAAATGTTTGCCCATGTCTGTGTACTGCATTCCCTTCTTTTCTTTTGCCCCATATTTGTGAAGGTTTCACCATTAACCCACTGACCATGAATTCAGACAACTGTCTGCTTGTTTCTGATGATGCTAATGGAGCCCATTCTCTGAGCAGAGGCCTGTCCTTCAATTCCTGGGCCGTGAGCTTTGTGTTTTACCTAGTAAATAGACTCTGGCAAGGCCGTATTCCGCTTGGATTGCACCAACGGGCTTCTTCTGCGCTGGCACTCTTGAGTAAGCAGGGTCCACTTTGTACATAAACCAGCTGTTTAATTGTTACTTCATTTTCACTTCAGCACTCCAGTCTCTCCACTTCTAAGGCTGCTCAAGTAGGCATGGGCTCAGAAGTGGTCACCAGAGACAGAGGTGTCGCATCTGGATCATGCCAAGAAGCGTTATTCATGAGTTTCTGCAACAAACAAGGGCTCTCTGTCTCGAGCGAGAGCTCCTTACCAGGAAAATAGCTCTTCACTAGCAAGACATAAATAAATTCATGCATAAGCACTTAGACTAATAGTATCAAGGAACTCAGATGGTCACCTGAGTGTCTTAAGGGTCTTAAGAACCTTAGAGCCAAAACGAAGCTCTATAAGATCTGTCCATTTTCCAAGTGCTTATCCAGGTTGGAGTAACAAGGGACTTGGGACCTACCATCATACATAAAACAAGGGTAACACCCTGGGCAAGGGGCCAATCCATTGCAGGACACATGCATGCATGCACTTTCACACTATGAGCAATTTAGAGATGCCAGCCTAATCACGTGTTTTTGGCCAATGGGAGGAATCTCAACATGCAGAGAACATGCAAACTCTACACACGAGGCAAGATTCAATCCCTGAAAAGGCAGTAGTGCTACTGATGGAGCGGGCATGTATGTAAAATCTAAAAACTCCAAAGTGAAGAATCTTGCATTGGACAATGCTTGGGTTACTGTCCACTTGGTTGAGCTGTCCCACATACTGGACACCCCGGGTCAGGGCTGGTGGTGTTTCTAAGCCAGGTTTTCACACTTGCCGTGGGATGCCCCCCTATCCTCCCACCCTCACTATCTATGCCTGGGCTTCTTTGTTTTTTCCAGAAAAGGCCATGTGTCAGGTGCGATGCATCTACTCCAGTAGCTTCCCTGCTAACGTTACGCAACATATTGTACTCAGGCTAAATTTTCTTAAAGCATTGCCAGATGGCTCCTCCCACCCTGTCAACCCTCACTGCTCTCATTGGCCATTCCTCCACTTTAATCTCCCATTCTTGTTGTCCTTGAGTGCAGTTCAAAGCAGTATTGGGAGTGTGATGGTGGGCTGGATCTTTTTGTCCAATTCATTATCCAACAACTGAACCCTCCTGATCCTTGGTGTTTTGGTTCCTAGGCGAGATTCTAGCCTTTGTGCCCCCTAATCAGATGACACCCTAGGCGGTCGCCTGTGTCGTCGATAGAGCAGGCTGGCCCTACTCCTGACCATGTCTTTGACTGGATCTCTGATAATTACATCATTAACATGCTTGATATAGATGGTTTCGTTCATGGAGGTTTTCATAACAACATCTGCTTTTCTGAGATGTAGTAGGCAGCCTTTTTGGTTAGTTCCGCATCTGCCACTTGAGTTGTGGTTCTGTCACCTGTCCCTCTGTCAGGTCTCTCCAAGATAATTTGCCTTTCAGGCCGGGAGTTGCACCCCCAGCTGATTCCTTCCCCTCTCTCCTCGCCTCATTCTCGCTGACCGTGTCTTCTCAGAGCTCCCTGGCGTTCCCGGAACGGTGATTTGAGTCCCGCGGCAAGTGGGGGTCATTTGCTTAGTGCCTTTTCAGCTCTGCGGTAGAGATACGATCAGTCTTACCGTTTCCCCAGTCTATTTATTCCACAGTCATCCTACAGTTCCCAGCCACACACAGGAAATAAAAAATGGAGAAGAGAAATGGATTTTCAGAGTGAATGCATTTAATTCGATAAATCGACTGTAAACAGAACTTCTTGTCTAATCACTGTGAAGATGTAGAGCTCTCTGCAGGTAACTGAATGTGGTTTCCAAAGTTTTTTTTTTTTTTAATCTTCAATGAAAACAGAGAGGAGCTTCTCCAGTCAGTCCCACCTGCGTCTGCGTGATGTAAACTATAAATTACAGAATTTAAATGAGGACTATCCAAGACCCGCACAGTTATTTAAAAACCCAATAAGCCAGACAGATAAGGAATAGACTTTGTCATGTTTGGAATATAATTCCTTCGCTCTCTGCTTTCTGACTTATCGCCGGCGTGCGCGTGCACCAGGAAGAGGACTCCTGTCTGTCCGCCGCTGCACATGGAGGATGCGGGCTGGATGTCACTAGTCTCGCCTGCAGAGCACTGAGCATATTTACATTCTGTAGGCCTCGGTGGGAGCCTGATGAGGGAGCATGGAAGTTGAAAATAACTCCCCCCTCACCCCTCCCTCACCCCAGGCTGGCTGGTATTGACAAATCGGACCTTGGTTCCCATTAGAGGGAATTTGCGGAGGGTGTTGTGACCTGGTTCAGGAGCAAAAGGAAAATGGTTTCTTCACAAGGGGGGGCTTCCATCTCACTCCGGTGGGTTACAGAGAACAACATCAACGCCTCACAGATCTGCACTGCCCTATGCCATGTGACATACCGGCATTTTCCTGGTCGGCCGATGATATTGTAAGATGGCAAAATTAGTTCCAGGAACATGGACATGTTGATGGACATGTGACCTGGATGCTTCTCAGTGAATCCTGCCCACTTTCACAGCAAACAGCTCATCTGTGTGGTGCTGGCATACTGGGGGGGGGGGGGGGGGGGTGGGAGATGTACCCCCAGATGTGACCCCCTTCCTCTGGCAGCTGTAGAGGAGGGTCAGTCAGTATATGTAGGTATCCCTTCTGGTGCCTGTAGTACCCAACATAATCATTCATCTCAGCAACGTCAGAGCAGATCCCTCACCCTTACTAACTGAAGGGCATTAACCTTGCGTCGCATCTCTTTTCTTCCTAAAAGATACTTGATCCCATCGCTGGATCGATCCCACGCTGGTTTCTACCGCTGCATCGTCCGGAACCGCGTTGGAGCCATCATGCAACGGAAGACTGAAGTGCAGGTGGCATGTAAGTGCAGTACTCCCTCCAGGACACTAGAGGACTGCGTGGGTTTGTGAAGCTACAATTGGGTCACCGCGATATTTTCACCTTAGTAGGTGTGGAGTACATAGTGCCTTCGGCGCTTCTCAGGTTGAATCACGGGAAATTCATTTTTATTTTATTTTCTCGTCTTTGCACATAACACACCAAGGTAGCGAGATAACACCCGTTCAGTAGCTATACCCTTGAAGCCTTTCATGAGTGTCAGAAAGAACTTTTAATATTTTAAGTATTTCAGTGTCAGGTACATTATTATTCTGTTGTAATCGGGTCGTCCTTTGATCAGAGAGCGCACTTGACGTATGACCAATCCTGCTTTTGGTACCACGGATGAGCCAGAGTACCAGCCCCCCCCCCCTCCCGTGAAATGCCATCCGTGAGACATAAGTCCCCGCTGTCTGTGTCTGTGTGTATCAGATATGGGCGGCTTTGTCGAGGGTGATCGCTCCCAGACCGTGTCGCAGGGAGGGGCGGCGGTGATTCCCGCCCCGCATATCCACAGCTTCCCCCGCCCCCAGATTACATGGTTCCGTGACGGACGGAAGATCCCGCCCAGCAGCCGCATGTAAGTCCCATTTTACGGGCCAGCCTTCTGTTTACATTCGTCACTGTGTGTCCGAATATGAACTCAGAGCTCAGCTCTCTCTCGTCTCTGTCCCTCTCTGTCTCAGTCCCTCTCTGTCTCAGTCCCTCTCCGTCTCTCTCTCTCTCTCTGTCTCTGTCCCTCTCTGTCTCAGTCCCTCTCCGTCTCTCTCTCTCTCTCTGTCTCAGTCCCTCTCCGTCTCTCTCTCTGTCTCTGTCCCTCTCTGTCTCAGTCCCTCTCCGTCTCTCTCTCTCTCGCTCTCCCTGTCCTTTATTATTTGTCTCTCCACTCTCAATCAGTGTGTACCTCTCGCTAAGTTATTTATGTCTATGTGTCTTTTTTTATAAACCTGCTTTGTTAGTGTTCTTATATGTACATCCACACTTCTGTTTGCATGCTCGTATGTCTGTGTGTTCAAACGTGTCTGTGTCCATGTTTGTCCAGACCCGTTTCTGTTGTCTCTCCGCTGACATGTCCGCAGGTGTGTGAGATGTCTGCTAGGGGGGCAGGGTCACCAGCCCCCTCCCCCGCTCCATTTTCATTTCTGTTTATTTCCGAATCAAAAAGGGTAGGTGGGGGACAGGATACTTGTTTATCGGGTAAATTTTCAGGCAGGGACAATATAAGTGAAGTGGTGGCGGTTGCCGCGGGAAACCGGAATAGCTTCCTGATTGGCTGCCCCGTTCCCCCCGCCGCGGGAGGAGGAGCAAAGCTGCAGTCATTTTGGATCGAGCCACTTTTGGTCAAGAGTCCCAGCGGGAGCAGAACTAATTTCAGCTCGCGTCACTTCAACATTGCCGGGCCCCTGCTGCCCACCGGGTTGGTGGGGGGGCATCCGTGTGTGTGTGTGTGTGTGTGGGGGGGGGGCACAGAAGTACAGGATCCGCTCCTGTACCTCCACGCAAACTTATTTGGCTTCTTTCCAAATCCATCTCCCTTTTTTCCTTAAATCCACTTCTGCTGTCATCTCTCCCGGCAGCCGTGGGCTCCATCCTTTCATCCTCCGTTCACTCCTTCCCTCAACTCCCGCCTCCCTCCGTCTCGTTCATCTCTATCTCTTTCATCTCCCCTCTTCCTCCGCTGCTCATTCTCCCTCACCCCGATGTGGCTCGCGGGTGTGTACCAGGGAGACTGTCTGTCCCTGGAGGTTATGTCAGCCTTCAGGATCCATGTATGAAGAGCTGTCCATGGTGCGTCACGGTGGTCTGCTTTGTGTTCTTTGGCGCTCACCTCCAGCTGCAATAAACTACCTGGTAATTACAGCAATTCTGGCCAATCAGAAGCTCGTCCTTAATCACCTGACTGTGGTCAGCAGCTCGGGGTGGGAAGGTGGGGAAGGTGAGTGACAGACTGAATATGTTTATTTACTGATCCTGTAGTCTCCCTTCTTTCAACACCACTGGACCTACAAAACTGTAATGGGAGAACCATCTTGGCTGAGTCGGCTGTCGACTTCATGTCTTGCATTTCTAGTGCCAGGCCGCTGCTTTTTCGCAGGACAGACAGCATCAGTACAACAGGCCGCCTGAGGCCCTTAGCATGGGATCAACCTGACGCCATCACCCTCGGCGTCGCCGTGACAACCTTCCGTCCCGGGTGCAAGCGGTCTCACCGGCTGCTCTACTCGGGAAATGGAGTTTCCTCTCTTGCAAAAGGAAAGAAAGCCTAGCAACCAATAGATAGTCTGACGGATCGCACAACACGCCCACGCAGGTGAATGCACACGCACACAAGTGTGACGAAACAGGATGCCTCTTCTGCTGAGGGGGGGGGGGGGGGCGGGCAGACCAAGCCGATTTTTCAACACAGATCTATGGCGCGATGCTGGCCGTCATGCCCCCGCCTGCTCGGCTGGGCCAATCGGGCCTCTGGATCTCCAGCGGAATCCACCCACTGACACCAAAGTCGTTGCTTGTCTGGTTTTCGGGGCAGAAGACCATAATAACTTGGTTTCTGCAGGGGGGCCCGTCACAGAACGGCGTCTTGCCCGATTCCGGGCCGGACGCGGTAGCAGGGCCAGCTGGAGATAAAGGTGGCAAGGGATCTAATTAGCAAATGGCCTCGCAGACGACGTGCGAATACATAACCAGAAAGAACCTGTCGGGTCAGGCGACTGGGGGCGGCGTGAGCGTGAGCACGTATGTGTGTAGGGGCGTATGTTAGGGGTGTCACAGAAAAACGCTCCGGATCAGGGATCCTGTCCAAGTATCTACGGTGCCTTCCTTGATTCTTCCTGGCTCGAATTCCGGGGGAAATGGGGCAGAGACCGATAACTGCGTCACGGTTTGGTACGCCCGTCACGTCAGTTACAGCGTTTTACTGTAATATTTAGTCGCGTTAAAATCTCGCAGCCAGCTTCTGTTACCGTGAGCCTCAGAAGGTTTTTTTTTTTTTTTGGGGTGCCAGGTAAACGCGGTTTTTAAAAGATTCTGAATGTATTTATTGCGAAAGTAGGACACCTCGGTACAAGTAAAATTGATCTAATTTGTGTCCAATCAGAGCTGGGTGGAATTGAGGGCTACCCCCTACACCAGTGTGCGAATCCAGTCGAGCGTGATCTGGACACTGGCACCCCGGAGAGTGCCCGCCTGCCAGCCTGTGTTATTTGGCTCAGGAGCGTCCCTTCCATTTCTGAGCTGGGCTTGGGTACCGGTGGTTACCAGCTACCCAGCTGGTCAGCTCTCTCCACGCGGGAAAATGCACTCACCTCTCTTTGGAGCACCGAAGAGGGGGGGGCGACTTTAGAAGACGGATGACATAATAATGGTGTTAGCCATTACGGCGATTACTGTGACAGTAGCGCCGGTGGGAGGGGGCGTCGCCTCCCCGTCCTCATTTGCATACATTTAAATACCAGCTGATGATGTCGCCTTAAGACCCTTAGACCTGTGAGTCCTAAGTATGCAGCGACTGCACAAAACCAGCCAGCGGAAATATTATTAAACAGATTGATGACAGTTAACGAACATCGCGGCTGCGCAGGCGGCCCAGATGAAAGGCTGGTTAAGAGGCTGTGGGATTAATAAGTGCAGACTAACGACGCGGAGTGGCCTCCCCCTCCCCCTCCCCCGGAGCGGGTCACCGAGGCCACGTTGGACAGACTCCATGGACATCTGTTTGTTTTCCAGTCTTATAAAGATGCTGGTGAGCTCAAATGAACGGCGAGCTCTCTGCATTTTGTTTGCCTTTGGTTGGAAGGGGGGGTGACCGCAGGCTCAAACTGGGGGGGGGGGGGGG
>JAODJW010000045.1:14394179-14406359 GCA_026777045.1 Hyperopisus bebe
TGCAACAGGGGAGGGAAATGGGGAGGTGGAGGTAGCCCAGCATAGACAAACAGCCATCCGGTCCTGCAGCCATAGAGCCATAATATTAATTTGCTGGCATTTTATAAGAATAATATGTGGTCTTTAACTATATTGTCATGATCTAATCCCTGACAATGCATAGTAGATGTATTAGATCACATTGAGTCCACAATAGTGATACATTCTTTAAATACTTCACTTCTAAATAGTGTGGATATTTTTGTACCTAATTTTTGTTTTCATGTGTGTCTTTCTGTCTGCCTCTCTGTCTGTCTGTCTGTCTGCCTGCCTCCCTGTCTGTCTGTCTGCCTCCCTGTCTGTCTGCCTGTTTGTCTGTCTGTCTGCCTCCCTGTCTGTCTGCCTGCCTGTCTGTCTGTCTGCCTGTCTGCCTGCCTGTATGTCTGTCTGTCTGCCTCCCTGTCTGTCTGCCTGCCTGCCTCCCTGTCTGTCTGCCTGCCTGCCTGTCTGTCTGTCTGCCTGTCTGTCTGTCTGTCTGCCTCCCTGTCTGTCTGTCTGACTGCCTGCCTGCCTGTCTGTCTGTCTGTCTGTCTGTCTGCCTGTCTGTCTGTCTGTCTGCCTCCCTGCCTGTCTGTCTGCCTCCCTCCCTGTCAATCTGGCTCTTGCTTGCTCTGTTCCCGGCAGAACTGCCTGGCCCCCCCACCAACATGGCTATCTCCAACATCGGTCCCCGCTCCGTCACTCTGCAGTTCAAGCCGGGCTACGACGGGAAGACCTCCATCTCCCGGTGGCTGGTGGAAGCCCAGGTAAGGGGGTGGATTTGGGGTAAGGGAACCCGGCACCCAATGGGTCATGCCGACCCATCTGTAATGTTTTGTGACGGGTGTCAGTCTGCTCTGTCTGTCTGCAGATTGCTGTGATTGGAGATCATGAAGAGTGGGTCATGGTTCACCAGCTGCCCAATGAACCAGATGCCAGATCCCTGGAAGTACCTGGTCTAAACCCGTATACATTCTACAGGTAGTCATACTTTACTCATACTGCATCCATACTACTGTATATCCTAAACCGCTACAAGTAATCCTACTGTACCCACACCGCAAACTATATCCTAAAGCTCCTGCAAGAAGTTATACCGTACACATACTGCATCAGTACTATATCCTAAACCACCTACAAGTAATCATACTCTACCCACACCGCATCCCTACTATACTCTAAACCTCCTGCAAGAAGTCATACTGTACCCACACCACATCCATACTATATCCTAAACCTCCTAGAAGTAGACATACTGTACCATACTACATCTGTGCAATATCATAAACCTTATAGCGGCAGTCATAAGGTATTATTGATAATAAACCTGTTTGTAGAATCTGATCATTTTCCATGGCACACCTTATTAGTTACTGCAACACACAGGTTGAAAAACATTGTTTTAAATGATGCCTTGTCTATGGAGAATGGTCTTTCTGGATTTAAAAGGCTCACAGGTAGGTCATGTAAAATGCAGCATGCTACAAAACTCTTACGAAAACCTGGCATACTATACCAGGATACTACACTGACTAACAGGATGCAGTATGCAGTATATAATAGCTACAGTTTGCAGTACGCAGTTATATCATGGCCATTACCATGCAACAACTTTTTAAAGCCATAGTGGATGCTGGTCAGCTAATGATCCTTATTCTTCAAACCCTACCTCAAGGCTCCGAATGCGGCAGGTCAATATCGTTGGCACCAGTCCACCCAGCCAGCCATCCAGAAAGATTCAGACACTGCAGGCGCCACCCGATGTGGCCCCCGCCAATGTCACCCTGCGCACGGCCAGCGAGACCAGTCTCTGGCTGCGATGGGTGGTAGGTTGGCACAATCTGGAAAATGTTTGCATAGTCAGCAAATACTGCTGACAGACTCTTTATGCCAGCTTTTCATTAGTATAATCCTAAAATACGTCTGATTGTAGGAGGGTGAGTGCCCGTCTGGGTGTTCGACGTCTGATTGTAGGAGTGTGAGTGCCCGTCTGGCTGATCATGTGTTGTGTTTCTTTCAGCCTCTCCCTGAATGGGAGTATAATGGGAACCCAGACCTAGTAGGTTATCGGGTCCAGTACTCCCAGACGGGGTCCCAGTCCCAGCCACTGTTCCACATCATCGCCGACCGGCTGGAGCGCGAGTTCACCATTGAGGACCTGGAGGAGTGGACCGAGTACGAGGTCCGAGTGCAGGCGCTTAACGGCATTGGGGTGGGGCCTTGGAGCCAGCCTGTGCATGGAAGGACACGGGAGTCTGGTATGTCTATCCCACGCACACATACACACACACACACACACACACATGCACGCACGCACGCACGCACACACACACGCACACATACACACACACACGCACGCACACACACGCAAATTACACTTGTACATGTACAGAGCACAGAAACATGCCAATACCGACACTTACACACATATACTTGTCACACTGCGTTGTGGATTAAGCATTTTTATCCACAAACCCACTGTTTCTAGACTGTTTCAGCATGCTGTGTCTTACAAGCCCCAGTCTCAAATTCATATGACACGTTTGCCTGTTTGCTTGGGATTGGTGCTGCAGCACAGCTGAAGCCTCTGCCTGCCCACTACGTGTCTGTTTGTCATACTATACAAAGTGCATGGGCAAGACATGGCAACTACTGGGAAGATGGGCAAGGATCCCATGTGCCTGTGGTCCTCCAGTAGAGCCTTTGTAGCACAACACCTACTACTTTCTGACTCATGTCTGAAAAACGACAGCAGACAAGTGCATTCTGGGAATACCAGGATGTATATCCAGACATTGACGCCCTTCCCTCCCGTCCTCAGTCCCCTCCTGTGGCCCCACCAATATCTCAGCCTTCGCCACCACCTCCAGCAGCATCCTGGTCCGCTGGTTTGAGGTCCCAGAAGCCGACCGCAATGGGCTCATCCTGGGCTACAAGGTGCGCCATCTGCTGGCAGACCAGTAGAAATGCAGAATGTTGTACATTCTCAGTATCATTTATGTATACTATCTTCATCCTCGTTTATTCAGATGTGTCTGAGAGTTTGAGAGTTTTGACATTTGTTTTTAGATATATTGTAGCCATCAGAAATTTCAGTGATGAGACGTGGTATGCAGGTTCTCCCTTTATCACTGCAGCTTTTCCTCACTCTCTTTCTCCTTTTATACCTCCCTCACCTCCTCCTTCTTGCTCCTGCAGGTGGTGTACAAGGAAAAGGACTCGGAGGCACCACTGCAGTTCTGGACGGTGGAGGGCAACACCACCCACAGCGTGCAGCTGACTGGCATGGGGAAGTACGTGCTGTATGAGATCCAGGTGCTGGCCTTCACCCGCATCGGAGATGGCACGCCCAGCTCACCGCCCATCCTGGAACGCACCTTGGATGACGGTACGGCCCTCTCAGTGCGTCCTGTTATGCCTCTGCTGTGCAAGGCAAGACCCTCTGCAACTCCAACCGGAACTACCGCTATCATCCAAATGTCAGGGTCTGCCCATGGGTGACCATGGTAAAAGGGGTTGCCTGAGAGGGAGTGCATCCTCATACCTCCTTAGGCAGTTGCCAGGGTCTGCCCATGGTTGTAAAATAGTGGGACTACCATTACCTGATTTCTACCCACTTCCTCCCCCCCGCAGTGCCCGGACCCCCGGTGGGAATCCTCTTCCCCGAGGTGCGGACCACCTCCGTGCGCCTCATCTGGCAGTCCCCGGCCCAGCCCAACGGCATCATCCTGGGTGAGTGTGTGTCTGCCCCACGTCACGGGGACCTGTTTGTGCTCCCGCCCTCCAAGTGAGTCTTCCAGACAGCCATTGGTCCTGTTTTTAGCCATCTCCCTCCCGTTTTACCCTCCCAGCCTATCAGATCACTTACCGCCTGAATTCCACCAATGGCAACACGGCCACGGTGGACGTGCTGAACCCCAGCACGCGGCAGTACACGGCATCCAGTCTCAAGCCTGAGATGGTCTACGTGTTCCGCATCACTGCCCAGACGCGCAAGGGCTGGGGGCAGGCGGCCGAGGCGCTGGTGGTCACCACAGAGAAGAGAGGTACGGGGAAATGGCGGGTTGCTCATGCTCTGTGCATGCTTTTGCCCCACCGGTGAGGATTAAGTACCATGAGCCAGCAGGAGCCAGCAGTATGGACGATTCAGCATGGTGTGTTTGTTTCAGTTTTTCAGTCTTTTCACAAAAAAACTAAATCAAATTGTGAAAGGGTGGTGAAAATAAAATGGCAGAGGAATCAAGCAATCTCAGCTAGATGACCTCACCTTGATTTTTTAAGGTGGGAGTCATAAGAGGGGCCATAATTTAAACAGAGGGGCCAACCTTATCATTAGCCAATGATATGCTTTGAATTGCTGAGTGACAGGGGTAGGGATTCTCCAGGAGCCAATGAGCTTTCAGCAGGTGCCCCAGTGTATGTCCCTGCTTAAGTGATCTGTTTGCACTGTAAAGACAATTCTTTGATTTCATTGGTTGACAGATTTTTACTTAGACACTGTTTACTTTGAGATGTTTGTATTCAGTTTGTATTGTGACTGTATGTATTTACAACGAACCAAAAGGCAAACAGATCGATGGTCTCTGAATGACCCCGATAGCGTGTGGGTTAGTAACTCCGGAGCCTCCCCTCCCCCGCAGCACGCCCCCAGCCCACGAGCCGCCCGCTGGTCCCGCAGGAGGAGGTGCAGGCCCGCAGCGTGCTGCTGTCCTGGGAGCCGGGCAGCAATGGGCTCTCCCCGGTCCGCTACTACACCATCCAGGTGCGGGAGCTGCCGGACCGGAACTGGACCGTCCACTCGGCCTCGGTGAACCACGAGGCCATCTCCTACATCGTGGACAGGTGGGCCATGCAGACATAGCCGGTGTCTTAAAGGAGAGCATTCTTACCGGACCATTCTCTCTTTTTCTTTTTTTGATAATGGAATGTTATCGTGCTCTTCGGGGGGGGGTTGGCCAGCCAGTTGACCTTGGACCCCCAGAGGTCTTTTTTCTCCTCACTTGGGAGTTTTTGGTTCCTCTCCTCCATCGTCATCTGGCTTTCTTTCTTTCATTTTTTTGTATTATTGTATAAAATGGTGTAGGAATGTATGACACCCACGCAAAGTGCCTTGCGTCGAGTCTGTCGGGTAAGGCGCTATATAAAAGTAAACTGAATTGGATTGAATGGTAAGGTGCTCATTATTATTTTAATATATGCAGCTGTCATGTGCTCCGAGTGACCCCAGTACATACGGCATACATTGGTGTGAGTTTGTAAGGTGCGGGGGTGCACCCTCTATGGGGTGGGGCATAGTCAGGTGACTAACCCATTCCTTCACCTTCGCTCCACTGCCATACCAGGGCCAAATTCAAGGGCCCCAGCGCTGTACGGAGGCCCCACAGTCTACCGTCAGGGGCCCACTGCTTGACGAAATTTATCAAGGGGGACCCCTCTCCCAACCAGGCAGAATTTACCATTTGTCAGGGGGCCCAGAATTTCCAGCTACGCCCCCTGTCCATAACTGCACCGATTTGTAACCTTTTTCCAAAACCTGACATTAGTTTTCCTGGCTACAATCCTCAGTTTTAAACCCCGAGGCCTGCAAAGCTGCCCTTGCTTCTGTGTGCTGTCTCGCAAACAGCGTGGAGGAATGACGGATCTTCATTAATCATGACACTGACTAGTTCTCGCCCCCGGTCTTCGCCTGACAGACTCAAGCCCTTCACCTCCTATCAGTTCCGAGTAAAAGCCACCAATGACATCGGGGACAGCGATTACAGTGAGGAGAGTGAGGCCATCACCACACTGCAGGATGGTGAGCGGCTTGACCTTTGACCTCTCACACCATCCTTTTTCCTGTATGCTGCTCTAACAAGGGAATTTTCTGTGGCCTTCTGTGCATTTAATTGGGATTTTCCCAACACCAACATTCAAGCACTGCACAATTACCATACTGACATTATAGATTAAGTTAAATTATGGGATGCTTATGTTGTTCATGCTGACTAAAACAGCTTCCTATCCAGTAACCAGGACAACTATTTAAAGTTTCTCTTCATTCTTGTCTTCTCCAATTACCTCGCACATGAGATGCGTGTTAATCAGTATCATTTAGTCATCCTGCTGCTTACCGTCCCATTCATTAAGCGGCCGACTGTTTTGTTCTCTCGTTTCCCATTTAGCTCCTGACGACGCTCCCACAATCCTCTCTGTCACCCCGCACACCACCACGTCAGTGCTGATTCGCTGGCAGGCAAGTAGGGATGGGGGGGCGGGGAGCGGTACCAGTGAATCAGAGCAAAATTTTGATCTGAGGCTCTTTTCCTTTTCCCATATTCTGCAGCCCCCCCTGGAGGAACGGATTAACGGCATCCTCCTAGGTTTCCGGGTCCGGTACCGGGAGCTCCAGTATGACCGTCTGCGAAGCTTCACCGTCCGCACAGTCAACAGCCCCACCAACACGTGGGCGGAGCTCACGAGTGAGTCATGAGAACACCCCCCGCAGATGGAACCATGCTCCTGTCACACTCAACTAGACCTTACTCTGCCGGCGCTAACGATGTATTAGCATGTTATATAAAACTGCTAAGCATTCATCCCTTCTCTAGGGTTAGATATATATATATATATTATTGTCAGTGCTTTATGTAACACCTAGTTTTACAGGTATTTGACTACATACTTCTGCAGAATAAGTGTTATACTCAAGTCAGACTACAGCTTGCTGTCTTCATCATCATGGTGCAGAAATACAGCCGTCACGGATGGCGGCTCTTCTTCTTTTTTTTCCGCTTAGTTGTAAACTCGTGTCCACAGAAAAAGTACTTCAGTCTCTCTCTCAGACAGATGTGGGTTTAAGTGGTTCACACACACAGAAAGCGAGGTTGGACCGTATCGTATCACACCAGTTGTATTCTCGACAGACCTGCCATGACCATTTGTGGATATTTATAACCTGGTTTGTGTGACTGTTGCTCTCTGCCAGCCAGCAGCCGCTTTCAGCTTGACAGTGTAGATTTATTTGCTCTGTATGGCAGCTCTCTCGCCGTCCTACAGCCTGACACGCTGGCTACATCTCGCTTGAATCTTTTGACGGTGTAACAGCACACGCTAATCCACCAACACTGTTCTCTCCGTGCTCTCGCCTCCTTCTCCTTCCCTCTCTGCCCCAATCGTGCCCTAAACTGCTCCCCCTGCTGTCTCGTTCAGCATCCTACAGCGTACGGAACCTGAGCCAGTCCACCTTGACCGAGTACGAGCTGGACAGTAAGTTCTTGTGTAGTTTCGTGTTTCTCAGTTTCTGTCATGAGAGACTCATATATACACCCACACACTCCATCTGTCCCTCAGTATGAGTATTTTTGCTAATGTTTTTTAACCCAAATATATTGTGCCGATAAACAAGACTGATTATAAAATTAGGGTTTAACCCACTTCCTGTCTGTGCCTAATGTCCTAATGTCGTTTTACAGACAACCATAATTCATATTCATATTTATTCGTAATTTATTGTAGTGATTGTATTTGGTTAGATCAGGGGTGGCCAATCTTATCCGCAAAGAGCCGGTGTGTATGCAGGTTTTTGGGATAACCTGTAGGTCAGCTGTCCAAACCCAGGTGTGAGGACTCCTCAGCCAATCAGACTAATTAATCTAAGTAATCTAATTATGGAGTTGCAGAAAAAACCCGCATACACACCGGCCCTTTGTGGACTAGACTGTCCACTCCTGGGTTAGATGCTAACTGCATTTCACTGGCTCTGTAACTATATTCAGCACAATGACAATAACCTTGAATCTAATCTAAAATCTAAAAATATTTTCAGTAAAAATGGTGAAACTTACCCTATCTACACTAATAATGTTAATGATACTTGGGGTGTTATGAGTGAGGCTGGGTAAAATGCCCATGATTATGTGCTTTTTAGGTGTCTGTGTGGTGCCCTGCGCCGCCAGACTAACGCTGGTTTGTGGTTTCGCACAGATCTGAGTAAACACAAGCGGTACGAGATCCGGCTGAGCGTGTACAACGCTGTGGGCGAAGGCCCCACCAGCACGCCACAGGAAGTGTTTGTCGGAGAGGCGGGTGAGTGGATGCAGGGGCACGCTTCGCGCGCGAATGTTCCTGGGCTTCACCCATGCTCACGCGCCATTACAAAGTTTGAAAAATAGTCCTATTTGAAGCTCATTGCATTTCGGCCTTGTCCGTCAGTTCCTACGGCCCCGCCCCAGAATGTGGCCATCCAATCGGCAACGGCCACCCAGCTTGACATCACGTGGGACCCGCCTCCTCTGGAAGCTCAAAATGGGGACATTCAGGGGTATAAGGTGGGTCGAAATCCGTCACTTACTCATGATTTTTGAGATATGATCCCCACAGGGGACAGAGGCTGACATGAGGTGATGGGGAGGCCAGTAAACTTTAAGCCGGTGGCTTGCTGATTCCTGCAGAAAAACTGTCACTATATGCTAGCCTAGTGCTTTGGTCGCTTCACAAAAATATTCAGGTATGGCAAGTATGAGTCGGTGTCGCTGTCTGTGGGTGACGTTATCGAATAAGCCAGCGGAACAAAGTGTGACTTTACTCAGGATCTCTGTCAGCGCAGCTAGATAGGATGGACTCCCCGGGGTAATTAAAGAGGCCTCCACTGCCTGAGCGTGAGCCAGCTGACACCATGCATGTTCCCCACCCCACTCTGTCCCCCCCTAACACCTACCGCACGCACAGATATACTTCTGGGAGTTCCAACAGCGCAACGAGACGGAGCGAATGCGGGTCCTCTTCCTGCCTGAGGCTGGTGTCAAGCTGAAGAACCTGACGGGGTACACCACCTACATGATCAGCGTGGCCGCCTTCAATGCAGCTGGGGATGGGCCTCGCTCCCCCCCCACTAGGGGGCGCACTCAGCAAGCAGGTGAGCAGTAAATGGGGAAGCATTAAATATTAAGTTCTATAACTTTGGGTAATATGGCACCTTCATTGTACCATGTCGCAGATGCTGTGTAGACACAATGTTGCCAAGTGCATAATGGACCCACAATGCATTGCACCTCTTACATTCCAGTCGCCATTTCCTCTCTCTGCTCTCAGCTCCCAGTGCCCCCAGTTTCATCCACTTCAGCGAGCTGACCACTACCTCCGTCAACATGTCCTGGGCCGAACCCCTGCACCCCAACGGCATCATCGAGGGCTACCGTCTCATCTATGAGCCCTGCACTCCTGTGGATGGTAGGCAGCAGCCAAGCTGCCCGACTCCTGCTGAACGTTTACAAAACAATTGCTCAACATTCAGAACCTTAGTTACAATGGGCCACCAAGAGTCTACAGAGGGGAAGCTGGTTAAACTCTATCAGTTAAACTCTAAGAATGAGTACCGCCATTGGTCACTCCAGTTTTACGCTTTAACCGAAGTTCTAGAATTCCACACTCAGACATTCTTTGCTCTGTTACTGTGTATTGTTCTGTTGTATTTTACTATCTATGTCTGTCCCTCCGTACTGCATTTGGAGACCTGCATTCTCGCAAGAAGCTCCATCACTTAGTTTGAGAATTCACACCTGAATAATAGAGGTTTTATTGAGTATTCCTCTCATTCCTGGAAATCACAGCACCCCCCTCCAGCTCCTTACAGTTATTCTCCATCGCTTTTCATGAAACGTACTTAACATTCTCAGCATTTCTCAGAACAGTTCATGCATAAAGCACAGCACTATGGTTTAGCTATAAAAGCTTGTAATTTACCCAAAACAAATAACCCAAAAGCAAATAATTCCACCAGCGAATAAGTCCGTGCCACCAAAATGAAAAGTACATTGTTTTAACCATGAGAATCAAAATGCTTAGATATATTGTGAGTATGTCAGTGTAAGTATGTCAGAGTAAGTATGTCAGTGTAAGTATGCTGCTGAGCTCCAGAATTCTGAACGATAGTCGGTTCTTGCTTTCTAATTGTCACTGACTGATCATTTTTCTTTAGCAAACTGTTACCTATCCATGTCAAAGACACCAGGTTCAACACTATGGTATGTGTAGTTCACTGGCAAGAGAAAGCCCGCATGTGCACATGTAACTTCTTCAGATCTCAAGACGCAGTACAATAGCAAACAAAAAATGTATAACGGCAACACTAGAACACCAAAATTACAACACAATCATATACCGTAAGAAGCAAAAACACAATGCAATACCCTCCTGAGACACAAGGAAAAAAGTGTCCTTCAATTTTAGGTTATTCGTCTTTGGAGGAAATAAGACGTCTTACAATTTAGATTTTTTTCAAATTTATTTTTATTTTTAATTTCACAGCATGTCCTCTTCAGTGTACAACAAGAATAGATATATTTCCTTACATCACTGAAAAAATAGATGCAAAAACAAAATGTCCACTACAATGGACATAAATGAATGGGTGGGGTCTCAGGACGGTATCACTGCAATTTATTGAAATCGAAAGCTTGGTAACTGTTTTGCATGAGGTGGCTAACACAGTGGATTTTGGGTCTAAAATTATTACAATGGGAAACTACATCATCAATTTTGACCAACAAGATTAAATCAACTGAAAATAGTGCCAAATGATGACAGTTGTACAAAACCATTTGCACAAATGTACATTAGGAGATGTGTGTGAAGCAATGAGAAATGATCTTCTGCTGTGCAGAAGTGACATTATGATGTGGGGGTTACGCTTGTTGCTTTGCAAATGTTAGTGGTAATTTACAGAATACTCCAAAGCAATCGAGAAAAACTGTAATTGTAATAAGTCGCCAACCATGGTCTAAGGGCGGTCGACCGTGGGAGATCCTAAGCTCTCAGGTTTCTTTTTTGTTCCACCACACTTTCTGAGGGTTAATGGTGAATGGGAAGCCTGGCTGATTTTCATACCAAGGTTCAGTCTCACTTCTTCCCCATGAAGGCTGAGCCCAAGGGGGGGGAGAAGGGTAGAGGGGGAGGTTGTCCCTCTTTGCGGTTTTTGCAACTCCTGTTTTCTCTCTTCCTCCTTTGCAACCAGGTGTCAGTAAGGTTGTTACAGTGGATCTGAAAGGCAGCGCCCCCTTCTGGATAAAAATCAAGGACCTGGCTGATGGGGTTACTTACAACTTCCGGATTCGAGCCAAAACTATCACCTACGGCCCCGAGGCCGAAGCTAACATAACCACAGGGCCTGGGGAAGGTTTGTCCCTGTCCTTTTTCTCCGATTAGCACATAATAATTTTGTTTCATTTGCATTTTATTACCTTCATAAAACCTGTGCTCGTCTCTGTTTTACCGCATATATGTCTTTCCGACTGGAGTCGCCCCAACCCTTTTCAGTACCCTAAGCAAAATTGGATTATCCTAGCTGTCATTTCTCACCTTCCTTCCCATTCTGACAGGCTGAGCAGCTGTGGAGCGCCCTCTGGTGGCCGCTGGGCCCTTAGCAGCTGCTCAGTTATGCCTTGCACTTACGCCCTGGGGTTCACCTTGCTCCTGACCTTCTGTCTGTGTGTGCTTTACATAGTGATTTTTTTTCGGTGTGCAGTTCCAGCACCCTTATCATATATTCCTGGTGTCGCCCTCAGGAGCTCCAGGCCCCCCAGGTGACCCCTTCATTTCCCGCTACGGCACCTCCATCACCCTCCACTGGACCAGCGGCGACCCTGGGCGAGCCCCCATCACCCGCTACGTCATTGAGGCCAGGCCCTCTGGTGGGCATCTAAGAGCGTCGCATCATCAGGCAGCCAAGTCTGGTTATTAGATTAGATTAGAGAACCTTTACTGATCCCAGGGGGAAACTCTTTTGCATACAGCAGCAAGGTACATATATATATATTGTGTTACACAGCAACATAAGACAGGAGGAGATAAGCAGGATGCAAAAGCTGGTGCTTTTTATTCGCGTCTTATGGCACAAGCAGGACGGCAGTAGTTGGTGGCAGTGGACTCTCTCCGCTGTCATAACCGGAGAGCCTTGATATCCCCAGATGGGACAGGCTCAAGGCAAAGGGGCCGTCCAGAGGGCTGGCACATGTGCAAAACAAACAAGGAACAAGGATGGTATCCACAGTACAAATCAGGAAATGTAGCACAAATGAATGGAGAAGTACACAGTACACAAATAGGATCAGTAGTCTTTGTTATATCTTTCAATCATAGATCCTGCACTCCCACCCCCCCCCCCCCCCCCCCCCCCCCCACCCC
>JAODJW010000045.1:14446695-14464404 GCA_026777045.1 Hyperopisus bebe
ACACCAATGCGTATAATAAATAATGTTACTATATGAATTAAAAACTGACCTGGAGTTTCCACAGTTGCAGTCTTTCCCTATCACATCCTCATACGGACAATCCAACAACAAGCCCTTACAAGAAATCATAAATGCACAACTGTGGACTTTGTTCATATCAAGCAATTCAGTATCTGTACAATAACACTTGTATCAGTCCAAAGTTCAGCTTACAGACATAGGGGAAATTTTGTTGGAAACCAAACTCCAACGAAACCAAACAAGATCAAAGAACGCTTAAGCTAAACACAACAGAACACAGAGTCAGATTTCTCACAAGTGGATTCAAGTAAATTAAAATAATAATTGTGTAGCCACCAAATAATTGACTATTAAGGGTGGTACTTAACTGGGCTGACTGTTTCCTGAGACATGACATACACTGCAGAGGAGAGGTGCGCGAGGAAGTCGTCTATGAAGGGAGCCACTGCTAAAGCCAGTGCAGAAAAAAGCCCACTTAGCGTTTGCCAGGGCCCGTGTTGACGAAGGTGATGACTATTGGGACTCCATACTTTGGAGTGAAGAGACAAAGGTAAATCTATTTGGAACTGATGGCATCCAAACTGTATGACGTTGCACGGAAACACAATGAAAAGTGCATGATACCCACGGTAAGACGGGGATGTGTTAATGCTGCAGGTATCGGGGAATTATACTTCACTGATGGCATCATGAATTCGCAGATGTACTGTGACATACTGAAAGAGAAGATGCTGCTATATCTCCATGCCCTGGGTGGCCGGACAGCCTTTCAACATGACAGTGACCCAAAACATACATCAAAGGCCACTGCTGCATTTCTGAGGAAGAACAGGCTGAAAGTGATTCTGTGGTCTAGCATATCAGCTGACCTCGACCCAAAGGGCACCTGTGGGGAGTTCTGGAAGGACAGACTGAGCGTCATTCTCCATCCAGCACTCCAGGTTCTGGAAGAGCTCATTCTCCTATAAAAGAGAAAGATAGACATGGCAGTACAGTATGTCGCCAACTTGTTCATTCTATGTCTAGAAGAGTTGGTGCTGTCCTTAAAAATAATGGAGGCCATAGAAAATATTAAATTTGGTAGAATTTGTTGTGAGGTGTATTCATTTTTCCAACACTTATTTTGAATACAGTTTATTATCTTCTTATTCTAATGATGTTGGTGACCAAAATTGTATGCTGTTAATGAAACAAATGCTTAATAAAACTTAGTTTTGTCAACAATCTGCTAATTGTTCTGGTGTCCACTGAGAAATGGACAAAAATCTTAATTTTCAAAGAGGGTGTACTCATTTATATGGCAGAGGATTAGGGCTACCATGAAAATATTATTTGAAATCTGACTTTAATCTCAGAATTCTGACTTTTTTTCTCAGAGATCTGACTTTAATCTCTGAGATTAAAGTCAGAATTCTGACATTAAAGTCAGAATTCAAATAATATTTTCATGGTGGCCCTAATCCTCTTCCGTACATTTGTGCTGGGTACTGTACATACGTAGCTGTGTTTAGCTGCACATACTATATACACATGATTTATCCGCGCCGTATCTACTCCAAGCCACTAGATGGCGACATGCGTATCGATTATCATCAGTGACTCGCAAAATATAGAGAAAACGAATGAGATTCATTCCTTTACTTTCGTTTAGGCTGCCGGTAAGGTGGGCAGTGAGTGGCGAAGTTAATGGTACTTTTTTGCTCGTAACGAATCGTTTTAAGTTGGATGTTGATTGTATGTCACGGCCCAATTATGAGCGCGGCACCTTGCATATGCTCTGACATTTTTCTCGTAATTACAAATGATTTAATTAGTAGCTGTATTTATATACTCTCATGATGAAATTGGCGATGTGATGTTGTCAGCTGTGCGTAAATGCGGCGCCGGTCTTCGGCGTTGTTTGCCCTGGTCAGGCTGCATCTTGCGCGGTATGAGCGCGGACATAACGGGGCGTAAGATCCCAGCTTCTCCGATGCCTTCAGAGGAGGCGTCTCTCTATGTACACGTGAGTTTAACTTAATAAAACATCTAGTCTAATCATTGCCGCCGGGTGAATCTTCGTGTAAATATGTTTTTTTATTATTGTGAACATCCTTTTGCACTGCCAGAGTGGATCCTGGAGTTTGGTAGGGGAATGGGCTAGCTGTGTCTCCTCACACTCCCGTTGTCTCTCTCTGCAGTGGCCCTACTGCCTGAAACGCTGCTCCTACTGCAACTTCAACAAGTATATTTCCCGGGATGTCAACCACGCCGAGATGAGGGCATGTCTCCAGCTAGAGACCGAGACATTACTCCGACTCAGCCACGTGTCCCGGTTTGTGTCTGTCTTCTCTTTTTGCCGAAGAGCTCAAAGTCCCAACGTAGCCTTTTTGAAATCTGTTTCATTGCACTGATACCCCCCCTACACCTCCTTGCCCCTTATTTCTCGTTCCTCAGCATCACTTCTGTGTTTTTTGGTGGTGGGACCCCCAGCCTGGCCCCTCCCTCAACAATCGCAGCCGTCCTGGAGACTGTTGCTAGGCGTGCAGATCTCCCTGTAGATGCTGAAGTCACCTTAGAGGTAAACCCGACCCCCATAGGACTGACCTCGCTGGAGGAATTCAGGCTTGCTGGGGTGAATCGTTTCTCCATAGGAGTGCAGGTGAGAGCTGGGCCAGATGTAAAGAGTGAGATGTGCAATGCAATCATTAATGCATGACAGTCGCAGCATTCCATGCAGGAAAGCAGGTGATCCAAGCAGTCAGCATGCACCTGTGGGCAGTGAGATGGAGCTTTAAACTGAAGATGGGTGGTTGTTGAACATATTACTGTTAACGCATGACAGTATCTAGTGCATTGTGATTGATACTGCATGGTAATTCCTTCTACTGCTTGTGTAAAAACCTCTTTTGTCCTATAGCTCATGGGTACTGAAGCACTCTTCCACTGTTCTTCACTCCATCATTCTCTCTGATATACATTTTCATCATTTTTTTCCCCCTACAGTCTCTTCATGATGAGGCTCTGAGGGTTTTGGGTCGAGACCACAATTCCCAAGATGCCTTGCACACAATAGCTGAGGCTCAGAGGCTGTGTCCTGGTCGTGTGTCCATGGATGTCATCTTTGGTCGCCCGGGCCAAACCGTGGAATCTTGGGAGGCGGAGCTAAACGAGTTACTGTCGGACTGCGATGATCATGTGTCGCTGTACCAGCTGACCCTCGAAAGGGGCACCCGCCTCTTCAAGCAGGTGCAGGCGGGTCAGCTGACCGTGCCAGGCGATGATGTCACTGCTCACATGTATGAGTCGGCCCGGAGGATTCTGGGAGAGCGAGGATTCTTGCAATATGAGGTGTCCAACTTTGCCAGAAATGTAAGTCCCCAGTGCACTAGGGTTGAGTATTGAATCTTCGACAAAACAGGAAGCTCTGATAGTCACACTGAAAGTTGCCAAATTAAAGACCAAAGAGAGAGAGAGCGGCAATATCTGAAGCAGGCATTTCCCAGAGTATTATGTTGCTAATGGTCAAAGGCAGCCAGTAAATATTGTGTTTGAACGAAACAGCTTCAGTCCGTGTGTTTTTGTGCTGTGATTCACAGGGTGCTGTCAGTTCTCACAACATCAGCTACTGGAAGGCGGGTCAGTACCTCGGCGTCGGTCCAGGTAGGACCAGGGAACTGCAGTATGCTGTCAGCATAAATATTTACTCCCGTTGGTGTTATACTGCGATTCACTGCGCTGTGCTTCCTGTGGGATTCGCTGGTGAGTGTATGCATGGTCTCTCCCAGGTGCACATGGCCGCTTCGTCCCCCGCCAGGAGGGGGCGCTACTGAGGGAGGCTCGGACCCAGACCCTGGAGCCTGAAGTGTGGATGAAGGAAGTCCGGTGTCGGGGTCACGGAACGCGCCGGAGGATTCAGCTCGGTCATCTGGCTCTGTGAGCGAAGTATTCTTTGGTCTGGTCTGCTCCGTCATTTCTCCTCTTCTGCGCTGAATCCCTGATCTCCGCGGTTGTTCTCCTTCTGTCTGTGTGAGCGGCCCTGCAGTTCCATGTCCAACATGCTCTCTCTCCGCCTGCAGGCTGGAGGAGGTGTTGGCGATGGGCCTGCGCCTCGTTGAGGGCGTATCTCACCGGGTAAGCTCCGGCCACTGTTACCATGGCGCTGGCATTCACTTTCACACGCACACCCTCGTGCTCTTTCCCACGCCGGCCTTCGCCTGTTGTTTTTCATGCTGCCTACAACAGCCTCTGGTTTGTGGGCCACTAATCGCTCAGAAAAGTGCTTTTTCTTTTCTTTGAGTGTGAGGCATATGCAGAAATCACCTCTCCATATCTCCGGCTTCATGTCTTTCTGCCATGTATCCTATATTACAGCCTTGATTTTATTCCAATAGATTTAGAGCTAAATACTCGCCTTGACTGATATATGACTGGTGTGACTTGTCTGCAAATCCCTGCTGAACTCGTGGCACCTTGTAGCCCAGGGAGTTAATCTGAATTAGTCACAAAAATCTGTCCAGTGAGATTCTGGATGCTTAGTAGTCATGACGTTGGCCTGGTGCCCTTGCAAAGATTTATTCTCAAAAACCTGCTTTTTCTTATAGCATAACTTAGACATTCGTGCTGTTTCTTTGTAGCTCTGGAAGGAGTTCAGCCCAGATGCAGACCTCCAGCAAGTTTTTGGCCAGTCCTCAGAGGTGCTGGACCTTCAGAAGAGGGGTCTGTTGGTCCTGGATGACAGGTAAGCACCAGCTCACCACTGGCTATGTTGCCAGATTTAACTGATGCTTGTTGCTTAGCAACACCTGTTTCCAAACAGGAATCTTGTTATAAGGCATCTGAGCCTAACTGCCCTATCAGGAAATTAGGGTTTTGCTTTGATCGTTTACTGTGCCTTTAAATATCTGTTTGCTGCTGAAGACGATGGTGGGAGAGCCCCCCCCCCTCGTGTGTGGGAGGGTGGTGCTGGGTTAACGACTACTTTTTTCTCACTGCAGGGGTCTGCGGTGCTCCTGGGGGGGTCTGGCGCTGTTGGACAGCCTCCTCCCGCCTCTGCTTCTCCAACTGCAGGCATATCATGACCACCAGGGGGCGTCTGGGTGATCGAGGTGGTCATCATCTCATAACCAAAAATGCAACCATGTTAAAGACCGCAGAGGAGGTGATGGGTTTGTGAAAATCTATGCAGTTCATCGTCTAGCCCGACCTCCTATGTGAAATCCGCACTCTGCAGTGGTGTGACTCCACTACCAGTCGCACGTCGTCCATCAGCGCAAACCAGACTACATCAGGGATAGCAGGGTCTTTGCATTTCAGCCAATGCTCTTTGTCTAACGGGAAACCAACACAGCAAGTTCTCTACAGGCAGTCTTTAAAATTTGAAAAATTTGAATATTTAAGTTAATAAAGATGGTATATTTTCATATAATTGTGCAAAAAATAATCTTCATAGTATTTCTCATACTCTATTTACAAAAACAGAGAATGGATTGATATCCAGCCATCTCCTCTAAGCACTTATCCAGTGCCAGATGGATGTGAGTTCACAACCCAGGAAGCACTGGGCACAGGGCATGAGGATCCCTGGATGCGATGCCGGTCCGTTGTAGGACACACGCTCAGCACACATTGGGATACCGTGGGCAGTTTAGATACGTCAGGTAACCTAACCTCATACAGCCATGGAAAAAACTGAGACCACGGCACAATTTTTTGTTTCAGTCATTTCTCAATTTATCGGTCTGCATCTGTGAATTATTTACTGCAGACTGCATCCTGGTTCTTCCCTGGTTCTCATTAATGAAGGGCTTCTTCCTTGCTTTATGGGACTTCAGTCCTGCTTCTAGGAGCCTGATACGAACTGTCCTAGCAGTGCACCTCACACCTGCACTTAATGTTCCCCATTCCTTTTGATGGTCACTTCCTGTCATCCTCCGATTCCTGAGAAACTGTCAGATAAATTGACCATCATCTCTGGCATTAGAAAGTCACTTCCGTCCTTTACCTGGCTGGTTTCTGGTCGTTCCCAGTGTCTCCTGCTTCACTTAATTCTCAGGTATCGCTGGAACCAACCTGCTGCTCAGTGTAGGCTGTCACAGAATCACGATTAAACCAGGGTATAAAAATGCAGATTTCTTTTAAAATATATAGTTTTCCACCGCTGTTTGTTCCAATTATAGTAGGAAACTTTCACCCACCCGGTAGGTATGGGAGTCGATTGCAGGAAGTCCGCGATGTACAATTATTGTGCAACTAAATGTAAGACAGGGGTGGTGGTGTGATATTGATACCCCAGTACCTCTTTTTTTTATCGATAACTGTTCTATTTAATGCTGTGTACATTTTCGTTCCGGTTTTCGTGCGCTGTCCATGGTACTCCCGAAATTTTGATTACCCCTCATTTGAGGAGCCAATATTGAATGTAGCGGAATATATGGGACCATGTTCTGCAATTTACTTCGGGCTGTTAAGATTATCCCATACTTCTGTCATTAAAATACGTTATAATTGTTAAAAATGTGTATGACATGTATCTTGTCTGTTTTCGTTCTGAATACATTTTTTAATAGCTAGATTTCTAAGGATATTGTATAATTGTTGCGTCGTGTCGTTTGAATGTCACTGCTTGATTGTTATATAATGTCCGCGTGCCTCCAAGCCACGCTCCCCTCCTTCCCAGGGGCTCCTAGTCACGACTGCGGGGGCGGCGGCTCCGGCGAGGCTTCCCTGCCCGCAGAGCGTGTTATATCATATCGGAGCGTAAGCCGGGCGCAGGGGATCTTATACAACACGGGGGCTGTATGTGCTCCAGGACCTGGCGCCCACTCGCAAAGGCTTCCTCCATCACCATAAATGGTGCAATTGTGCGTCCAAGCGCAAACGTAAATGCCGGGAATAGGTCCATATTTCGATGAGGAAAAATGACCAAAATAGGCGATGGTAACTATCCCGTTTTAAAATGTAGTGTTAGGTAGTGGGCTTTGCAGAAATGTACGAAGGTTAGAACAGTCATTACTATGACAAAATTAAAAGCATTCAAGCATTCCTTTATTTACCATGCAACTTCAGACATCATTTATTCTTAAAAATTAAAATTTTAAAATCACACATTCGGTTAACGCGCTGTCATCACAATTATTTACTGGTCCAGCCAGCATGTATGAAATAAAATGGTAACGTTATAATAAATGCATTCTCATGTAATAGAAACAAACAGACAAACGTTTTAGCAAAAATGTCCCCTGAGTTGTGCTCTCATTGAATCTGACACTTGTCGAGAGGTTTTCTCCGCTTCCTGGAGGTACTGGTTCCGAGGACCTGCCGGAGGTCGGTGTTGAAGCTCGGCCGGCGAGTTAAAGGGCAAAGCGCCCCGCATGGCGCATCTTGGACCGGCGTTATTCGCCTTCCCGCCGGTCTGCCGGAACGCAAGGCCCGGTACGAGCGAATGGAGATCTTGCGGTGCTGCGACGGCCCGGTTTCTGTTGGGAGTCCGCCCCGTTCCGCCAGAACTTCAAACATCTCCTCCAGGTTGGTGCCCTCCTTGGCGGAGATTTCGAAGTAGGGAAAATCGTCTCCAAGCGCACGGCACACGTCCGTACGGCTCACGGTTCTCTCCTCGCGACTCAAGTCCACTTTGTTCCCGCATATCACAGCCGGGATGCACGCGTTTTCTTTGGATTTTAGAAGCTTACACTTGGCAGCCACAACCTCCTTGAGCAATGCACAGACTTCGTCCAGAGATTCTGTGTCATCCACGCTGAACACCAGAAGAAATATGTCACCTGTAGAAGAAGCATACAAAGATATTTAGGTACATGCCGAAAGATATTGCAGCAAGTCAGTGCAAATCACGGTATGTGCAAATCAGTGCAGAAATCAACGTGTTGAGTGTAGAAGCCTGCAAAAGGCAGTGAGGTGATTTATAAACGAGAGGCTCAACTCACCTGTGAGGATTGACAGTCTGCGTTTTGCGGGGAAATCCCTCTCCCCCGAGGCGTCGAGGATGTCAATCTGATAAGTTTCCCCACGGATGTCGTACAGCTTTCTGTGAAAGTCCTCGGAGGTGGGCTCATAATGCTCCTCGAAGTCATCGCGCAGGAACCTCCGCAGGATGGAGGTCTTGCCCACTTTGCGCGCTCCCAGCACCACGATGCGCCGGCGATTCTTTGGCTTGACGGAGCGAGGCTCGGTGTCGCTATTAAGGTGGCATGTCTGACCGTGCAGTGCCAGCGCTGCCAGCCGATCTACAGAAAACCTTTTGCAGGGAAAGCGGTCTAAGGACGGATACCGACTCCCTATGCTGGAGGACCGCACGGTCCTCGCTTTAGTTTCCGGCTGTAACCAGTGAGCTGTGACACTTTTAATGATCTCAGCTCCTGACTTTGGAATGTATGAGACCCTGAGATCAGAAGCGTTTCTGTACTTCAGGAGGACTTTGGAGTGGTCGCCACTGCACGCGTTTCTCACGCCGGGGAACTGCGTCTGTGGTCCGCCGAGAGCGCATCTCTGGGGCTCGACTGGCACGCCGCTTTCGAGACGATCTACGCCGGTGCCATTGACCTCGGCTGTGCCGTGCACGGGGAAGAAAACGCCGCTGCTTTTCGCGTCCATGCTTGCTCCCGACACACGCATCTATCGTCTGAAAACACTGGCACAGTTTGCCCTACGCAGAGTACGCAAGCTCCGCTGCCACTACGCCTATCCTCTTCTGAAGATCATGTATCGGCTGCTTACTGTTCCCCTCCAGCCTCGCACGCCGTTTATATAGGGCAGTCGTGAGCTTGCGAGTCGGTACGTCACCGTATGATGATCGCTGTGGGATTAAGGGAACCCAAACGCCTCTCTGCAGCCAGCCCTCCCACTTAGATCTATATAGGGAAGGCTTTCCCTTTCTTATATCACCAACGGATGCCTTTTGTCATATTTAAGCCAGAGTTACAGAAATAGCACAAGAAAAAAACATGTTATATTTTTGGGCTCGGTACCCTGCTCATACTCAGTATATACAGTAGTATGGCATTTCCGTAAAATGTTTAATTGACTGTAAATAGCATGCCCTTTCAGTATAGACCTATTTATACATGGTATCCAATAATATATTATATAATAGTATCCTATAGATGCGTGCCCTGCTTTGTAGTCAATACTTCTATGGTCGAACGTTTTGTAATGCGAGTTAGCGGTCGGTCGTTGTCCGGCTGCAGTCACGACGTGATAAACATGATTTACTATTTCGTGTTAAGGAATGAATCATATACCAGTGATTTGCGTAACCATTTCTTGACATGTTATTTACATGAGTATGTAAAGATTTTTCAATTTGCGGTCAGTTCTTGCGTCTGATTTCAGTTTTTTTTCAGTGGCGGTATGCAGGTAGGTTACCTGATGTCTCTAAACTGCCCGTTGTATCCCGATGTGTGTTTGAGTATGTGCCCTACGGCGGACACGCTGCAAGAATTCGAGAGACACCAATTCCCCTAACCGCAAATCTTTAAAGTGCAGGAGGAAACCCACGTGATTCATGGAAAACGTGCAGTCTCCACACAAAGGAGGCGGGATTCAAACCCTCAACCCTGCAGGTGTGTGGTGTCATCAGTAAATTCTCACAAATCAGTGGGAACGTTTCTTCTTTTGGGGATTGTTAGGAGACAATATTGGGTGTGTAGGCTACTCCCTAACCTGCAGGTGACCTACAGGGGGCGGTACAGGGACAAAGCACCCCAACAATGGCCTTTTGTTTCTTCTGCCATCAGACACGCAGGTTTCTAGCTTCAGGCTACCGGTATAATACATGAGGACTTTTAAGCGCTAACATGCCACACGCACTTTGTACTGTCACCACTCTGATTCCTCATTTTACATCCTCTAGACTCACACTGCTGCCTAGGGGACAGGCTCCAGACCCCCCCACCCGCGACTTACACTTTTGTAAACATAAATATTTATATTATTGCTTTTATTTTTCATTGTCTAATTTTATTTTACGCAAGTAACATCTGGCTGCGGGAGACAGACGGGCACTTCCGGGGGGCGGGGCTGGACCGCTAGTCAGTCTGCATGTGACAAATAAAACTTAAAACTCGACATATATTATATTTAACCATATATAGATATTTGTGGTATTTTATATGTCATATACAGATACTGCTGATATCTATCATGTTCATACTTCATAGATATAAATAAATACCATGAGTAAACCAAGCCATGTTTGAAATCCACCTCATCCTGCGGGTACACAGGCTTGGGGCTGAGTTCCCTGTGAATTGTCGTATCTGCTGAGGCCTTGCAGCTGGTTCAGTGCTGAACACGCCAAGGTTCTGCTAAGTCCTGCTCCTGCTGTCCATCTGCCTTCCGTTGTCCAAGGTCATTCCAAAGGAGACAATCGGTGATGAAGAAAGCTACGCATGTCGGTCGAGCTGAATTCTAGAATAAACCAAGGACTGTATGGTGTGTACAGTGGAAGAAAGGCATTATTATTATAATATCGCCATGGAAACGGTAGCTTATGAATCTGAGCTCCACCTGAAGCTGCGGTGGCCTGTTTCCTCTTATAACGGCTGTCAGATGGTCAGAGAGGCGTCTTGTGTTCAATCACCGTTTCATTTCTGATATCACTGGTGGCTTCCTGTCGTTTTACTGTTTTTTCCCCCAACCACATTCCCGCCATTGTGCCCCAAGCTAGCGGTTAGTCTGAGAGGCGCATCTGTCCTGTTCATTCGGACTGCTCCCCAACGCATAAATGTATCACAATGCACTTTTCTACAGTGCTGTGTATATAACGGTATCGTTGGGGGTGAGATTTGTGAGGCTGTTGGTTCAAGTTGCATGTGGGGCCAGGTAGTTTACTGTTGAGGTCCTCTGATGCAAAAGAATTCACAGCTTTCCATCCATCCATCCATCCATCCTTCATCCAGTACAGACATTCCCTGGAATCGTAGGCCAAGCTACTCCCTGGAATGGTTAACAATCCACACATGTATTCACTACAGGAAATTTACAGACACCATTTGCCCGGCTGCAGGTCTTTAGACTGCAGGAGGAAATCCCCAAAACCAGGGACCCAGATTTCCTGTTGCAGTCTATAGTCACGGCATCTCTTCATTGGCTATAGCGCGTGTGAGCGTGTGCGAATGAGTGCCCTGCGAGGGTCTGGCCTCCCGCCCTGATTGGTCCCCCGCCTTGAGCCCTATACTGCGTGGGATTGGTTGGACAGTGCAGCCGCCTGGGCTGGACTGGCCATCTAACATACCAGACATTTTCTCAGTGGGCCGATAGGCATGTGGGCTGACAAAATTCATCGTGGGACTTCCCCAGCCCCCCCCGGCTTGCCAAAATTTCTCTCAAAGTCCAAGGTCGATTTTTAATTCCAGTTCAGCCCAGACATCGGCTCTGCGTTACACTTAGTAATTCCCCTGCCTTGTTTTCCCCAGACCGGAATCAGAGCAGTTCTGCTTCTATCCATTCTTTCCTGCCATCACTCTCAATTGTGTTTCTGCAATAAATCCAGATTTATCACAGCCTGTCGTGTGTTTTGGCACAGCTTCTGCGCGTCATCACACTGCCATTCGAAACTTTAATTTGCCTCTCTGCAGTTTATGCCATTCTACTGCAAATATTGGTTCCAGAGACACTTTTTCAGTTTTTCAGTAGCTCTCCCAGCTGTAAAACAGCCAATTAAATATTCATGGGCGTCCTCTTTCGCTTTTCATCCGCATCCATTAAGAGCATGAACTTGGCCGCGAGTCTTTTTTTTCTACGTCTGTCTTACATAAAGTGACAGAGGATTGTGGGAAAATTCCTTTTAAATAGGACAATGGTTTTGTTATGGGTGCAAAAGAAGGTGTCTGTCTTTATATACTCGTCCACACGTGCGCGCGCACACACACACAGCTCGTTTTCAATAGAATTTACTAAGCACCCGTGACTCATTCGGTATGTGCATTGGCCTAAAAGTATGACGAGTATGAGGATTTAAACCTATCTGGTGGGTCATCATCCATCTACTTGGTTACACACGCACACACAAACACAGCTGTTCTATGAGCCAGGCATTTTCAGACATAGAACTCGTCCTTCAAGAATCTCTGGTCAGGTCATAAACTTCTCGGCTGATGTCAGGGGGCGGGGCTTCTCTGTGGGTCACTGAAGGCCCAGCCGTTGTTCTTACACATGTCAGCTTCCAAACTACTTGTAACACGACTCTCTCTTCCCACTCTACAGTGTAAAGTGTACTGCTCTACTTGTGAAAGTAGATCATAGTAAGACATGCTTTATCTATATGGAAAGATATGGATAGACACTCTAAATCACATGCGACTCCTGCGTAGCTGTCATCGGCCAGCTGGTCAGCTTCGGGATCAAACCGGCTCCAACTTCCTGTTTTGGTGACATGCCGTGCTCTGCAGTTGCGTTATTATGACTCTGAAATAAAGTAATGTATTAGTTTTTAACCACATAGCCTTATAAAAATGTACATAAAAGTTTAAATGTCTGATAAAAACAACTTCTATGACTTTACAATCTTTGAAATGTTGTATGCTTTGTAGGCCTATATATTGTAATTCATTACATTTGTCTACACTGCGTTTTGTCACCGTTTTCTTACATAAAGTATTGAACTGTAGTTTGGAAACGCGTGTTATTTCCTACTCTGTCCTCAGAATGTTTTATTTTAATTTGTGTTAATTTTAGTAATTGCATATAAATTATGTGAGAGGTATCAGGTTTTGTCCGAGCTTCCCAGAATGTCTGAATAAGATCAACGCAGCTGGAATAGACTATGATAGTATTGCTTATTTTTAATTTTCTCGTAACTTGTAACTATACTGGGTAAAGGGTGCACGTTTACGCGCAGGAATGATGTCATGGCAAGCGGGCCGGGCTGCGCACCAGGACAGAAGGGGTTAAGGGGTAATTCGGACGGCATCGGGCGTCTCTCCACCTCTCTCCCTGCCGCCTGTGCATGTCCGCGTCCGCGCCTGTCGGCTGGCTGCCCGCTCATTTCCAGGAATGGTATCCTTTCGCAACTTTTCTCGGACGTGGAGACCGAAAAGAAGGATATAACTGATCCCGAAATGCGAAGGACCCGCTTCGATTCCTGGGGCTGATGGTGATTTTGATTTTTTGTTTTCGTTGCTTGTTTTAGCGTAATACTATACTGGAAAATGTCAGGAGGAAGTACCTTGAGAAATAAGGTCTGACGTTTATTAGGGAATCTATGGACGGTCATGGGTGTGACGATAGTCCACAGTAACTAAACGACTTCTTTTAGGGAAATTTCGATGCTACTTCTTACCCAAAGTACAGAAACCAGCTGAGTCATGATTTACTTTTACGCAGTGTTGGCTCTCGGCACATATTAGGAAAAAGCATCGTGCAGTTTCTACGGCTGCGTGTCGGGTTTTATATATACTGGAAACGCGGCGGCTGTCGGATGCCTTTATTTTTATTATAATGCGCCGATTTGTGTCCACGCACCTCCTTTCGTCTGCATGGTTGGCCTGCGTCCTGTCCTCTTTGGAGGTGGGGGGGTGGATATCTAGGCGATGCTTTTTAAAGTTGAAATCTCTTATTGCGGGATGCGGGGGCTAGGATCGGCGCCGATGCCTGCATTTTTTATTTATTAGGAACGCAGTGAAACTTTTTCGGTGTCCGGAATAGGGATATGAGTTGTACCTCACCTGAGTGACAGGTGCACCCCTTCGGTGATGGGGAGGGGGGGAAATCCTGTGATAACAGTGCTGTATGTGGGTCATAGACTGTGATCCACAAAAACCATATAAGCAGGAGCTCTTTGCCGGTGTCCTGGATGTTAACGTGACATGCAATGAGGCCTAGACACCGTTTATACACAAACGTCTACGTGTGTGTGTGTGTGTTTGTGTAGCCCTATATATACACACACATACAAATTCGTAGTTGTGTTTTATCGTGTATTCTGTATGTAGTGTGGGCGCAGGAAGTATGTACGTGGGAGGGGAGAGCTATAAAGTGAATAAATAGATTCTATTGCTCAGTATGATTTATTTTATCTGACCATATCTATTTGGCTGAGTTTCCAGTCTCTTATAAAACGTTTTTAGGGTGGTCCGGATCTTATTATTTAATGGGGAAAAGCTCATGGTCTTGCTTTTCAAAAATTCATTAGTGCGCTTTCAAGGGTCATCGAGAAAACAAACCAAATTGAAATCAATATAGGAGACGTTCCCGGAAATAAGCAGGATAATATTAATAAAACATGAAAGCAAATGTATAAAAGTATCAAGCAGAACGGGATGGATGTAGTGTTCGGTGGGGCTGCTGTAGGTTCCTGCCTGGCTTTACCCCGTATATCAACACTGATGTGATGACTGGGAACTGAAAGCATATTCGCGGTGTGTAAATGGGCTTCTTTAGAAGCGAATGGGCTTCAGGAGAGGCGGTGCGGAAGTTGGACAGCGTGCGAGAGGGAATCGCGGTAAATTCTGCTGATTCTTGTGATGATGCGAAACTGGTGTTCCTGCCGTCTGTTCCAGTTAAATTTAACCTACTACTAATACCACTAGTAATTTATTATTACTATTATTATTGGATTTTTAAGTAAAATGACTGATTTATATAAATATTTATTATGAAATATTTAATGGAGTTCTTTATTGCCACATTTAGAAAAGTTTTTGTGCTTAGTTTCCAGGTTTTACAAAAACCACTACCAGTTGTGAGTACCTTACAGGCGCCATTTGGGGAAAAAAATGTTAAAAACGATCAGTCTGCAGTCCCACCTGGCGCTCTCCTTTACCCGTGTCCTAAATGCTCTCCTGCACTGCATCCGTGTGCCCGAGAGTCCCAAAGATGGCACTTCCTGTTTTTTTTTTTTTTTGTGAGCAGGGCATTGGTACAGCAGAGAACTCCCATAATGCATCAGTGTCTTAGAGCGTCATTTAATGATTTTTAATTTTCTTTTGGCTTCAGGAATTGTGGGTAATTGAATTTTGCCCCCCTGAGAGGTGCCAGCCCACTAGGTAAATAAGTAATGTTGCATCACCACCCTGGTGTCAGTCACCTGCTTGAGCTGTAATCGAAGCTTGTGGGAAGGGCCAGAAACTGCTGGTTTGGTCACTGGTTAGACTGGTAACCCAGGCCTTACCCTAATTGGGTAAATGTCCATGGTGGGGGTGGGGTAGGGACTCGTGCAGGGCACCTGCTATCACACCCCCCAGCACACTTGGCTGTCTGCTTATCCCCCTGCGATAAGTGGGTTATCCGTGTCCGTAGCATGGAAATGTATGCCGAGGGAATTTTTCGGGAATCCGAATCTGTTTTCCCACACGCAGTCGGATGACACCCGAGTATTCCCTGAGGTTTCTGGTTTCAGCAGAGATGGCCAGAGCTTCTAGAAGTCGGGCGCCGGACAGGAAGGCTGCGGCATCGGGCAACTTCCAGCCCGGCGATTTCCATGTTCTCTTAAGTGCACGGTAGAACCCGACCCACTGGGAATCTGAGCTGTTGGGTCCTACGGCTTCCTGGCCCGCGGGTCTGCTTCCGCGGAGGTTGGCAAGCCGGCCTGTCGGGCCAGAGCGGTTTGGATGCCAGTGCAGATTAAAAGCGGCTTGTTAGCTTGGGGGGTGGTTCTTGGGGCTGCCTTTCAATGTCACAGTGTGTGGGCGGGGGTGGTTCCACCTTATGATTCAGCCTTGAACCCGAGCCATTTTCCTTAAGGCTGGACATAGAGTGGGGACCGCTCAATCATTTCTATGGGAAAAATGCTAATGCTAACTATGACAACCTTAACCCCTACCCAGCCCTAACCGTAACCGTAAGTAACCAAACAAAATGCAAGAGTTTTTGCATTTTTAGTTTTTTCATTGCAGTCACAGATTTTATAAAATAGTTTCCCCCTGGTCCCCATAAGGTAAAAAAAACAGGTATTCATTACATTGTGGGGACATTTGGTCCCCACTAGGTGAGGTATACCTGGACCACACACACACACGCACACACAGAGCATGTTTTGAAGGGTGTGCAATTGCCGCTGGGATCAGGCGTCTTTCTGGAAAGATGAGCACAGATCGTCTTTAAAGAGACGCATGCGCATGGCAGTGATCATCCGTGTCTCCTGAGTCGATGTAATGGCCTTCGGTTAAAAACTGTGTGCGATCCAGTTTGTGTGTGCATGTGCTTAACGTGTATAAACAGTTTTTTTTGTTTTCTTTTATGACACCACCCGCACAGGTTTTGATGTCCCGGAGACAATAGTTGGAGTGCCATTGTCAGAGTGTTAATGGATCGTGCCATTATAGCCCTTCGCAGGGTGTGATTTGGAGGATAATGGAGCTCGTCGCGGTGCTGTAGCCTGGTCTAAAAAAAGGTGAAGGCTGGCGCACTCTCTTCCGGCGACCCTGCGGCGGAACCTCTCCGTGACAGTCCTCCAGGTCAGGGATAGGTGCAAGGAACCACTGAAACGTGGCTGTCTCTGGGCCGGTGTTACCCTTCCGTCTCCACTGGGTGCTCCGTGATACGTGCTGATCTACGACGCGATCGACTTGCTATTTTGGGTTTTTCATTTTGTTGAGTTTTTTTTTTTTTTTTTGATAAGCACTGGTTTGCTGTTATTTAGAGCAGGCCTCTTGGTGATGTTTGTGTTGAATGTGTATATAAATAAGAATATTTTTGCCAGTTATTTTCCCCACAGGAGATTAATCTGTGTTTCGTCCATCGTGGGGAGAAGGTGGCAGGTTTTGTTGTTTTTGTGTGTTTGGTGTATGATGGGCTGGTTAGTTAAAATATTACAAGTTCTGCTGACCGATGTCTTTAAGGGATATTCGAGGCAAACGAGGACCTTGGCGTGACACTTGTGTCATTATCTTAGGTGTTTCATACAGCAGTCACTGCCATCTGAGACCCCGCCTGAGGCCAGACATTCCTGGCTCCTCGAAACTCTGCAACCCTACCAGACTGTCATCTCTGGCTCCCCTCCCCCCCCCCCCCCATCCCCGGGAACCATGACGACCTCATCGCTTCGCCGGCAGGTGAAGAACATCGTCCACAATTACACAGAGGCGGAAGTTAAGGTGCGTGAGGCCACCTCCAATGACCCCTGGGGACCATCTAACGCGCTGATGTCGGAGATCGCCGATCTGACCTACAGCATGCCGGCCTTCGCTGAGGTCATGGGGATCATCTGGAAGCGGCTGAGTGACCACGGGAAGAACTGGCGCCATGTGCACAAGGCACTCATCCTGCTGGACTACCTGGTCAAGACCGGCTCAGAGCAAGTGGCCCAGCAGTGCCGGCAGAACATGGTGATGATCCAGGCGCTGCGCGAGTTCCAGTACGTCGACCGCGACGGGCGCGATCACGGCAGCTACGTGCGGGAGAAGGCGACTCAGGTGACGGGCCTCATCCGGGACAGCGAGCGGCTCCAGCGGGAACGTGCCGAGGCGCTGCTCGCCAGGGGCCACGTAGCGGGGCCCGTCATGCATATGGGGGCCCGGGAACTGCCCCCACCCTATCCAGGGCGCCACAACCGCCAGCCCAGCATGAGTGCCGTCTACCAGGAAGACTTTGGACGCTCGAGGGCATCCCCATCTTCGGGGAACTGTGAGTCACCCTACGGTCGTCACTCGGCATTATGGGAACCTGCACACGTTCGTTCACTGTTATCAGTCGTTAACCAATCAGGACACGTTCGTTCACTATTGTCAGTCGTTAACCAATCAGGACACGTTC
>JAODJW010000045.1:14468836-14483321 GCA_026777045.1 Hyperopisus bebe
GGTTGGTGTTAGTGAACAGAGCCATGTGACGCAGGTCCTGGCAGGGAGCTGCATCTTTTTTTCCCATCCCCTTCAGTTAGGAGTGGGATAGTCGGCTCACTATTCGAACACAAAAAGGGCCCCTTTCGGCAGGAAATGTTAAGGGATAAATGGGTGGGGAGAGGAACAGCTTAGGCCTGCAGGTCAGTGCATTGTGCGACCGCTTCCAGGATACCGGAGGCACAATAAAACATTGCACACCAATTTAAACACATGGACAGGAGGGAGGGGACATCCTAGCAGGCTTTGCCAGCTGGCTTTCCCTTTCTCCACCCCCTAAGCTCCACCCTCCCAAGAAGGGAATTTTTGTTGCAGTCTGTCCAAAAAAAAAAAAAAACGATGAAAAAAGTGAAACCCACACCCACACCTAGCTGTTGCGGTGTTTATACTCCTCCCCCGCTTGCTCTGACTTGTAACGGCTTCCCTGCCGCCGTGATTGGCCTAGCGCAGCCCCTGTGGTCCAATGAGTACGTGTCCGCGTGCCTGTGAGTCAGAGCCGGTCCGCGGGTGAGTCAGCAGCGCTGACTCAGTGTGGCTGAGCATGTCTCGGCTAGCGGAGATGTGTTAACGGGATGTGTTAGCGAGGCGCGTGTCGATTGGCAGGCCTCTCTCAGCCCCTGACTCGTACCTCGTGATCGTCTCCAGGAGCAACGCAATCGCCAAGGAGATGAGTCCCTGCTTCAGAAGGCGCTCGAGGAGAGCAGAAGAGAGATTCAAGCCGGAGGAGGACCTGTACGGAAAAGACCTTGTTTTGATTTGCATTTACATTTACAAGTTAAATGAGCATAAACATGCGTCGAATAAATCAATGTCAAAGTTGTCTTTGATGCACCGTAGAGGGCCTGCAAAACAGGCGGAACTTAGAGTCCTATATTAACAGGTTTAAAAAGACGATTCAGCCACAGATCTTTTCATCCAATAGACTAGAAAATGAACTGGTCGTAATGTGGTTGCCCTTCTTGTTCTGCAGTGTCATTCTACATTCGCGGACGAGGTGGACATTTTTGGCCCCAGTTCCGCACATGCCCCTAGTGCTGACCTTTGGGACCAGAGGACTGGTAACTCCCAGCCGGCTAGTCAGACACATTCAGATCCGTGGGATATATTGGGTAAGCCTTGTGGTGAAGCTCATGAGTGGCCATTTTCAGTTCAGTATTATTACAGCACGTCGTTAGTCGAATTCACTGCATGCACATGCTTTGTTGTGTAGAACCGTGCTCCAGTGCCTCGGCAATCCCAAAGCCTTGGGTAGCACCCCCAGCCTCCGATACTTCAGTGCTGTCCATAGGGCCCAAGCTCTCCACCACAGACCCCTGGGAGCCACCGAAGAGTAGCCCCTGTGTACAGCCAGCAGGCCAGGTCGGGGCCTTCCCTATGCAGACAGGTACTGTATGAGGTGTTGGTCCTAAACATTGGTGGCGGCCTTTGCGGGCTCCCCGTGAGGCGGCGGCGGCCTTTGCGGGCTCCCCGTGAGGCGGCGGAGGCGGCGGCCTTTGCGGGCTCCCCGTGAGGCGGCCTTGGCGGCTCCCTATACATGGTAGTCGTTTGTGTTCGAAGGCTCCGTATTGGGTTACATGGCGTATAATCTGGTTGTATATAAGGTATAGGTTACTGCCTTGCTAAGCTGTTTTTGAGTCTCGGGATGCTGTCATTCTGTCACTGCAGGCTCTTCAAGCGTAGATCCTTTCTCGGCTCTGTCAGAGGACTCCCCGGTAGCAAACTCACACCACGCACTGTCAGCTTATCGCCCTGGGAGCCCCACAGGTGATTACACACCTCGGATTCCCTCCTGGACCCAGTTTGTTTCCTTCATATTTTATTTTGTTACGACAAAGATCGTGCTTCCTGATACCAGTTTGCAGAGTATTTTATTTGGAGCCAGTTTTCTCTTGTTCGCAAATAACTAAATAATGAGTTATATTATAGGATCTATTATAATTGGTGACATTTTTAGACTGATTTCATTCCACTTTAATATGCTGTTTTATATGTCCAGCATGGTCTGTGTATTAGTCACAGCACTGTCCTTTATGGTGGATGGTTTTGGATGGAGGGTATTTGTTCCACCCTGTAGATGGTGACCTGTTTGGGGAGCCTAAGGAGGATGAGGAGCTGAACAACAAGGGCGGAGGTTCCCAGGAGCCCCTCGATCTGTCTCAGGTCGGGAAAGCGCTTCCAGAACCGTCCCCTCGGGCCGGCTGTAACCCTGAGTCCTTCCTGGGCCCTGTGGGAGCCTCCCTGGTCGACCTGGACAACCTGATCCCATCAGGCGCTCCGGCTAAGGTGAAGAACCCCTTCCTCACAGGTGAGCTTGGGTCACATCAGTGACGAGGAAATGGACGATGGAGAAATGGAGTCTGTCTGTAACTGCAGCGTGATTGGACGGATGATTGAGACTGACGGGACTATCTTCCAATGCAAAACGACAGCTGGCCAATGTGATATGACACACTGTGGATTTTAAGGCCATTAAAATATGGTGTCATAATAAGTCAAAGTATTTATCTATTCATATTTTAGTACATTTAGTACTGATAGTACATACTGGTACATGTCCTAATATAACTATCATTATAATTATACATATAAAATTAGCTACTTTAGGTAATTGCAGCTCAGTAATGCGAACAGCCTGCTCCTCCAAACAGAGAATCGTGTGGCTGCAACTGAATGCATACAGCAGGCATGGTCAGTGGGATTTACTGACTGTGTGGCTAAACATTAGAAGGGCTAACCTAAATGGAACAACACCTTGCTAATGAGTGAGGTCAGAGGAGAATGATCAGGCTCATTAGGCCTAATGGCTCTCAGAGGAGCAGGATCTAGAAAGGCGTCGACAACCCTGTGGGTCTGGAAACGGAAGGGGTTCTTACGTGGGACTATACTGTGGACTAAGGGTATGATGCGCTTTTGTTGTTCGCAGTCAAACGTATATTTATTGCAGAATGGAAACAGTAGATGTAGTGCAAACAAGTAAGCATGGTGGAAACAAATTAGAAAAACTACATAAAATATCCTAAAAACAGAGTATTGTAATATTACAGAAAGAAATAAATATGTAAAATGATAATGTTAGTGGACAATATTTGTGCAATTAAAAGATTTACAGCACTTTGAGATGGAGTGCTTGGATTGTAAGCTAATTTTGGGTTTCGTCCCATTCTGAAACCCACCCTCTCATAATGTTGTTCGTTCCCAGCGTTGATCTCTGCCTGGTTTGTTTTTTTTTTTAAAGCTGTTCATTTAGATACTTGTATGACATGCCTGTTCAATGTTACTGTTTAATGGCCAAAATACATTAGTAATTTTATCTCCCATTCTCCTGTATTTGACTTTGTAGGACCCAAGGACCCCACTAACCCTTTCCACAGCCAGCAGGCCCGCCAGACTGCCAGCCAAATCCGGCCCAGCTTAGCCTCCCTGCAGCCCCTCGCGGCGCCCCACCCCCCGCACGCCGCCCCCCTCTCCCTGAGCCAGCAGCCTCATACTCTGCATCTGCCCTACACCCAGCCCCCCGCCTTCCCAGTGACGCGCGTAATCCCCGACATGCCGGATGATCAGCCTCGCTCCCTGCTCCCATTTTCCGCCGCCCCCCCCGCCGGAGAACAGAGGCAGAACCCATTCTTATGAGGATCAGGGCTAACGTGACGTTTTAGGCTGCGTTCCGGAAGATGCCGGTATAACCTCAAGCTCAGCTTTGGTTACGCTCCACTCGATCTGCACTAGTATTTTTTTAAAATGTAATTTTTAGATATTAGCCATTATTTGCTATCCCTGACCCACCCACATAAATGTCCCTTTTATAAAACACGGGGGGAGGGGAGGCAGAGGAGGGCACGAGGAAAAGAAGCTGTGTTGTTATGGTTCACGTGCACTACACTGTGGACTGTGGTAACAGCACGGTGCCAAATATGGAGGAAAGCTGTACTTGTACTGTTTCACAAAACTATTCAAACGAGGACTGTTTCAACCCTGAACCATCACTAGAATTTACTTCAGGTACAAACCAGCACTGAGACAGAATCTTAGGGCGGAGTAACTCTTATCATTTTTAACCTATGACTTAATGGTTAACTGAGTTTGCTTTTCACAGATGGGTGAATGTAACTGGATAGTCTTGATAGAACAAATTCCAGAAGACACCAGGACACCATGAGCTACGGAAAATGGACCGAAATGGGGAAGAAAAAAAACATTTGTTTATTGAATGTATGTTTTAACAGTGCAAGGGATTTTTTTGTACAAAATAAGTACTGATGCAATGACATTCGTGTAGCTGGCCTGCAAAAAGTCTTGCTTTTGATTCCATTCATTTACCATAATCCTGAAAATACAATATTTCACCTTTGGCCCTCATGCACGCATGCATGCTTGAACACATTTCGACATAAAAAACAGCCTTACAGAGCAGCATGGGAAAGGAGACTGAGCCCTGTGGACTGTGGTCTGTGTGTTGTCACTCTGACTTGATTTAGTTCAGGGGAAAGTTAGTCACTGACAGCTAGTCACTGCCTTTCAGAACATGATGATCCAACCCACCATGCATTTTTCTCATCTTTCCATCAGATCTATCCTTCTCATGACTGCCTCCTAGTAGTCAATTCTAGCTATATATAGCTTTTTAGTTGACTTTATTTTGCTTTAAAAGTGAACTGGACTCCCTTGGTACGCTGTACATTTGGACCGTCTTTGGGCCATGTGTGGTAATTAAATGTGGTTCTCATAAAGCAGGGCGACTATGACCTGCTTAGTGAAACACAGATTTATAAGAGGACAGTCATTCCAGAGTCATTAAAAATTCTGACCAAAACTGCCACTCAGACAGCCCAAATGAAGGGACTTGTCATCTTTGTTACAGCGCACTGCAGTTCACACGGTTAATTTAATTGTGCAATGGTGAAATCACTCTTTTAGGGTAGAGTCCAACCAGTTGAGCACCTTATGCAGGCCTTGTCCAGTGCGAGCGCTTGCTTCCAGTATCGTGATTGGCTGAGTAGCTGAGGCTATGATGTCATCCATCCTGAACAGTGACTTCATCTCCATAAGGGTCATGGGGCAGGGCAGGTCACTGGAGGAATAACACCAGTGGGTGGCCGTTAATTAAGTGGCCTTCCACTCCACAGAATCAAGGGACTGATACGCGCGGGGGTATTTGACGGAGGCGGGCGGCATCTCACATCTTGTTGAAGATCACGAGGACCGAGGCACCTCTCAGTGGCTCAGCAGAGAGGACGGAGAGGAGTTGGATGCAGGAAGACGACACCTGGCTGATGTTGGCGGAATCCACCATGAACTGCGTAGAGATTCACACGCAGCTTCAGCGATAAAGATTCATATGTAGCATTGTTCGCTAGCATTGCTCCACAGGGAAAACACTCACAATTACAGAGGGACAGTCGGTGTAGTAACTGGGCCAAATGGGTCCCATGCAGCCCCCCAGCTCCCTGACAGTCACCTTCCCCTTCTTCAGCGTCAGGTCAGTCAGGTTAGTGCCCACCTGCAAGGGGGAACAAGATACTAAACCCCAACACTACTATTCGAAACTAGATATAAAGTACTTTTGCCTGTATTAACAAGTGTTGTGTGGCTGTGTGTTATGGAAAATTCCACTTACTAGATGATAATTTAACACAATGAGGTATGCTGACTATGCAAGACCTTTAACTGAGAAGAAATATGAGGTACGTTAAACAGTGATGGTAATGTCATTTATACATGAATGTAAAAACAACTTCTGAGGTTATTTTTCATTTGCATAAAGGTTTCATGTGTAAATATTCTCTCAGGAAGTACAATGTAAATATTACAATCCCCAATCCACCAAAGAGGAAGATAAAATAGATTTAAATGACCCTGAACGTAAGCTACAGATATCAAACCGAAGAAAGAAAAACTGGTCAAAAGACAACAGGCATTAACTAAAGCCTGGCGACGCATCAGGTATTACGGCGTAATCACACCCCGCTCACTCAGAATGAGTAATTATGTAAGATGATCTGGTTCAGTTCAGAACACATGCACACAATTTAATGTGGCTAGATAATGTTACAGCTTACAGTCGGTAATGTAGGGGGAACTTCTCCTGACTCGGGCGTCTCATTCCGTACATTAAGCTGTTAATTCAGTCAAAGAGAAACATTACATGGAAACGCATGAACAGAAATTATGTATTTACAATTAGTTATGGAGCTTAGCTTTATATAGATGCTGGTCATCATATGACCATATGATGCCAGGGATAAGCTCCAAGGTAACGCCAGTGACCCTGACCACTATAGGTAGGCACACAAAAATTTTTAGACAACTGCATGCGCGCGCGCGCGAACACATAACTTGGCTTACCTTCCATTCATTTCTATGGGAAAGACCCTAATCCCAATCACGACACCCTTAACCCCTACCCAGCCCTGACCTTAACTGTAAATAACCAAACAGAAGAAAAGACTTCTTTTCTTAGATAACTGAGGTTATCCAAATGGTGAAAAAAAATTAAAGATGCGTCAGGTTTTACCCCATTTTAGGGACGTTTTGGTCCCCAAATGTGATCTATGCAAACCCACAAACACATATAAGTCGAGGATAATTAAAAAGTCCTGTATAAATTAAAAAATGCCGCATTGCAGTCTTGAAGCAATCTAGGGAATATAAAGATTTAATTATCGCTAATAATCAAACAAGCCTCTTTGGGTAAACACTTCGCCAAAGGATATTTTGTAATCGTTTTAGCAGCAGCGTCTTCCCAACCGCGGTGGGTCCGAGCAGCAAACACATACCACCGCGCTGCAGGAGGTTCAGGGGAGTGTCGCTTGGCCCACTCTTCCTTTTCTAAAACTGAAAGATAACAAAAACCGAGTATTTTGCTGTTAACTCGAATGCTATATTTATTTTAAGAGAAAGTCGCGAAAGCTTCCAACGTCACCATAGCGACGTAAGGCTGCTTGCTATGATAGGTCCAGCTGTACGTCAATCATTTATTTATAATCTTTTATTGGCTATCGGCCGTGACATGAGTGTGGAACCGAAAAAAAATGTGACCCGGAACAAAACTTTCGTTCCACACGTGGTTTGTTTTTCTTCTGAAAAAGCACTTCCGAAAAGTAGTTGTAGTTTTGATCTCGTCGTGCTGCAACGCCGTCTGCTATTTGCGACGGCAAAACATGGAAGCCTTGTTGAAAAAGGAGCTGGCAACTTCCACGCTGAAAGCCACTGGCCATTCGGGAGGGGGATGTATCAGCGAAGGGCAGAGCTACTGTACTGACAACGGAATGGTGTTTGTGAAGATAAACCATAAGAGTCAGGTCCATTATTAGTTGCAGCATTGCTTTTATTTGTTGATCTGTGCACACAACTGCAAATGTCAGTGTGGGGTAAAGCGGATTTCGCATGTTATATGCTTGGTAACAAAATAACGAATTGTCTGTTTTTAAGATGTCTGAATACTATATATGGCGGCACAGTATACATTATTGACCTATCTTAAAGTTGAATTAGCGTGGAAAGACGATACTGTCTAGTTAATCACACCAAACGTAGTCATTAAATGATTGTATTATGATTTTGCTTAGCCAGTCATTGCATTGTGTTAATGTTCTATTATCCAGGTTGGTGAGGATTTTCTATCTTGGGTTTTGGTTCGTTTTTTGCACTGTATAGAAAAGTGACTGAAGCGACACACCCACTCCAGATTTACAATATGAATTGAAAACATTTTTACCGCGCTTCATAACATTACTGCCCGTTTTTGCAGGGCGGTCCATGAAACTTAGTTTTACACCTTTATATGGGTTTATTTTTGACATCACACTTTCCACCAGCTCATGATTTAAGCTGCAAAAATATAACCATTTTATGGAAAACGTTTTGTCATATGATAGGGTAGGCCAGGATTTCACGTATTGAAAAAAGTTTACGTGCATCCAACCTATCAGTGGGCAAATGTATGACGGCAGAAACAAAAATAATACTCGTGGGTTCGATCTGACACAGGCAAGGCTGATGTTCGATGGCGAAATGGCCAGCCTGGACGCCATCTTACAGACTGCCACTGTGAAGGTGCCAAAACCAGTGAAGGTGATAGACATGGAGCGTGGGGGTGCAGTGTTTGTCATGGAGCACCTTGACATGGGGAGCCTGAACAGGTACCACTTATCTTCGCATTGGTCGGTGATTCCATTAAGGAGAAACTTTTGGTGTTGGATTGATTTTAAAAAAATTGTGGGATGAATGCTTTCTCTGAAGCATTGTGGGCTGGGGGGGGCTCTGTTTACTGCAGGCACTCTGCAAAGTTGGGCGAGCAGCTGGCTGACTTGCACCTTCACAACCAGAGATTAAGAGAGAGACAGGACAGGGAACAGCAGACCATCGGTAAGATATGCCAAGGCACTGACTACAGCCAATACACAGCATTTAAAAGCCACACCTCAAAGTCAGACATGTTTCCACGTGATACTTTCTGTAGGATGCCGTTTTTGTGTAGACTTTGATTGTGAAATAAGCATGTGGCTGTCTGGGATAGGATGCTAGGCCCGTGTTTGGAGAGTCACAGGTTTGAACTCCAGGGTCATCAGTGTCATTTTGCCTTTGGGCCCCTGAACGAGGCCCTTAACCCATAGTTGCTCCAGGGATCGTCTGACCCCACTTTCTGAATCGCAAGTTGCTTTGGATAAAAGTGCCTGCCAAATAAATGCAAAAAAAATCGGGGTTTTGGAGATTTTATATTTATTGTAGATATAGATAACTGTCATAAAAATATGATGGTGTCATTTTTTGGAAGACTTTCTTTTTGTTTTGAGCCGTAAGATACAATTATTGTAGAGATTTTGCACCTTGCGTACAAAACAGGCCTGTGGTTTTTCTGAAGAAAAGCAATAATGCCCCCTGCTGGCTAACAAATTTTACTTCACGCAGATGAGATGTGCTTCAGTGAAGTGGCTTTTTTCCACTATCGCCTACATGTACATTTCTGTTACATTGCCGCACTTTAACTTCTTTATTATTGCAGGCAAAGGAGCAGGCCAGTCTGATGCGACCTTCATCGACAAGTTTGGGTTCCACACCGTAACCTGCTGTGGTTACCTGCCACAGGTACGCCCCTGTGCGGTAGATGAGCATGACTGCTAATACTTAGCCATCTATGTATCGTTCTCCTTCCTTTACCCTGTTGGAGCCTGTTGCATGTCCTGGTCTAGGTCAGGCATGGAACATAGACCAAGAGGCAACACCACACAGTCACTCTGCTTACATACACCCTATTTTATTATAAACATAGGGCAAACCCATAGCAGGAGACCAACCTGGGACAGTGTCAAAGAAAAGAAACAAACAAAACAAAACTCTCCCCACTTAGAAAGAAAAAAACAATATAACCAAACATACAATAGATCAATAGATGGCACCTGCTCCCTTACCTAGTGTTTTTAACAGTTGGGTCAACTACACAAAGATGTATTTGCTTGCACAGACTACCCTTGGTTGTCTCCACTCAAGACCAGCAAAACCTTAAAGGAGTTGAAGCAGTAATAACAGCAGTAGTGCAGGAGCCTCAAAAGCAGCAACACAGCGGAAGTCTTCATAGGCCAAGCCCCTCCCACTTAACGAAGTGTTAAGGTGGAGCACTATCAAACAACCCCAGCTGATTCCAATAACCTATCAAGGGCAGAAAAACACACATACACAACCCCGACGTGTACATTCGCGTAACAGAGCCCCATTCTCTTACACGTGTGGCTCTGTGTGACCCTCTATCCTCAGGTAAACGATTGGCAGAGCGACTGGGTGTCGTTCTACTGTCAGCAAAGGCTTCAGCACCAGCTTAGCTTGGTGGAGAAGACATATGGGGACCGGGAGGCCCAAGAGCTGTGGTCTCGACTCCAGGTAGCTCTGTGAGAATTGTGTTCCGCACGTCATTGTTTTGGAAAGCGATTGGAAAGTCGCTGGTTCAAATCCCAGCGTTGGCAGTGTGATTTCATCACTGGGCTCTTTAGCGAGGCCCTTAACCCCCAAATGCCCAGAGATTGTCTGACCCTGCTTTCTCAAAAAATCATATTTGGATTTCAAAAAAAAAGTCTGTTAAATAACACACAAACATGTAAATGTAATCATCAAGACATAGAGTTGTTAAGCATTTATTTTTATTTATATATAAAAAAATACAAGGAAAACTTGATATTTATTTTACATTCATGAAGTACTTTCATCCAAAGCAATTTGCAGTATAGGGAAGGGTCACAATTTTATGTGTTTTCCCTGGGATTTGAACCCATGACTTCTTATGCATTCTTAGTGCAGTGCTCTACTTACTGGGATAAACTTATTCTATTAATTTAAATATGATTCTGATTTATCTGAATAATGTTATTCCATTGTTTACCTTCTATGTGTTCACCAGTTATTGCTCTTCACTTCCTGTCATTACTTCCTGTCTTTACATTAAGCCCCTCCCCTTCCTGTTTGTAACTATACGTCTCCATTGCTTCTTGCACACATTGCTCACCCACACAGCTGAAGATCCCGCAGCTCTTCACAGGTGTAGAGGTTGTCCCAGCGCTGCTGCACGGTGACCTATGGGGGGGCAACGTGGGAGAGTGTGCGGATGGCCCCGTCATATTTGACCCCGCCTCCTTTTACGGCCACGCGGAGTTCGAGTTGGGCATTGCCGGCATGTTCGGTGGCTTCAACAGCTCCTTCTACTCCGCCTACCACAAGAAGATACCCAAGGCGCCTGGGTTCGAGAAGAGGCACCAGCTCTACCAGCTTTTCCATTACCTTAACCATTGGAACCACTTTGGTGGTGGCTACAAGGGCCCATCCCTGCGCATCATGAAAGACCTTGCAAAGTAGCCCGTTCATCTGCCTGAAAGACCCCACCTCTCATCCATCATTTTTCGAGCTGAAAGCAAAGCTTTTGAAATTCCACTGTGCTGTCTATTTTCAGGTGTGTGATAATTGCATGACAGTCATCGATTCTATTACTCACACAGAATACAAGCAGAAAACTGAAAGAGATGTTCTGGACAAACTGTCTGCAGGAACACACTGTAACAGCTCATTTTCTGTTTTGAGAGAAGGACCATTCAATTAATGCGGTATAATTTTCAGGTATTATATAACTGCAAAGTGTCTGTACTGAGATATTAATACCCATTTGTACTGATTATATAACTGTCTTGACAATGCATGGCATCAGGTTGGTACTGCACTTAATTAATTTACTGGATGCCTTACCATTGACCCAGCAAAAGTGAATGTATTTTACCTTAACATGAGCTGTAACAGCCCTTTGAAGAGTACAACTAGAATTAGAACCAGGTCCCTAGTGTTCCTGCGTTTAAGTCTTCTGCACTGAGGTCCGGACTGCTTGTCTACTTAACAAAAAGAAATTCTAGTACATGCTAATGATACAACAGGAATCACCCTAAGAGTTTGTACTGTGAGTTGTCTGGGTGGGCAGCTCGATGGATGGTTTCAATAGAATAATATTTTAATATATGGCTATTCGCAGAGTGCTTAAAAAAAGTCTTAGAAGCTAAAATTAAGTGTGGAATAATGAAATCATAAAAACGTTTATCTTTCCACAAAGCATTAATAAGTAACATTTAAAATGAATTTATAACAAAGACTAGAAACATTACTAAGTTAATATCTTAGTTAACATTCCGTGGAAACTACGAGGTGTTATATGATATATGAATAGTTTCTATATGATATAGAAAGTTTAATTTTGGAACTTTGGGTTTTTCTATAAGCTTGCATGCACATATTCAATTATTTGTAATGACTAAATGAATAATATGGTGATTTGGCGATGCATTTGTTGCATATATTGCTGTGCAATTGATATGGCTTATGTGAAAATTGCTGGCTTGTTTCTAAGCCTGCTTATTTGAAGCCGTTTTATTTTTTTTTTTGGTGTTTTCGAGCTACATGCTAACAACTACAGTTATTGATACTGATTGATTTGCTTGTCAATAGAAAAATAAAGCATCTATATTTGTGATTCGTGTTGTCTTTTGGTGTTTAAGTGCCTCCTTTTCATCATCACCTGTTTTATTAGATTCAGTTTAAGAGCAATGATGGAATTCGTCTTCACGGTAATTTCGTTTACTAGACAGCGAGACGATCTGCAGCGCAGATGCGCCCATCAAACGCGTTTTTGGATAAACTTTGAACTACATCGGCTTCCGTACCGCCTGACTACTGTAGGCTCGCGGGCGGTTCACAACAACACAAGAGCTAGGTGACAGTGTAGTGTTGCATCCGTTAATGTGGGCAATTTACATGATTTTTGCGTCGAAAGACTTTTCATAGGCCTTTAGAAAAATATAGCACATTGACGTTTTCTTTCTGCTGTTTATTTCTACTCTCTGGCTTTCTTTTGTTATGTTTCGTTAAATCATAGCGTGTCTGACTGCGTGTAGACTTCTTGTATCGTTACGACAGTTTCTGTTCGCGTGGGCGATTTGCTCTCTTCTTTGAAACTCACTAAAAGATGGCTTTGGACAAAATGGAGAACGGTTCCGAGGGAGAGGAGGGAGGGTGTGAGTCGGACGTGGTCTCCCATGGCTGCATACTGGCGGCGTTCAGCGACAGCGCAGAGACCCGAGCCCTGATCGCCGGGCTCCCGGAGGCATATAAGGACACCAAATCCAGAGAGGCTGCTATACAGAGATTCGTCTGTAAGCTGCTGAAATATCTCCCCTGAGTATATCCTGTGCTTTAGTGGAATAATGCAAGTGTATCCATTGTTGAAAGATGTAATTTTGAAAAGGCCGATCAGTTCATGTCTTATCTTTTGTTCATTTTTAAATAAAAGTGCACGATATTAGACAAACGCTTATGTTAGCCGTGAGCTGTATTATACCACATGAGTGACTTTTTTTCTCCATTTTTTTCATGCCATTCCAGTTTTAATGGACAAATATCAGGAGCAACCTCATCTTCTGGATCCGCATTTGGGTAGGTTTGAGTTCCTGTTCCTGGATCCTGTTCAAATAAATTCCGTGTTGTATTTTATACCTTTTCTCCTTGCATCTAAAGTGTAGCATTAGTATGGGGAACTTTTATCTGACAGACTGGACTGTTGAGATTGTACCTGGTCTTCTGTAGTCTGAGAGCTACTTTCTGCCCCCTCAGAGTGGATGCTGGGCCTTCTGTTGGAGCTGATTCGCAGTGAGCAGTCTCCACCTCTCTTGGTCCATCTGGCTTTTAAATTCCTCTACTTCATCTCAAAGGTAAGACGCAGGCTCTAACTTTAAATAGGGTGGTTAGATGATTAGATCAAGAAAAAGTATATGACATTATGATTTATTGTAAGTTTTTTATATTTGTTACTTTTATTAATGTTTGACTCTTTTTTGTTGGACAGGATTATTATTATACGTGTGTGTTCCTAGATCATGTCTGACTGTGAATGTGTCTTTTGACAGGTCCGGGAACACAAGATCTTCATGCAGCTTTTGCCACATGAGGTCTCAGATATGAGTCCTGTTCTGGATCTGCTTTCCTGCCAGGATCCCAAAGATCACGAGGTGAGTAAGGACATTCCTTCCTGTCGGATCCTGTCATTGGGCTCCCTGATGCAGATATTAATTTGTGCATATCGATGGTCAATTATGGTAATTTCTGCATTAAAATGATTAAAATATACATACTTGAATTTTCTCCTCAATTTTTCTTCTAGTCTTGTGCATATGTAGTACAGGCAGTCCCCAGGTGAAGAACATCCAACTTATGGAAAACCTGTAGATATGAATGGGCTACCGGAAAGTCTATTATATTAAGAATTTGAGTCAAATGCAATGGTTCATAATCACAACGCTCATGAAAACATTACTGCTTTAGCAATTCATCGGCTCGAGGTACAGTACTGTATGTAGTTATTTTTATTATTACTGAATTATCATCCACACCTATGGGCAATTTAGTAACTCCAATTAGCCTCAGCATGTCTTTGGACTGTGGGGGGAAGCTGGAGTACCCAGAGGAAACTCCACGATGACACGGGGAGAACATGCAAGCTCTGCACACATGTAACCCAGGTGTGAGGCAACAGTGCTAACCACTGCACCACCATGCCGCCCCTTATTATTATTATATGTATTATATTATAATATAATATTATTATATTATATTATTATTATATTATTATTATATTATTATTATATTATATTATATTATTACTTATTATTAATATGTCCTCACAGTAAGAAGGTCCAGGGTTCGGTCCCAGGTCCTTTCTGTGAGGAGTTCGGACGCTTTCCCCATCTTCCTGTGGGTTTTTGCCAGGGGCTCCTCTTTCCTCTTTCCTCCCACGGTCCAAAAGTGTGCAGCTTGATTGTTGAGTCTGAATTGGCCCTGTAGTTATGGGTGTGTGAGTGTGTGTGTGCCCTGCAGTGTGTTGGCGACTGCCCAGGGTTGGTTCCTGCCTGCGCCCATTATTCCCGGGATG
>JAODJW010000045.1:14502442-14520500 GCA_026777045.1 Hyperopisus bebe
TCTCTCTCACACACACACACACACACACACACACACACACACACACACACACACACACACACACACACACACACACAGTGCCGGGAAGCGCCCGTCATGGTGTGCCAGATCAACCTGCGGCATGTTGGTTTCCATGAGCGTCACCCCCACCCCCCACCCCCTTTGTGGTCGCGGCTGTCGCTCATGCAGCGTGAGAAGCAGCGCTTCAGTCGCGTCGCCGATTAGCATCTGGCGGGGCGACGTGGGCGACTTGGGCGGGCGCGCGAACCACACCTAAGCGCAGGAAGCCAGCGCGGGCCGCTTGTGGCGAGCCCCAGTGAGCGCCGGGGGGCCGCGCCGAGACCGCCGCGGCGGGAAGCGTTACGTATGGAGCGCACACGTGTGGCGGATGCGGTGACTGGGGCCGGCTGAGGGTTCATCATCTGGGGTGTCGCTGGTTGGGTATTCGGAGCAGGGAGCTGATAGCGGAACACCTCTGCTGCACCAAGGCTCGTTCGTGTATCACTTGGTGAATTTTGCTTTCTGTGTACCCCCCCATTACAGCGAAGGGGCGGAGTCTCTGAACTGGAATGCCCCATCCCAGGCCTTTCCACACATCACCCAGCTGCTGCGGCTTCCCCAGTACCAGTACCACACCTTACTGGGCCTGACCGTGTCTGTCGGGGGGCTCACGGAGTCCACAGTAAGTATCCCCGCCATAAATGGGGTGGAAATTGAATCATTCAAGGGGGGCATCTGGAACATCCCAGCAGAGATTTTATATGTTATGGGGGCCCAAGATGAGCTTTCTCTTCGTTTTTAGGCTGCTTGCTGCCTGCTAATGTGCAGCTCATTTATGAGGTAACGTGGGGCCTCAGCAGGAGGCGCTGTTGCGCCATAGTCAGAGTCTCCTTTGTGGTTTTCACAAGCCGCCTGCTCCATCTCTTTGAAGTTATGAAAACCGCTACCAGAATCTCTCTCTCTAGCTGCGATTCGCACTCAGCGATAAAGAGATAAGGTGTGAAGTTTGCAACTTAAGCTGGCAAACTTTGTTACAGGGGAAATTGTTTGAAACAATAATGATGTTATTCGCAATTATTATTGCCAGTGATCCGGGCTGATCCAGATCGATGTCGGCATCCGTAGCCCGATCTAAAATTCGATTTATTTAATTTGCCATGTTTGCCCAATTTAAGTCAGTTGCGTACGTTATAAGGTTCTGACATACACTGCACTAAACCTAAGGAGCATGGCTTGAAATTCCAACCGTGATGTCAGGCATGTGGAAATTCTTTAAACTGGAAACTGAAGCTGCTTCGACGCCTTTACCAGCGAGGACAAACTGAAGTAGCCAAATATTTAAATATTTATTAAATGAACAGATCGGGACTGAATCAACGAATCAACAGCTATAAATATTGAATGGATCTATTTGGATTGGGGTACTAAAAAATGGGGGATTGGATCACTGAAAAGTCCATTTTAACTCATCATCATCATCATCATCATCATCACCACCATCATCATCATCATCATCATCATCATCTTTGTACTGATTTTCCCGGTCTGAGTTGTGGTGCAAATGTCATTTTTTTAAATACATTTTTTGTTTTTATATTATCTGAGCTGTGTTCATTTTTTTTTTCTTTTTGATCTATCCCTAGTCCACTAAAACAGAACTTATAACACAACAGTACCGATATGATTGATTTCAGAACATTTTTGCGGTAGTCTTGTCATTTTCTTTTTCTTTTGAAAAACCACCTTCTGTGTGAATTAATGACAGTCGCTCCGTAAGCGATCAGTCAAAGTCTGTTTATATTTGGACCCCCTCAGCTTTTTTTAGTCTTGTATACAGGCGACTTTGGCGGTTTTGTAACGTGATAATGGCGGAGGGCCGCTGAAGCGGACCCGGTGGGCGTTTGGCAAGGAGGCCACGCTTCATGGCGAGCCAGAGCCGCTCTCCCCCGCGGATCCTCCGCGGCGATGATTTACGAGCGCGCCTCTGCCTGTGGAGAGCACACACACGCACACGCACACACACTCGGAGTGTTCTGTGGTCACTGGGTTACCTCTAATCTGTTTTCGGTTTGTTTGCGTAATGAAGAATAATAAGGCGTTTAAGTTTAATGGGCGCCGTGGAGATAAGGATGGCCAGCCGTCTTCGGTCTAGGTCCGCATCCCTGGCCTCCTTTGGTTTCTTCCCACCGACGGCAGCCTCTGAACAGCCGGCCCAGTGCCGACGGTCGTCTCGGCCGTGCCAGGAGGGGCCTCTTTCCCACACAACAGGCTGTGGAGCTCCAGAATCCCATAAACACTGTTCCCATAGTAGATAAGATCATGGCCTTATTGTGAGACTCTGCTGTAAGGCTTAGCCTTGTGTGCAGTTGTGATCAAGTCCTGCTGAGGATCAACTCTGTCCATTAAGTGGGTTTTTATTTGCTTTTTTTTTTGTATATCCTAAGATGTTGTGTATTTTTGGTGACGGCATCACAATAGACGTACCGGTCCGGTGTAGAAGGTCCTCACCAAGCCAGTCCCACCGCCCTCTGACCTCTGACCTTCTCCACTGCAGGTCCGTTACTCCTCACAGTCCCTGTTCGACTACCTGAAGGGGATCCAGCAGGACCGGCCTGCGCTGGAGCAGTTTGGAGGCACTCTGCTGCGCATATTCCAAGACCATCTGCGTAACGACAGGTATCTGATGGGGGGATTATCTGCACAGCTGTCCACATGGATAGTGAGCAACTATACGCATGGCATGGTTTGCGGTGTGGTTGCATCATCTGTGCAGCTGGATATATGCAGATGGGAAGGATTGTCCATGCTGCCTGGAACCAGTGGAGATGGTCTGTCTGCATAGCCAGCAGACTGCAGTGATGCTCGTATTCCTCGTACGCTCCTCATAAACGCTCCTCGTAAACACTCCTCGTAAATTACTCGTAATTTAGTATACTAGGTGAACAAGCCGATTCTGATGCTGGACTGCCTTCTGTGTGCAGCTTGGAGCACAGTATGCACTGGGTGGCGGGATTTTGTGTTTCTGAGTTATTAAATCCCAACCCTAAGAAAGACACACGCCCTACAAATCACCAATTTCTGCCTTAGGCCCAACCGATGCAGCTTTGCGGTTTGGTTAGTCTGGCCTTACTCCACGTCGAACCACGCCCACGTCGTCTTCCCCAGCCAAGCGTAGTTCTTTTGTTTTTTTTTCCCCATTACATTTATGCCATCATTTCTAAATGTCCTCGACAAGACCATTAAAGCGGAAAGCTTGGCTTTTGGGGCTCCTCTTCCAAGGGGGATCGTGGGAAGTTCATGCACCGGGTCCATTTGTGGGAGTCACAGGACAGCGGTTTTCTCTAAACCCTGGTTCGGCCCTCACCCCTGTAGCCCCACCATAAGATAAATCATTTTCGAGTGCTTAATAAGTGTGCCGAGTGTATCGTTCCGGCCGATTATTCCGGAGGGGGAAAGCATCTGTTGGCATCACTTCCAGGATTCAGGGTAACCGAGACTGGTTTATGACCAGTCAAAGACCTGAGTTGTCCACATGGCATAGATGGTGCAGGATGGGCCAGCTTTGTTATGGATTGTGGCTCCTCCAGTAATTATGTAAGCTTGAAAACGCTCGAGGAACTGACAGTCTAGGCCTGATGTAACATTACCGGACCCAGGACCCTTGAGGAATCTTCTCCAGGTTGCTCTCCTGCTAATTTATGCTCATGAGCTGCATAAATGTAACTACAACTGGTACCAAACTGGTACAGCAGCAGCTTGAGGAACGGCAAAGAAGCTAGGAGCTAGTAGCAATGTTGTGCTTGAGTCTTCAGCCATTGAAGATACTTAAAACCTAAATATAGGACTGACATTTTAGAGTCATTCACGTCTGTGTGAGTCATTCATGTTCAGAGGGTGTGGCTGCCATTGTACCCACAATACAGGATGTAAGTGATGCTGTGTACGTGGGATTAGAATTTGGCGTTAAAACTCACGGTGCAATGGGACAGGGCGCAGTGGTCAGTCTGTCCACCTTCCTCAGGGTTTCCATCCCTCTGCTGAAGATGGTGGACCAGATGCTGGCCAGAGGCTGCTTCGACACCTTTACCAGTGAGGACAAGTGAGTGTGGTGGCACATCTACTCTCAATATGCCTATATGCTGGTCATCTTAACACCTGATGGTGGAGGATCTTCTTTACATTGTAGCTGAACGTTTTATAGGTTTACTCCATAAACATCCAAAGATGGAGCTGTCTGTGTCACTGAAGCATTTCAGGTTTTGCTTCTTGCTGCTTGGATTTGAGCCTGGAGCCCATTGCTTAAATGTCTCATTCCTTCATCCTTCATCATGCAACCTACCTACTACCATGGGGCTGTTGGTGATTTTTTTTTTAATCCAGGGAACCATCTGTCCCAGTATGAGTGACTAGAACCTTTCCCCATGTCCGTCTCTGCTCCCACCAGCCATTCATTCTGCATGGACCTCCTGGAGCTCTGCAAAGAGGAGATGAAGAAGTCAAAGGACATTCAGAAGCTTCGCTCCAGCATCGCTGTGTATGTGCACCGTTGGTCCTCTACTCTCTTATGCTGCCCAGTTCTTAGCGGCTAAGCGTGAGCGTTAAGAGGAAACGCTCAATCCGCCGTGAGGAGGGGTTCTACCGTTGATGTTTACGTTCACATTGTTTATGTTGGCCAAAGTAAAAGGAGCGTAAGGCTACCGTTATCATCGCCTGATGGCTGTAGATCACACACACGAGAACGCACTGCATACTTGCCTTTTGTTTTTCTATCCCCTACCTCGTCCCCCTTTCTCTCGGTCTGTCTTTTTCTATCACTCCCACCTACTCAGGTTCTGCGGGCTCATCCAGTTTCAGGGTGAGGTCCGGAAGAAGGTTCTGTTCCAGCTGCTGCTGTTGCTCTGTTACCCCTACCCTGTGGTGAGGCCCTCCGACTCACATCTCAGTTTTCGGGCTCTGGTGAGGGCGGTGGGTTAGCTTTAGGGTCTTCACGGTGCAGAAGCAGCTCTAAGCTCCTGTTGGCAGTTGGCTGATCTCACACAGGCTGTCCTTGTTCCTCCAGCTCTGTCCTCCTCCCCTTTGGAGTCCCCTATACTGTCTGCCCACCTTTTGTCTAAGCTCTGTTCTTCTTACTCAGGTTGGTTCTCAACCTTCATCTAGATGCTCTCTTTACTAGCCATTTGTCATCCTGACTACCCCTTTTTTCACTCGTTGACATCCTCTCGGTCTTTTATAATCACCAGCATCAGGGTGTTTACTGTGTGTCTGCTATTATTGCTGGCTGAAGGAGGTGCATCTCTATACCTACCCCAAGCCTCCCAGCTTGATGCGCAATCCCAGCTGCGAGGGACTATTTTCATGTACCGTACCGCACTTCTCTGGAAAAACACGAGGACAGCGCAAAACAAACATGTTTTAGAGAGTTCACAAGGTTGTCCATCCTGTTTTGAGTCCGTGCTGGAACAATGCAAAGCCCCTGTTTAAGACCATCAGCCCTGCCTCGGAGAGCCAAGGGTAACATTGTGGCAGGGGCAAAAAAGGGAAGTGACATCATCCAGCTTTGCTCGCGCGTCATTGGTTCATTGCATGCTGCACGCCTGCATCTCTCCACAGATCAGAAAGACGACCGCCAGCCAGATGTACGAGATGCTGTTGACCTACGACGACGTCATCGAGCCTGATGTCATGGACGAAGTCATGAACCTCTTGAGCGATACCAACTGGTCAGTGCTGGCTGAGGGGTTGAGGGTACCAGTTGGACTTCTAAGCTGTATTATGTTGGTGGGTGTTAGGCTGTCCACATTAACACACAAACCCTTAGTCGATGTGAGGTCTGAACCTGCTGTCTCCCTGGAAGATCTGCAATGGCTAATGGTGGCAAAGGCCTAGTGCTATGGAACCCAGGTTACAAACTTTAGTGGGGCCTTGCTTCCAGATGACCTGATAGTTTGCTGATTTGTCTGTGACCTGTGGCAACCTCTCTGCAGGCTTTATCTTACTCTGTTCCTGTAGCTCAACAAGTACAGCACTGGCTCAACAATGCAAAGGTCATGGGTTCAAATTCCCGGGGACGTAGATGAATTGTAGCCCTTCTCTGTACTCTCACGTTGGATAAAAGTATCAGATAAAGTAATGGAAAAAAAGAATGAGCAGGTCGTCAAACATGGCCGATGGCTTTGTCTTCCAGAAATAATTAATGATTATGCATTATTCTTTATTGTCTTATATTTTATCTAGGGAGAGTGACCTGACTACTGTACGGAACCACAGGAACCAACTCTGTGATTGGCTAGGGGTGCAGAGGCCCACTTTGGTCGCCAAGGTAACTATAAATCAGCACCTAAAGGAAGGGTGTAGCTGAGGCTGGGATCTGGGCCAAAAACAGGCTGGTGCCAGAGTGCTTGTGGACATTTAAGAACTGAAGGGTTTTGCCTGAGTGTACTGTATGTGTCCTTTTTTTAATGCACATCTGCCGGTGAGTGATGTGGAAATACGAGCATGTCCATTTTTGTGCTTGAATTATTCTGTGCGCGTGTAAGTGTGTGTGGGTGTGAGCTCCCTCCAGATTGAACCCACATGTTTTTCTGCGCTAAATGAAACCCCATTATCCTGAACCTGTAGACAGAACGGCGCAGATGGTTTGAATCCGTCTGAAATAGAGTAACCTGCACATGTGCAGTAAACTGTGGAGAACCCAGTGTGAAGCGTTCACAGGCTTCGGCGAGGTGCGTTTGCTGGGGGTTCTGCAGAAGAACGTCTTAGGGCTGGGTAGGACTTAAGGTCCGTCATGTTGCGATTAGAGCTTTACCCATAGAAATGAATGGAGAGTCCCCAGAAAGATATAATTACAAAACTGTGTGTGTGTGTGTGTGTGTGTGTGTGTGTGTGTGTGTGTGTGTTTGTTTCATCAGGTCTTTTTTGCAAAGAACCTAGAGATATTCTCACTCTTCTGTTTGTCTAGAGCCCAACTTAATAGGCAGCAACGGTCTCACCGGGACAAACAAGAAGTTGGACCCAAATTGGACTTCCCTGCGCTGGATTCACCCCGCATCATGCAACCCCCTGTGCCCCCGATACCGTCGCACTGTCAATAAATTAATACCAACCAAAAGCTAAGGCTTCCCCTATTTTTTTCAGCATTTACATTTATTTAATCATTATTGATTAATGAATAAATCTGTTCACGATTCCAGGGTCCTCTGTCCTTCCTAGCCGACTCCAACAATGTCGACCGGCCTGTAACGTATGAGGCGTGCGGTCGGCTTTCCTCCGGTTAGTCCACCGTTTGCAGAGTAGCATGGGTGGGGGCACATGTCCGTCTGCCATGCGGGGGGGGGGGCAGTTAACCCGGATCTGAGCCACACGTTTCGTTCAGCTGGATTGCTGCCGCCCTGCAGCATTGCTCTAAATGACCACTCCCCCCCACTTAGGGGAAAAAAGCAGGCAAACAGACATACACTCTTCCTGCCGCCTGCCTGAAGTAATTAGGGTGACAGGAAACACGAGTGTGGGGCAGACTCTAACCCCACCTGCCCCCAGTTCAGGCAAAGTAGAAACAAAAATAGACTAATCACAATGAAATCCCCTTTTGTTGTGACTCTTAATCAGTGCATGATTAGTGCCCAAACTGCCTCCAATCCATCTTGATAAAATCCAATTGTGTGTGTGGGTCTGAGTGTTTGTGTGCTCGTGTGTTTTGGTCCAGATATACTTACATTGTGGGGACCAAATGTCCCCACAACGTGATGAATACCTGCTTTTCTTACCTTGCTGTGACCAGTTTCCTGGTCCCCATAAGGGAAAACTTTCTAAAATTCAGTGACTGCAATCAAAAAAACTAAAAATACAAAAACACTTATTTTGTTTGGTTGCTTATAGTTAAGGTATGGGCTGGCTAGGGGTTAAGGATTTTCATAGTCAGCATTTTTCTCCTAGAAGTGATTGAGCGGTCCCCACAATGATATGCTTACAGGTCTCTATGTGTGTGTGTGTGTGTGTGTTCACTTGTGTTTGTATACGAGTCTGTGTCGCATATAATTACAGGAGTCCAGTGCTTCCTGGTGCTGAACTCCTGCTTCGGGGGGCCCAGTTTGCAGAACCAGAACCAGATGCTCAAGTAATCGGGCACGGAGCACCGGCTTACCAGTCAAACGCGTTAGTCCGCAGTCGTCTCGAAGGTGAGAATGTTCTACCGTTCCGGCCTACTGGGAAAAACGAAGTTCATTTCGAGTTTCCCTGGAAGAGAAGAATATCCATGTGGGAGCATTAGATCCAGAACAAACATGAGCATGTTATCATTGTAAGAAAGAATATTGCGATTCGCACCAGTCCAACATGCTACATATAGAGTCTGTGGCTGAAAGACGAGTTCAAATACTAAATCATCATCAGCATCGGCGAACTAAGAAAACATCAAGGTTTCATAGCACAATGTTTTGCCTTTCTGGAACAAAAAACAGGCCAGGTTTTTTTTTTTTTTTTTTTTTGTCACCTGATGGACTAGCGACGAGCAGGACGTGTGGAAATGCAGCCGAATCGAACAAAGGAGCGGTGGATTATGAAAGCGAGCAGGGAAAGTTCGAGGAGACAGATTCATTTCCCAAATGGAAAATGCGGAGCACCACCAAAATGGCCACATGTTTTCATACGACATTGACGCGAACAAAGGTATAATTGTGGCATAATTTTAGACCTGGAAGACTTAATGCATTTTCCAGGGGAAGCATTTTTAAACCCGTATTTTAAACGGGCCAGTGAAAATCTGTAATATAAATAAAAGGGACGAGCAAATGGATATATATTTTTTCCCAGCCTGCGAAACAAAGCCTGTCTGTCGAATCCCTGATGTTGGGTAATCAGACGCTGTTCCAACATGGGCAGGATTGACAGACATGAATGGCCTTAGTGTACAGTGTGACTTTGGGTATGGTAGAGCTTAAGCAATGTGGGGTCAGAGGTCGCGAGTCGGTGGGGGCTTTCCAAGTGTTGTCAAGTCCAGTAATATCGGTTTGATTTTTCCTCAGGGTAGACGGCTACCTCCTTGTCGAGTAAAAACAAAAAAAACAAAAAAGAAAAAGGAGGAGGTGGCTTGTGGCAGGAGGATGTTGAGAAAGGAGAATAGATGAATTGGCATAAGGGTGTGTGGTAGGTGGCTACGATCACGGTTTCCTCGCTCAACGCTCGTTTGTTGTAAAACAAAGGAAAATAACATCTCAGTTTTTTCCGGTGTACCACCAACTTGGGGGGGCTGTGGTCAAGAGAGCCTCAAAGACATGCTTACCTCATCAGAGAACAGGGGTGTTTAAAGATTTTGGGAGGTTGAGGGGGCTGAATGACCCCATGACACTTAGTTACGGGTTCTGTAATTCAGTTATCTCTCTTCTTGCTCTCTTTAGCTTGATGTTTGCCATAAACATTAGCCAATGGGGTTAATCCCAGTGTGGGGGAATAGTGGAGCAAGATTATCAGAGGACAATGGCCTCTCCGGCGGCCCGAGTAGGAGTTCCTGACGGTCTGCTGAAGGTATAAGAGAAATTAGGTGATGTTCTTGTAGCTTCTTATTGAAGGATGATTTTCTTCTCATCTCTATGGGATCCTTCTAAGGTCAAACAGGAGCCCAGTTCTGCCTTGAGCTGGGATTTGAGACGCGGCTCCTCGGCCGACTGTCCAGGAAGGCGACCGCGTCCATGCGGCTTGGCTCGTGTCACGCCTAACAGAGGGAGCACTGATTGTTTACAGATGCGCCTCCTGCAGGTCTGCTGACTAATTGCGCCGCAGATGCTGGAAAGCATCACGGGAAGCTAATTAAAGCCTGTTGGAGTCGCCCTGCCCCCGGGTGGGAGTGATTTGGCTGGTGCCATTTATCGGGGGGGCGGATCTTATCTCCCTGTTTGGGAAGCTGCCTGTCTGTGTCCACAGCTCAGTTTTAATGGCAAGTAGCTATTAACCTGAAACTCTGCTCAGTGCGGAGTGCAGCGCTCTGATTGGGTTTAGGCTACCGCTGGCCGTTTTACTTGTAGAGTAAATATACAGTACGTTTCCGGGCATGACATGAATGTAACAGCAGCTGTGTGTGCATCATTATGAGAGCGTATGTGTACTTGGCACTGGGGTTTTGGGTTGTCCGGAAGTCAAAGCAGCCCACACGGGGATCATATTAAACACTGGTTGATCCTAGACTCTGGACTCTGCTGAATTTCCCCCTCTGTGTCCTGCAGTTTTTCCCCCCCGGGGTCTTGGTGTGCGGGTCTAAGCCAGCGACTGCTTTCCACGCGCCGTTCCGGGCTGGTGGCCGTCCTTTGCCGTCCACCGTTTTTCCATCGCTCGCGCCATTCGGCTGGCCGCGCACCGAGGCTGCTGTCAAGACAATGCGGGTCCTTGTGCAAGGCCAAGACGGGCCCCGTGCTATTTGTCCTGTGAAGATACGTCAACCTTCGTGGAAGAAGGACCCCATTGTGCATCACAATGTCATCCATTCAGACCTTTAAGTGCTGTAAAAGAGTAAATAATTAAACAAGTACTAATTATCTTCAATTTTGTACTCATGGTCTCATAAGAGATACGATATTAAATTAAGGTTAAAAAAAAAGAAAAAAACCTTGCCTTTGTATTATGAAGGATCAGGGCATGCGATTGCCCCGCCCCCCCGGGTTTTGGTTTTATGTAATTTACTTCCTGGTAACTAATGAGTCATCCTTTTCCTTTAATCCATGGTGCAGCAACTCTAACAAACTTCAAGCTACAAATCCGTGTCCGTGTCCGTAATCATCACGTTGACGATAGATGAATGGTTCTGGAACAGATCCACCCAGAGTCACCAGGAACTTAAAAGAGTTGATCAGCCCGGAGGCATGGAGAGAATAGGGCAGTGCCATCTAGGCTTGTGGGGGAGGAGGGAGTCCAAGGCCAGAGAGCGCAGGCGGGCCAGCAAAAGGGGGGTGGGGGATTTTGGGAAGGCAGCTGAAGACAATCTCTGGCTGACCCTGGACCCACATCTGCTTTTATCAAAGCTGACGAGACCCAGGTCTCCGGTGACAGGGAGGAGCAACTCTGACTTGGCTGTAATGATGTAATGGAGGAAAGTAAGTATCAGAATCAGAATCTTTTTATTTGCCAAGTACAAAACGTACATGGAATTTGTCCCGGTGCAGGTGCTGTCATGAAGCATACAATTTAACAAGCTATCAAGACAAAAGCATTAAAAATGAACAGAATAAAAATAAAATGGTAGAAATTAAAATTTGCAATTAAGCATGTAGGTTTCCAGTTCCTTCTAACTGACTTATAGCTTGTTGCATATTTAATCCAATATCCAATTAATTTCTAAGCTCCTTTCTTGTTGTTTTTTTTCTCGCTGGTGTTTTGTGAGTCCTTGAGATGACTGATCCTGGGGCAGCTTATAAAACTGAAGGAGGCTAAGGGACTCATGTATTGGCTGGTATATGTAAGATGTTCTTACTTTTTCCGAAAATATGCCCAGTTAAAGAGTTACTCAGTGTCAATGGTCGTCTCAATTTCACCACTTCTGTTTGCATCGTGTCAGTGGTTGTTTTTTTGGACTCGTTCCACTGTACCGCACGAGCATCGTGATTATTTTTGGGTGATGTATACTGACCTGCAGTCCCGGTCCCAAGTCGCCCACCGGAAATTCAGTGAGCTCTCATCCCGTCGGCCGCGACCCAAGCACCTGTCCGCGTCGCTGATCCAAGTCGTGTTCTGGTTCCTGACGCGAGTCAGCCAGATTGTTTTCACATTCTGTATAGTGCAATAAAATCGTTCTGTTTTAGTGGTATTTAGGTCAGCTTTCCGCTCATATTTGCTTTCATATTTTATTTCCATCATGGTAAAAAAAAAAAAGGTTATGAAATCCCCTATGGCCTGGAAACCTGTAACTAAGAACTGACATTTAAAGAGAAACTTATAAAAAATGTATCATTCAGCTCTGATAGTCTTCATTGGGACCTTGACATCTCTGTATGTTTCTATTCTGTTGGAAACTATACCTTTAACAATACCCACTAAGCTTTTATATACAATATTATGTTCTAGACAGGCTGGGGTCTTTATATCCCCATATTTCTCCAAACTTTGCATTTTAAAATTGAAGGAAACAGTGAGGAAGAGTTCTTCATCCTTCACCTTCTGTAAAGCTGGTATCCTCCTTTTTCTTGTTTTTGTGATGCTGCCTGCTTCCAAAGGTCTCCTCAGATCAAGCTCCGTCACCTGACTGAGGACAGCAATCCCAGAATCCCCCACTGCCTCTCCAAAAGCCTGCAAAGGGTCAACTAGAAAAGCGCTGCAGCTTCTGACAGTGGAAATTTTGTGATTCTCTCTTTTTTTTTTTTTTTTTTATGGCGAGATCCAATGCAGTCGTCCTTCAGGAAACCTCACTACCAATGTTTTTAAAAAAATGCTATAATTAACAATTCCAGAGGCATGACCACCCCCCCACCCCCGTCCCCTGTATCCTAAATTACTATGTTGGTGTTTGGAATTACAGTCATTTGGGAAAGGGACAGTTGCATGGCCATAAGATTGTGGTCTAATGTCAGTTATGCTCTTCTTATATGGTATCGGCTAATGGGGTGGGTCTCATTGCCATTGTGTGTGCAGAGAAGCAGTGAAAAATGATTATGAAATTGGGCGGAGAGCGAGGTCACATTCTGTTTTTGAACTTCTGGCTCATTTTTCCTTAAGTCGTTCCAGTCTTGATTGCTGATCTGTCTCCCAGGACCTCTGTGCTGGAGTTTGCTCTCTGCAATGCCAAGCCGCAGATGATTTTGTGATTTCCAGTCCTGTATCTTGTTAAAGTATGAATCGGCTTTCCCCTGTATCATTTCCACCTGGGAATGTGATTATGATCTCATCCTATCTGGATCTTGTGCCTGAACCTGTTAGCGGAGTTTGGACGCCAAGATGCTGAGCTTTGTTGTCCTAACCTATTCAGCCACTGCTGGGATGGATGACCTGTCACCAGAAGAATTATTGCATGTCAATGCAGCGTTGATGAATCCATTTTGAGTTACTCATTTTTTTAATGTGTTTATAGTAAGTTTGGTCATTTAAAATGTTTTTTTTTTGTTGTTAATATCAAGTTACATTTCGTCTTACTGTTTTGGGATTTTAATTCGTCTCAAATGGCTAATAATCAGTGTGTGCACCTGAGGTGTTTGTAGTCTTCAGCTAAGCATATTTATGAGTCCCTAAGGAGATACCAGTCTCTTATGCTGTGTGTGGTAGTCTTTGGTTTTACACTGTGAGATTTAATAATGAACTTTTGGAGGGACAGAATCTTTTTCCACAGGTATTGGCCTGGTCCAGAAGTTCTCTGGTCCTGTAGTTGAGAATCCGTCGTTCGAGGAGACATTTTAATGACCACCCAATTAGTGTCATTAATCTGAGACACACCAGGTGACTTGACTGGCTATCAAAATACTTGCTTTAGTAAAGCAATTGAATGCTATGGAGTGCTATGTTGCAGCTAAAAAATAGCACACCCTGTGCTGTGACACTTGTAGGTCAAGGGTGGGCTTCTCTGTTCCAGAACTTTCCGTCTGCTGAGATGTCCAATTAGAGGCGAACGCAGAAGGATAATAAAGCACTTCCTGTGCTTGGGGACGCGAGTTTATGGAAGAATTTTCATTCTTCTTCTGTGATTAGTTAAACTTTAATTGGACATTTATTTGGAAAAAAATGCTTTGCTATCTGAAGTGGGCTGAGCTGGGCTGAAAGTGTTTTTTTATACTTTTTTTGATTGTTTCACTAAAGATAATTATCATGAATGAATTGATATGAAAATATATTAAAATGTAGAGGAATTGGAATGGGTGGTATTGAAATGACAGATCATGTCCACAAACTCCTTCACAGAACATCTGGAGAACATCTGTGTAGGCTGAGTAAGATCAGACACTTCTGCCACTGAGTCCGCAGTGAGGTTGAGGTTCCTCACGAGTCACTGTTGAAATCCAAACCAAAAAATGGTACGATGGCAAAAAGGTGAGGCTGAGAAAACATTAGGAAGCAGACGCGCTGAAGTCATGGTGTTTGGAGAGCCTCTCCTGAAACGCATGTGTGCTGGGTGATCTGTCATGGCGGCTTCAGGCAAACTGCCCTTGCAAGTGAGCAATTAAAATGAATGATGTGAGCGGCTTATAGGGATTACCAGCGCGGACTCCCCACAGGAACCGAGAAACCATCTCCTCGCCCACTCCTCTCGTACGAGAGACCGTCCGAAACTACGTCAGTAACACAAATGTGGTTTAAAGGAGCTTATTTACGTCTCATTTAACGGAGTCAGTTAATCCTCCTTTAATTTGTGAACTCTAGTGGATCATTGTTACTCTGAGTGAATTCAGATATTGGAAAGTCCAGATGTGGGTTGTTGGGGTACAGTTTTTCTTTATTTGTGTGTGTGTGTGTGTGTTGTGAGTATGATTTCCCAGCACGCTTGTCACTTAACACCATGGAATAAACAAGAGTGTAAGAGGGTGGTGATCTTCCCTGCACAGAGGCTGGTTGAGACTTGTATTCTGCCCAATATGATTAGAAAGACCCAAAGAAAGCGATTTGCGTCCTCTCCCTTTGAGTCAGATCCCATTTCATCTCTATCTCGCCGCTGTTTAATTCTTTCGTTGAGTAATTGAGTGCACATGGCTTGGCACCATCTTATCTCGCAAAGCCGCAAACAGCCGAATCCTCCCAAATTTAGCCCTGGCCTGTAGAGGCCGGTCTGTGAGCCCAGAGACTTAAAATATTATGCATGACATGTGATCATTTAACTATCTCTCTTTTTACTTATTATAGTTATGTACATAATTCCGGTAGGATCTTTGGAGACATGAATCGTTGACTCATCTGTAATCAAGATGTCGTCTAGCAGGCTTTTTTAAACATTTCGTTTATTTTTTTCCTATCGAGACACACGGTCATGGAACTTCAGCCGATCGCTCTTTGTCTGAAGTTCATTTCGTCCCACGTGCCATTTGTCACACTAACGTGCAAAACGTGGACTGAAACACCTTTGTGTCTTCCCTGTAAGTTTCGGAGGAAACAAGTCTGTCCTCCTTGTTCTCCAACTGGGTTCACCCCCTAGACCAGTGTTTCTCAACTCAACTTTTCGGTCGCGAGACTATTTTCAGTTGTGGAGTTTGTGGTTTAAAAAAAAAAATAATAATAATAAAAAAAACTTTTACCGTGGTCATTATCCCTCAGTCTCCCCCGGACTAAAATTTTTGCCATCACCACCATCCCATGTCGACCAGTTGAGGCCAAACCAGTTGAACTCCCACTCCCTACACAAAGGGGTCACTGACTTATAGGTTTTACCTACCATGAAGTATTATGGGAGAAAGTCCCTGATTAGGGTCTGTGCTATTTCATCTGTTGATTTCTTATTTTGACAAGTAAGCCAGTCAGGCGCAGCTGGTCCTGGCGGATACGCGTGGCGCTCACAGAGGCCTGGTTCACCCCGCCGCCCTGGCCTCCCCTTACACATCTCCCATTTGGAATCCATTACCGCCTCCCCTTCCCCCTCTATCATTCAGAGTTTGTAAGTAATTAAAACGTTCAAAGCGGCCTTCTCAGATTAACGGCTGCTGTCCGCTCGCTTCGAGCAGCGCCAAGCCAAACACGTGAGAGGAGTGGAAGCCCCAGGGTCGGGCAGAGGTCTGGGCGGTGAGGCATTGCATCATTAGCCGCCTGTGAGTCCTTAGGGATGGGTGTTGGGAGGTGCGGTTTCATTTAACTGGTTCCTTTAAACAGCATGGGTGGAGGTGAGTGGCATCATAATACTCTGGGGTGGACTGAACGTAAGTATCTGCTGACTGTATGTACTGTGGTGGTGTTAGAAGAGCAGTCATTGGCTGTCAGGTGTGGACCACAGCCAATCATTTACAAGCTCTGATTGCTGAGCCAGATCTCTTGACCTGAATGAGATGGGACACCGACAGACAATGTCCTTGTCTGATTAAGTATATAAAATACAATGGCAAAAAAACATGCAAATATGTGACTATCGTCTCAGCGAACTGACACAGTTAATAAGCTGCCCCTTCAATTAGAGACTTTCGGGGATGGCAGTGGGTGTCGTTTCGGAGGGATAAGGACAAAACTGCAATCTGCTTAAGTTAGTGTTGATAAAAGCTAGCTAGCTTGTGACCCAAGTCTCAGGGCCCTCTGGGATTCAGAACAGAGTCACAGGATCTGCTTAATTCAATCACCTCCCTTGTGTCTCACTTTGCGACGGTGTGACGTTGTTATTCCGGAATGAGTGGGTATCATGTGACTTGGGGGGGGGGCTGTGTCCCGTCTCCATCGTCCATCAATGAATCCCTTTCAGAGTGCTCTGCAACAATCCTTGGAAATGTTTTGGCCAAAAGAATGATGCATCTTTTTTTTTTTTTTTTTTTTTTGACCAAAATTGTATGCATTGTTTTCAATATAAAATGCTTTATGATTCGATATATATGATGGTGATATATTGCATGTGAACTTTTGTTATTCATTTAATTATAAACCTCCATGGGGTAGAAAATCACTGCAGAAACATAGATTATGATGTGCAAGCAGAAGTTTGTTTTACTTTCGGGGTTTTTATATAAACATTTTTAATTTAGCTTACTAATATTATGTTTACTAAGTATTACCCTGCAGGACCGGCTTGAAGACTATCATTTGGGTTGTTTTCTCATCCATGATTGCTGTGGTAATGGACATAGTTCAAGCTGCCTGGAATGTCGTCACGGTGACGCGTTTACTCACTGGGCTGAGATGATTTATCTTATACCTCTCTGAATAAGTTTGTCGCGTGAGGTTTGATTTGAATTTACCGCTGGTGGCGGATACTGCAGTCTCCCGGATAGGTCAGCTAGTGTTACCGGGAATTTGAATAACGGATGTGGCAAACAAAGGTGTACTGAGGATGAAGGGGGGGTGGCATCCTGGATCTCTGCTTATCCTTTTAGAGATTAGTCAAATATATATATATATATATATATATTTTTTTTTTTTTTTTAACCAGCCTGATAGCAACCTGCAAGTCTATTCCAGAGATTCAGCACCTTGTTGCTGAGCCAAAATAAAGCATTTAACCATCATGGTGGCCTGTAATTTCTCCACGCTGTACAGCCCTATTCCAGAAGGTCCGGTTCCATTTAGGGATATATATATATTTCTGCTTGCACACCTCTTTTCCCCCAGTCAGCAATCTCCAGTGACTGCAAGAATATCAACCTAAGAGATCAGGCTACAAATTATCTTTCATCTCTTTATTTTGTACATCTGCGTTTTTTTAATCTATGTGTAATATACATCCTCTCCTTCTTCCTGTTAATCTGATCCTCGATATAGCCCTAACGCACCGCACACGTGCGCAGGAGCAGGGTTGGGTTTCGCGCGGCGGGCGGGCGGGTGTGCGTGTGCGTGCGTGTGCTTCGCGTGTGTCCCAGGCATGTGGCTGAGCGGCTGTGGTTTCCAGCACGGCTCCCGCTGGTTAACCTCAGGGAGACAGCTGAGGCCGTCACACTAGGCGGGTGACAGCTATTGCTCGACCCCCGCTCAGGCTTAACCCTTAATTGCTCGCTCGTGCCTTTCGCACCGAAAGCATTAAAACTGCGGCTTAAAAATGCAGAGTTTCTGGTCTTTCCGCTGAATGCTTTTCCTTTTGCTGCTGACTAACGTGCAGTTTTGTTTTGTTCCTTTTTTTTTTTTTTTGTTTCTTTTTCATACATCAGACTCAGGAAGGCCGAAGATCGTAGTAATGCCAAAAGCCTCTTGCTGTCATGGTTGAGAATGTTTCAGCTCTTCTATCGAGTTAAATCCGCCTGGGCCGCGTGACGAATTGGGTCCTTTGCCTCGTTTTCACAGTATAAACAACAGCGTCTTTGACGCGGGAAGTTTCTTGTAGGTTCTTGCTTTTCCAGCATTTGTTTACAGGAGCAAGTATAACTTGATTTTTTTTTCCCTCTCTTTTCAGAGCAGTTATCACTGAGTACCCTGAGGGATGTTTCAGGTGCCATGTGTGGTTCATCTGGTGTAACCCCCCCCCCCCCCCCCCCCCCCA
>JAODJW010000045.1:14543435-14558510 GCA_026777045.1 Hyperopisus bebe
TTTCCTTGTTGTAACTCCCCCCCCCCCCCCTTTTCACAGTGGACTGATGCATGAGACGCACATGCAGGACGTGGAGCAGGTGTACCTGCGCTGCTCCCAGGGGGCGCTGGAGTGGCTTTACCCCACTGGTGCCATCATTGTCAACCTGAGGCCCAACACTGCTTCCCCGGCAGCCCGCCGCCTCTCCGTCTGCATCAAGCCCTCCAGAGACTCACAGGGTGCCAACATCTACTTGGATCGCGCTGGCAAGCTGCGGCTGCTCTTGCGGGAACAGGACCAAGCGCTGGGACGCGTGCACTGCTTCGGCATCCAGGAGGGGGCGCTGTTCATTGAGGCCATACCACACCGGGACATCAGCCGCAGGATCACAGCCTTCCAGTATGAGCTGGTGAATGAAAGACTAGGGCCTGACCAGGACTCCCTAAGTAGTAAGTTACCTTGTGCAGAAGCCATGTGAAACTTGTGATTTTTGTTTGTCTCTTAGGACTCTGGAAATTCAAAATAAATAAATAGATAAACTGGGTGGATTGAATCTGAAATCATGGCCTGGTTATGAACCTTACTTGCTGAGAGTTACGGTGGCTCATGAATCCTTTGCTCTCCCTTGTCTGTCCCATAAAAGTAACAACAGAACATTTTATTCTTGAAAAGCTGGAGGGAAATACATTTGGCTTCATTTGTGAAGGCAGGGTGTTGTGGAGTTTAATAGTTACATCAAAATGGATATGAACTACAAATGAACCAAGCCTTTTTTTTTTCTAAACCTCAAAACTATAAAGTACGGCAGTGTGAGCTCTATGTAGCGGCCTTTGTGTGAGGTTTTCCAAAAACCTCATGTTGTATGTTTCTTGTAGTCTACCTGCCAAAACCACATGATTACAATCAGAGGTGCTATTTAGGGGATCTTTTTACTTTTTTTCACAGCAGTTCTAAATACGGTCGATCAAGCTCAAATCTGTTGCTTTTGCTTGAAATATAGCGGCATGGGGCAGGGTATGCTCAGTAATATGCTGGCACAATGCATGGAGTTGGTGAGTGATGCTGATGAGCCTTAGTGTTGTAAGATAGCAGGATTTTTATTTATCTTCTCCTGTTCTCCTTGATGCTGCTGGCCATCTGCGATCATAGAGTAGTGGTGGGACAGTGAGTTGGGAGATATAGGGCCTGCAGCTGGATCTAAAGGTGGTCTGGGGGTCGAGTCATTGAGCCGTCCGCCATTTATTTATTTTTTGTCTTGCATCCCTCTGATCCACATCATCAAGATACAGTTTCTCTCTTCATATTCATGGCAGAATGTCTGAAACCAGATGTTGCAGGGTCACTCCCCCACCCACCCCCCAAAGATGGTTCTGATCCGAATAGAGTGGAATTAATGTGGGGGCCAGGCACGGGCGTGTAGAAGCCAGGGCATTCCTGTGGTTCTGTTTCATGTCTGACATGTGAGCTGAGTATGACTTGGTAAGGGGGGATCAAGGCGTTAGGCCCAGAGAGGGCTGGGCTAAGCCAGACTGATTTACATCAAAGCGCCCTGCTTTTGGTGGGGGGTGGGGGGTACACCTGGAGAGGCGACATTAGGGACGTGGGGTGTTCCAGCTGCTGCGGGGGCTGTGGCCTTGTGACCTTTGACCTTGATGACGTCAGCAGCATTTGAAATAAGTTATACTCCAAACTGCAGTCTCGCATATGGATTCCTTTACTGATCCTATAGTCAGACATCACCCTTTTAGATGAACTCATTTCCGTCGAGTTGATCTATGTTTCTGGTGGGGAAACATGCTCGGTGTAAGGGAGCCTGTCATCTGTGGAAGGGTAGCTGGTGAAACTTGTCATAAGACTGACCAAAAATGAGATGAGCTACAGGGTCTTGCAAGTGGCACAGGTCAGGCTGTTTTTGTAAGAGAACTTGGCAGGCAGCATGTTACCAGCCAGGTTGGTTTACCTGGTTGCTCTTAGTGACACAGAAGTTGTCTTGAACAGAACTGAGCTAAAAACCTGCCAACAAGATCAACTGATTTGCAAAGGTAGAAGTGCTTCAAATAGTGTCTGTCTGTCTGTCTTTGAAGCCCATTTAAGTACTGGGGGAGGGTAGTTTTGGAGAGCATCTATTTGTGTGACTTTGAGTTCTTAAACAGATGTGTAAATGTGGAGTATATTAGAGAGCTCAGTTTTCGTGTGTTGGCCTGAATCTCACTTCTGGCCTGTTCTCATCTCCACAGCTCCCTGCCAGCCTTGCAGTGACCAGGAGCTCCTGCTGGCTGCATGTGCCAGTGATTTTGGTAAGTTCCATGTGTCCATCTCCTGCAGTGATAAATCGAAGGAGCACATCTCCGCTCTTTCGTGGTTTCTTCTTTAGCTCACCAATGTAGGTTGGTTTGACACATGGAATTTGGGTGCCGTTCAGGTCGGCTTCTGCAGCATCGCATTACATTTATTCAACGGCAAGAAGTGATGTTCTTGCCAGGTTTTGCTCCGTTTTTCAGACTGCAGTGGAGTCATGCGTTTTAACTAACAGAAATATGTTTGACAATGCAGTGCGAGTATTGTGTAATTGCAAACCACTCTGTCTTTACGTCTGAATGTGCCGTCTTCCAGAAACAGAACAGACCAATGCTTTTCAGGGTAAGTCGTTTAGGAAATTAATCTCATTTTTTCTTTTTCTGTTCAGTGGCACGGGGCAGCATCTTGGGTGTGGAGGAAGAGGTGGAGCAGACGTCCCTTACAGTGACACTGAGCCGGCTCTACAGACAGAAGAGCCAGGTGTTTGTGTCGGGCGGTGGACGGGCAAGGCGCTGGACGGGGCGGGTCAGGATGCCCCCCCAGTGTGGGGTGAGGCCTGGGGAGGGCGAGTACCTCTTCACTGGGACAGTGCGTTTTGGAGAGGCATGGCTTGGCTGTGCGCCACACTACAAGGACTTTCTGAAAGTGTACACAGACGCTGTGGAGCAGGGCGCCAACCCCTGTCACATAGAGACGAACTGAGCCGCCTGTTCCAAGCCTTCTAACCTGCCATAAAAGGGAAAGGGGAGGGGCTTCGTTTTTAGAGAGCCAAATGTTCACATGCTCTAGCCCTCACCCCCTTTCTGATTTATTGAAGCATTGAATGATACCAGGCAACATACCCGGACATCAGAGGACTGCATGGACCTCCGCGGAGGGACATGTGACCCGAGGTCCTGGAGTAGCAGTCATAAATATGTGAAAATGTGAAAGGACATTTTATAAATACAAATGCTTTGTAAAAAGCTTGATGTACAATTTTGAAGTTGTTTCTTATGACAGAAATGTATGATTATAAAACTTGGTTTGTGATGATTTTTTAAAAGAAGGGCAATTTTAGCCTGTAATTTTTCTTCAGGCTGATAAATTGTAATGGGTTTTTTCCTCCACCAGGGAATAAAAAACTTTTTTTCCTGGAGTAGAATTTATTCACTGTGTGGGATTTCTTTTTAAGGGAGTACAAATGGTAAATGAAAGTGGATGTGTGTCCCTGCCCCCAGACGTTAAGTTTGCAGGCTTTCAGGAAGCGTTCTCTCTGGAACAGCTGACACATGCTACAGGGGTCATGCATCAAGAGGCAGCTGGCATCCAGACGACATAGTCCTTCATGTGACCCGGGCAAAGGGTAGGGTACAGCCCTCGCGAGTGGCAGGATGCTACCCGCTGATGAAGGATGCTGACCTTGGGGCGGTGGTGGCAAAAGGTGGGTGTGGTTGGATCCAAGTGCCAGGTCTTGATTACACAATTTTCTGCAGCCCTAATGTAAAGGGTAAGTGGTGTCTTATGAAGCTGGGATATTAGCCCTGAAACAGCTGAAATTAGAGGAAGCAATTAAACCCTTTGTCACAACAAAGTTTTAGGTGGTGGTCGGGGGCAGGGCTGGAGTGGCATTTGCCTGAATGTTCTGTTTGTCTTTCCCCTGTAATTTTAAGTTTGAATGCTCTGCTCAGACAGGTGCCAGTGCTGTCTTACTTAAGAGGCTGTTTGCTTGTCCTATAGCTGTGGACTGTCGCTTCAAACTGCAAAAACGCAATATCTGACTGGATTAAGCACAGTGGGCTGGTGATGACCCAACTGCAATGCTCTCTGAACGTGAGAGCTGTTGGTTTTAGCAGGACAGTGTTATAAATGTTTTTGTAAGGCGAGGGTGTAAGAAGACCCAGTGAAAGATCCGTCCCGTAGCACGCAGCCAGCCGGGGGACGGAGCTACCCGCTGTGCAGCTTAGCCAAGCTGGGCTCTTTCCTTTTCTTTGAGGCGGAAATGTACCGAGAGCTCCCTCAATAAGTCAGCGCAAACAGATAATCGTTATTCTAGACGAGTCCTGTGAACCCGATTCAATATCAGAAGTCCAGCTGAAAGGCAACAGCCTAGCCACGCTGGGAAATGCAAACAGAGTTCCCATGGAGACGAAGCTGGCCGGCTGGCCACCTCTTCGCTGGTGGGCGCCCGCTTTGCCTGGCTGCATTGGAGGAGGGGGGGAGCTGCAGTTGTGAGAGTGCAGTGGGATGGGGGATGTGGTGCTTGGTGGGTGGGGGTTATTAAATAAAAGGGCCTCTTGCTGTAACACCAGACTGGGTACTATGATAGAAGTTCTTGGTTACTTCCAGTGTGGCTGTCTTAGTTCAACATTGGTTGGTTGGCGTTTGTCTTTTCATATCTAATCTTTTTGATGCCGCTTTTGGCATGTTTATATTTGTTTGATTTATATTTTATTCATAGACCTTGACAGCATTAGCTATTTGGCCCACTTCTGTGTTAAAGGGTTGTTGAAAGCAGTCACTCACGTGCTGCCATCCTGAGCAAACTGACTGAGCTTTGAACGTTAGTCCGCACAGTTGCATGTGTGGTGGCTTTCAGCTGTTAGGGTCTTCGTCTGCCTTGGGTGTTGGGGCAGGCTGGGTTGGGCAGAGGGAAATGGGCAGAGTTTTGAGCTTGACCGGCTGTGTGGTGACATTTTTCGCTCTTTTCGGGAAGCAGAGGAATGTGCGGAATGTGAGTTCACACTCCCCTCTGCCAGAGTCGTCCTTCCCCCACCTCTGGCCACATCGATCAATGGAAGCTCTGTGTCGTCCATGTGTGCCCCGCCCTCGCTCTGCAGATTTCCTCAACGATGGAGCCCAACCCATGCCAACAGCATTCGCTGGCCAGCTTTTGCAATGCCCATCCTCAGGATCTAAACCCACCACCTTCTGGACACACCTTCCTAAATTACTGAGCTACACCCTGCCCCTTCCCCCATACTGTTTGTTTGTTGGGGTCTGTTCTCATTTGTATAGTGTGACCCTGATTCGCAGTACAGCATCCCATAATTTTGGGTATGACCAGGAGTTTTGCCATCTGTCCATCTCAGTGTCTCCCCCAAGTAAATGGTGTTGCCTCTTGCCCTGTCTCCTTAGTAATGTGATTTTGGGGCCCCATACAACACGCTCTTTTGTTAAAGGTATGTATGAATGTAACTAGTCTTACAGACTGCTTGGTTTCCGGTTCCTGAGCTACATCATGCTGTTGAGCAAGTTTCTTGCACTGAAATTCATTAGTAAATCCAGCATTAAATCTATGCAGGGATATACGCACATCTGCACAAGATCTTATGACCTTATGAGTATGAAATGAATTTTATATTCCAGTCATCTATGCATCAGAATGCTGGTTCCTGCAAATCTCAAGGGTGTCTGGATTTGGCCAGAATACCAGAGGGAGGCTCTAAAATCTATTGCTAGGACATTTCCTCTCTCTTCAGGAGGAATGGGTAACTGAGCGCTTGGACTTTGCAGCCCCTAAGCCGAAGTGAAGGTGGGATTTAAGATGGTTTGGGGTCAGATATCAAAGGGGTCCAAGAGACTTGTGTGTTTCCAGGCTTCTCAGGTTGGCCCCATAGAAGTCACTGCTCTGCAGCTTCCCTGGAACTGGGGAATGGGGGAGAAGTGAGGTGATGCAGGCTGCCATGTGATGACTACCCCAGAGTTTGATGAATGGGTTAAGAAGGCTCGAATTCTAAGCATTATGGGGGTAGCAGGGGAATGATTAATAAAAGTGTTTTGTTGTGACAGTGCAATAGTAGGAATCTGCTTCTGCGGTGCGTTGGGGTGAATGGTGAGCGTGTCCTATCACTGCAGTGCTCGCTCTCACCACTGACCCCCTAATATTTTTACTAACTGGACAAACGGCTAACCACCTAAAATCCTGATTTCCACTGAAACTGCATCTGGCAATTGACCACGATAACTTGGCACTTCATTCTATGAGGATAGTAGGTTTGGCTTTTTCTGGTATGGGGGCCTGACAGTCTAGTCGTTAAATGCTTAATAAATGAGGATGGACTCTGAAATATTAAATATCGTATACAGGATCAGTCTGGCAGTTTTCAATCATCTCTCTGTGCGATAGTCCTTCCTTTTAGCTTTTTGCCCTTTTACGGCTGTCCCTGGTGTGTGGTTCTGAATAGTGAAATGATTGAAGGGATGAGATGGACAAGGCCCTAAGAATAGGTCCTGCAGAACCTTTGACAGTCCTTCACTTTGACTGATAAAACTTTCCCCTTCCCCGCTGGATGCCCCCAGCCCCCCACCACGCCTCCGCAGCTGCCTTGGGTATGCTAGACATGAAGCTCTTGGACATAGTAGTAATTTATATGACAACTCACACACCCGTCTGCTTGTGTAAAATTTGAAACATTAACTGGCCCCGTCTGTTAAGACCATTTTAGAGCTTAATCCTATGTGTATTTTTAGTATAGTAAAGTATGAGATATAAATGTATAATTAAGTCCATTGGCTGGATTTCATCCCTAGAATAGGACTGGCGTGAAACCTCAATGGGTCCCCTCAGTTACAAAGACTGGTCCTGGTGATGAATCGCTTGCCCATTTCATACATTTTCAATGTTCTCTGGCCTTTATTCTGTTTTACAGAAATACGACGTGTAAATTTGTGTGTGCGTGTGTGTGTATATATATATATATATATATATATATATATATTTTTTTTTTTTTTTTTTTAAAAAGCAGTTTTCTTTTTTTACAATTTTTGTTCCATATTTTTTTAACTCCCCTAAGATTTTGAATCTCTGTTAAACATGAGTTTGACTCTATGTCCTGTGAACTAATGTAAATATTCCATGGCTCGAGCACCCTAAGACCTTTAGTGTCTTGGGGCTTTATACTGATCTTTAGCCTGTTTTATTATTATAGTCCATAATAGGCCCACGGTGATATTTGCTTATTGGGCCCTTCTCTCTCAAACAGAACACCAACGCAAGCTCACTTGATACATTCAGGCAAATGCAGCCCAGGTCATGCTGTCTTGGCCAGCAAACACACCCCCAAAGCACTATCCTGTGGAAAACAAACATGTGATCTGCGCGCCAAGCATTCCCAGGCCCAGGTAAAGCTCAGCGTTCTGAGAAGCTCCCAGAGAAGCTCTATTTCCTTGCTTCTTCCAGACATCTCATACTCCCCAACAGCACTGAAGTTATACTCTCACATAAATAGCACCTAGCCAGGCTTTGCTGACAGTTGTGGTCGGTGCCAAATCTAGCAGAAATTTGTTAGTAAACTGCAATGCAATTTTTAAATTAGAATTTGGGCTCACCAAAGCACTCGCCATCCACCGCAGTTCTGTAACCACAAGCTGTCGGGTTGCATTTCTCTACCTAATTGAGACCGCGTGCCAGAGGTGAGAGGTCACTTTGAGGGTTGTGTTGATGCCATTGGCAACAGTCAGCAGAAACCAGAGCTGTAGGGAAGGTCTCTTACACAAACACACAATCTGTATTACTGAAATAGGTCTTTGTGGTTGGGTGTTCCAGCACAAGGCTCTGGAAAGTTCCTTCGTTGGATACCTTAGAGCATAAAGCTTTACTTATACAGCTGTGAGTGCTTCAGTAGATTGTATAGTGGAGTAATTGAGATCTTTTTGAGGCTGTATGCATTATGTTAGGGCTTTTGCATTCAAACCATACAGAAAATGGGTTTTTCACATTGTAATGTCAATGTTCTGTTGTGTTGGATCACTGTTTCATTGTGGTGTTAGAATATTTGGTAATGCTTTACATTCAGTGCACCTTCACAATGCATTCAGAGAACATTCATAAGCAGCATGTAAGTATACCTTAACATTGTAACATACATGAACAGCTTTATTGTACATTGCTTAAACATTATGGGCCGGTTTCCCGAACAAGGATTAAGACTAGTCTTGGACTAAATTGCCGTTTCAATGGAGATTCACCATTGTAACTCAAAGCTAGTCTAGGCTAAGGTTTAATCCTTGACTGGGAAACTGGCCATATACGATTATTCATGTATAATCATTTAATGCTGATTATTAAAGTATATTAAAGCTGTTCAGGTATGTTACGATGTTAAGGAATACTTAAATGCTGCTTATGAATGTTCCATGAATTTTTAAGGTATACTGAAAATTCTTCAAATGCATTATAGCAGAATTATATAGGTGCAGTTAATATAAAGCATTACCAAATATTTATTTGGTGCAGTTATTTACTGGTTTTGGTGAACTTTAAAGAGATCAGTGGTTCTTTTTTGTTCAGTGGAGAAATCCATAGTCATTGTTGTCAAATTGTTGTCACTCAGTAATTAATATTGAAAGGATGAAATCCAGAGCTACCTTCCCATGAACTACTGCTTTCATTATACTGCAAGAACTGCAGCTCTTTTTGCACCTACAGTAGATGCTCAACAGTGCTCTCTTGTGAAGGAAAAAAAACACTGGCTTTCACCCAGAGAATAAGAAATCTAATGAGGCAGTGCAGATCCATTAGGATACACACAATCCTGCATCTAGGTGTTCACAAATCTAAACAATGGATTTGTTGGGCCAAAAGAGGGCCGCAGATGCTAGACTTGACCAATCATAATTTGAAGTGTGTATGGTGATAGTGACCTTTTCTTATCCGTAGACTTTGAGCAACAAAGTTTATTATTTAAACAATGCCAGGAATTCTCGGTTCTGGAAGGCATCTGTTCCAAACAATTCTGTTCCTATAATCTCCATGGATAGATAAATTTACAGGTCTAGGACAAGTGTGGATAGGTGGATGAATGTAGGTGGATGCTGAAATAGGGCAGCTATTCAAAATGTGTCTGGTAGTCATTGAGGCTGGTGGGTTTTTGATGCCCAAGCCTGGGGTCAAGGAACTTAGAGTGAGGAGTGAAGGGGGTTCCTACTGTCCAACATGCTTACAGAAAGATGGCATCTGGAGCTGGAAGTATGCAAGCACTTGAGGAACGTATCCTTGTTTCCCCACCCACTCTCCGCCTTTCTTTATTCAATCTCTTCAACAGAGGGGAAAAACAATCTTCCAGTTGTGTGCAATAGTTTAGGGATTTGTAAGTTCACTTACCATTCCCCACATCAGAAGGGCACTCAAAGTAAACCAGCTGCATTTCCGTTGGATGTTCAAAAAGAGGTGACAAACCATTTTAGTGTATCAAGTGTCAATGGGTTATGGGGGCCTTAAGATGTGGTTTTCCAGTAACGCCTCTAACATTTTCATGGCAAGTCTTTCTGCACGTAGTGTTTTGGTGGGGGTAGGTTGCAAGGACAGCTGTCTTTGGATAAAAAAGAAAAAAAATGCCCCCCCCCATCTCTCAGGCCTTCAATGGCACAATGTCTCAGACATCTGGAATCTTCTTTCTGCAACAAAACACATAAAACATGGGAATGTGAGATATGGAGAATGTGAGAGCGAGACAGATAAGTTCATGTTGCTTTTTCTGCCTGTTTGGGTTAATGTGAAAGTACAGTATAGGAAGCCATGTTGTAGAAATTTCGAAAAGGTCGATTAATTTAAGCATGTGACAAACTTTATTTCTTTCGCAAAGCTTTGGGGAACAGGCACTCAGCAATCTTTCATGTGTCTTGTGTTCTGTTTCCCGAACAACAAGTGATTACATCTTTTATAGTCAAAATGGTGACAGCTTACAGACAGTTCAGTCCTTTTTCCATCTCAGAAATATTGCTAAACTCCAGCCTACACTTTCCCTTTCTGATGCAGAAAAAATAGTGCATGCCTTTATCTCCTCCAGACTGGATTACTGTAACGTGCTTCTCATCGGGATTCCTGGCAAAAACATACAAAAACATCAGCATGTTCAGAACTGCGCTGCCAGGGTCCTGATAAGAGTGAGGAAACACGAGCACATCACCTCCGTGCTCCGTTCCCTTCACTGGCTTCCCGTTTCTGCCCGGATCACCTACAAAATCTCCCTGCTTACCTTCCAATGTCTGCGTGGTGATGCGCCTGTATACTTAAAAGAACTCCTCACCCCCTACTGTCACCCACGCACTCTCCGCTCCACCAACGCACACCTTCTCCTCCCTCGCAGGACTCGCTCCCATACCACTGGAGACAGGGCCTTTTCCTGCGCTGCCCCATGGCTGTGGAATGCCCTACCTCTACATCTGAGGGCTCCACAGACTATGACATGTTATAAAAAATCCTGAAAATGTTTCTTTTTAGCCAATGTTCTTAATGATTGCTTAAATGTTTAAATGTTTTATTCCTCTTTTTAATGCTGTTTTTAATGTAATGTTTTTTCACTGTCTGTATGCACTTTGAGATTTTCTTTGTAAAATGTAAAGTGCACTATAAATAAAATTTATTATTATTATTATTATTATTATTATTATTATTATTACTATTATTAGGGGTCAGATTTCTACAGACACCAGTTACTAATGTTAAATTCAATTCATTATCAGGTAAGAAAAGTTTGACCTTTTCATGATCACTCTTGTGATTAAATCACCTCCTTCAAGACACGTTTGTCTCACTTCTCCATACGTTCCTTTAGTTCTCTTTTCCCGAATCATTTTCTTATAAATGTTTGCTGCAGCTGCAGCCTTACTTCTTGAATCAAATCAGTACCTTGACCTTTTGCAGAAACAAGCTCTTATGCTAAAATATATTAGTTCCTTACCTAAATGAAAGCCTATTACTTAAGCAAGCTTGCATTATATGCTTAGCACATTAAATGTATCGGATCATAATTCAATCATTACATCATCATATTGAAATCAACAATGTCATCATAAGTTTCATTATTAATTACTGATTAAATTACTACATGATTTGCATAAAATTTTCTCCCACAGCCATTTTAATGCAATACATTTAGATTTGAAACTAAGTTGTTTAGGCTATTTTGTGGGCCATTGTGTCAGTGATGTAGTAATGGGAAGAAATTGAAAGCATTAAATAAACAGGCCTTAATAAATCTACTGAAATAAAAATGAAGTCCTAGACAATGTGGGGCCTGAAGTCAGCATCATTTATTGATTGATGAGAAAAATTGATTTTAAAAAATCATTTGATGCCTTATCAACCATCTTGTCGCCACTGCACTTAAGATTCTAACCTGACATCGTCCTCAACGCCGTTCCCCACCTACTTACACCATGACAGCATAGTACCCATCACTGCAGACAAAGACAAATTGGCTGGAAAGTCAGCTCCCCCTCAGACGTCAGGTTAGCTGTTCTGTTCTGACACTGCAGTTTACTTCTAGGGGTCATGACAGGGGTCAGTTTTACTTTGCTTTAGACAGTGTGGTGGCATAGTGTTTATCATCCTGGGCAAGTGAGATCTGCTACCTAAGCTGGCAGCCCACATCCCAGAGCTGTTCTGTGCCTGCATCACCGAAGGTGTGAATGCCTATGCGTGCACACTATGTTGGCCGGCTAAGCTGCACGCTCCCTCAGAAGTCTCGCAGCGTTGCGGTTCTTTGAAACTTGTAATTCCACTGTTTTCCACTAGGTGGCGATTTTGTGTTTCCTTGAACTGCCCCAGTAGAGGTCGCCTTCGATCCTAGTGCACTTGTCCTATTCATACGGAAATCCTGCAGCTTTGTGATTGATACCATAACCAACCATAATCATATTATGTAATGTATCTGTATACTGACTGGCAAGGGTTTAAATTAATAGCAACGAATAACAAGTGATGGGTTTATGAGCGTTTCCAAATCGTCCGTAAGTCTGAAGGTGTGTTTGTTCCCTGCCATTGGCTGGCCCCCCCATCCTGGGTTATTCCCTGCCTTGTGCCTGTAGCTTCCGGGATAGGCTCCGGGCCCCCTGTGACCCTGAATTACAAAAGTGGATACAGCAAATGGATGGGTGCATGTAAGAGTATATAACTGATAACCTAGCAGTTATTAAGGCTGTAGGATGCCGTACAGGAAGTGCAGGGCCCAAGGCTATGGACACCCTGAATAGAATGGCGGTCCAGGTTCACTTCCACACACCATAAGAACGTTATTGGCACCAGGTCACTTCAATCATATTGGAGACCACAGAGATGAGTACAGTGAGGAAACTCATGCAAACACGAATAGAACATACAAATTCCGGGGGTGGGATTCAAACCATATTAAAAATATATGATTGATTCTACATTAGCTAACAACTGCACTTATGGGTCAATTGCATTAATTATTATGTCCTAGATGTCAAAGCAAATATGAGATAAACTGACTAAAATAGGTCAGGTGTAAACTGGCTGGTTAAGCAGTTTCTCAAAGTTGCTTCATATTCAGACTAACAACTTGTCACGCCGTCACCAGACGGAAACAAAGGTGCTTTTCCCCTCCCCCTTTTTTTCTGTTTCGTTCCTTTTACAATTTTGTCCCATGCATGTCGCACTGGCACGTGTGTCTGAAGGCACATGCAAAGATGAAAGGGCAAAGCGGTGAGTTTCCGTGCAGCCTAGTGCCTGGAGATGAGACTGTGAGATAGCGAGCGGCACAGCTGTGATGCGTGCGGGGGTGGCGCGGTCGGCGGGGACCGCGGGGGTGGAGTCCCACTCGGCCTGGCTGAGAAGGGCAGGCGGAAGCGGAAGGAAAAGTCGGAGAAGACCTGCCTGCGCTGCAATTTTTGGGGTATGTATGTGCTTCAAAGAACATCCTGACCGCAAAACGGTAGCAGCAAATCTGTAATTATCGTCAGAAGAAGAGGAGATTTTCTGGAAAGGGAGAGTGAATGGCATCCAGAGCAGGATTTCTCAACAGGAGGGTTGCAGCCCAAAATTAAAATAAGCATCATCCAAGCCCCAGGTCAACAACTGTTAGCGTTATCACCTCTGGTCATTAATTGTGAATCTGAGTCATTTACTGACCAAGGAATAATATGGGTCTTCAAGATAAATCACTTGAGAACTCCTGGCTTAGAGAATAATGTTTTTATGAAATAATCGCTTGAGTTCCTGCCTGCCTTCTGTAGTTCGAACACTTAGAGATTGAAGGAGTCCAACCATTTGGATACAAGACCAGTTTATTTCCCACTGTGGTTTAACACCCAACAGCAACCATCCAATGTTTCATCATCTCAAAGAATAGCTGAGATTTACCCCATTAAAGACCTTCACTAATAATTCCCAGACACCACACTACATGTCCAGATCATTCACATTGGTAAACTTTGTAGCTGTTAGCGTTCTTTGTTCGGTAGACAGGTGGATTTTTCCTTTTTTTTACCTTTTCTTTGTTAGTATAGTATGTATTTATGTTGAAGAATGTCTCAGGAATAGAAGCACTGACACATATTTGGTTTATATGGAGATGTCTAGAGTGGTATTTTCTGATTAGTCGACGTACCTGTTTGAACTGTGTTTAATAAGGCAAAGCTGACTGTGATTGGTGGGCTTGAGGCTGGTGGGGGCTGAGTCTTCACTTGGTGCTGGATCCTTCAGCAGAAGCTCTCAGATCTCAGGGTGCAGGTTGGTGTCTCCACATCACACAGGAGGAGGTTGATCTGCCCTGATAAACATGGGGAGCTGCCTGTTCCTCGTCTTCTTCTCTCTGCTGCCTCTGCTCTCCTCAGCAGGTAGGAACCTAAGTACTGTCTGCTTGGACCATATTAACCTAGGGTGTTGCTTAGAGCTGACATCAGATTTTTGGGGTAATTTGGGCAGTGCATAAGTTCTGTGGGAAGGTTCTGTAAATTATTTAAAAGCTGCGTTTTTCATTACTTGCTTTCCCAGTGCTTAGATTTTTGCTCACTGTGAGAGTTTCAATACTATGGTGCATGTAAACATGTATTAGTACTTGAAATGTTTCCCATACCTGATATTATTCCCTGTTTTTGTGTGGGTATATTGCTGTGCCTATTTTGGTCTGAAATAGGTTTAAAATACGTCTTTAATTTGACCATATTTGCAATGTTAAACAATCCAGAGAATGCAGGTGTTGGGTTTGCTGGTAATATTATACACTTTACATTTTTTTGAATAACGGGCAAAATACATCTTGTTATTTGATAATGTACATAAAATTATGTACATGTGGGTTAGTTGTAATCAGTATAGAAAACATGTGTGTTTGCATATCAGTTTCATTGTTAATTTAATTTTAATTTCAATTCCCCCTTCTGTCCTTTGTGGCTATTCTCTCATTTCCTCTCTTTGTATTTTATCGCTGTCTTCAGGTTGCTGAAGGTGATATGATATGCAGTACTGTGTCACAGTAAAGTGTTTAAATGATCTTCGATGTCATGTGTGTAATTAGCTCTTAACTCTCTTCTTGGGTCATATTCAGCCAGTGTCTTAAAGATCTCCTGATCTTTATCTGAGCTCTTTGCTTTGCATGTTGTGTTCATAATATTAAGCCCTGCATTTAGGCTGTAAGAGGAAAACCACAGAGATTGAACAACCAGACTGCATATTCTGAAACATGACGGTAGTAATACTATCAATGATAGCATCATATAACATTGTTCATGATTTATTATCTATTTTACGAGTATTGGGTATTTAACAATATATTTAAATAGATTTCTACCAGTATGCAGAATTACCTTTGTTTTACATTACTGAGGTGAATTCTGCTGGACTGATATTATAAATCTTGTAACTGCTTAACATAAGCAACTTTTCTTATTTCATTATTACACAGCTGAGTGTGAAAGTGAATCATTCTCCATTCCTGTTAATGTTTTCACTGGCCATTTAAATACAGAGGACAGTCTGTGATGAGACTTTTCTACCTACAGGACATGAGGAGGTGAGACTGGTGAAGGGAGGGAGTCCCTGTGCTGGGACAGTAGAGGTGAATCGTGGAGGAC
>JAODJW010000045.1:14686229-14702017 GCA_026777045.1 Hyperopisus bebe
GATGAGCTGCCCTCAGGGTATGAAGATGTGGGGGAAGCTGAAGGAGTCAATCTCTTAGGTAATGATGGTGCAGAACATCTTAGAAAAAGATTTATGGGATGGATAAAGATTTAGGGAGCAGGCACTGATGTCACTTGTATCTCATGTTATTGTTTTTTAGAGAAGACGATCACTGGAGACGACCGAGAAAATTTTGCTGACCTTGTTGGTAAGAAAGAGACTCCAAAAAAGTTGAAAGGTGAGATTTTCTCAGCTCAGTAACATCAGGTTTCCTTTCTTAAGACATGAAAGATGGACTGTACTCCTCTTCCTGGACGTCTGAAACATTTAAATTAAATTTCATTCACCTCTTTGCCTTGACTTCGTGGTTGTAGGGGTAGATACCCTGGAGTACTACAATGACAGCCCCGCAGGTAAGACACCTGACTATGATGATGTCACTGACAGCCAGACCAATGACTATGATGATGTCTCTGTGCAGCATCACCCTGACTCTCAGCCAGGTGAGCGGCTCTAAAGGGATCAGCTGGTCACTTTGGTCCAATCAGACTGAGTTTGATATGATCTCAGCCCAGACCTTCTGTTATGCTGATTGTTATTACTAAACATGGAATTATGAATATCTCAAGTGTGGCACTATAACAAGTATTTCACTTACTACTTCGATATATTTTGCTGTTTTTATGGAACCTAAAGGGTATTTTTGAAATATTGTACATAATATAAATGAAACATGACGTCATGCTGCCTCTTCATCAATTGGCAATCAGAGCTACATACACATTCACCCAAAGGTCTGTGTGCCTCTCTGACAGATCTCCACCACAGTCACCCTGTAGGAGACTTGACTGAGCTGTCGTTCAACCAAGAAGGGGGGCTGCCTAATGATGACATCACTATGATGATGTGGGGGAAGGGCCTCTGTGAGGGGGAGGGGTAGTTCGGTATCAGTGGGACAGAGAAGGCCTGAACATTTCAGGAAGTTGCATACAGTCCCTGAATGCATTTGCTCAGTGATGCACAGTACATTTAAAGTCAGTAAAGTGTGGTAATTCTTTACTGTGTTAGAAAACTGCAAGCGCTGAGAAAATCAAACGTTGTGCCCTATTTTTTAATAGCTACTCATCATTTATTGTTTCTTGATTTTAATCTAGCTTAGTAATAACAGCAATGGATGTTTTAAAGTTATTGAACTCGATGTACGTGCATCAGTTTTCACGTGTTTACGCTGCAGTCTTGTGTTGCATGATGAAAAGTGGCATTATCAATACCATAAATATTCCATTGTCCATGTTTTTGACGTTTAAATGTACAGTAATGCAAACCATGCTTGACCACAAGATGGCAGCAAACTCATTTCCTCGTAGCTTCTTCCCTCACACAAGCACAATTTTTTCATCAGATTGTCTCACTTTACAGTAATTATAAATGTAACATTGACTCATTAAGTAAACTTGATAAATTCAAAGTTGAATTATCTTACTCTATTCATGTGTTTACATATGTACACTTAATTACACATAGAACATAAAAGTCAGTCCAATGAATAGGAATAATGACATTTTGTCAATACACGTGGAGAAATTCTCCTTTTGCTTTACCCCATCTCGCTCTCCATGAGACACACACAGACCCACGGACAATTAACTATGATGCTGAGGACAGGGCTCGAACCAGGGACCTCCCAATCACAGTCACTGAGCCACTCAAATTGATATGGAGCATGTTTTTTCTTGTACCTAGCAAGGTGTGTGTATAGGGAAATTCAAATGGGGTCGACACAGAGCAAACTGTACAATAAGTTTATTGAGAAACATGATCAGATAACAGACTAGCGTGCCGCAAACTGGAACAGACCCAATCACAGCTCCGAGATGGGCTTATGCGGCCAGTACGGGTGCTTCTCCTTATCCAGTTTGGTCTCTGGGAACATCTCATTCAGGTCTTCGATGGTCATCTGGTCATAGGGGATCATGCTCTTGAACTTCTCAAGCTGAGGAATTAGGAACAGTGGTGAATGAGACTGGGGCTGTTACTGAGACTGTAGAAGCAGGGAGCCTGTTATAGATCATACAGCCCCCAAGAGTCATCTGGACACAACCTGCCCACCCAGGGAGGCCACGCCTACCTCCTGCTCATACTGGCCGATGCGAGCCTTGGAGGCCTCAATGTAGGCTACAGCATTCTTGTTCTGTGGAAAGAGAAACTGAACATGTATACACCCATACTCTGGTAGGCTTATTCTACATTGCACTGTCAGAGGCAATGCAGCATCAGGTGCAAGACAATGTAGAGCAGCCCTCCATGCACTGCTACCAAATTAGTGCATTAGCATCAGCTAACAGAGCAGCCCTCCATGCACTGCTACCAAATTAGTGCATTAGCATCAGCTAACAGAGCAGCCCTCCATGCACTGCTACCAAATTAGTGCATTAGCATCAGCTAATAGAGCAGCCTTCCCTACACTGCTACCAATTTAGCATCAGCTAATAGAGCAGCCCTCCATGCACTGCTACCAAATTAGCATCACCTAATAGAGCAGCCCTCCCTGCACTGCTACCAGATTAGCATCAGCCCTCCATGCACTGCTGCCACATTAGCAAGAGCTAGTACAGAGGTCCTCCACTTGGCAGCTTCATCACTCACCGCTTCCTGCTCCTGGTTGTTGATAGTGGCCGTCTGCGTGTCCACGGGCTCGGGCACCTTCAGAGCAGCAAACTGCAAAGGAGGGGAAGCAAAACACGTAAGACAGGAAATGCATCCTTAGCCCAAAGACTGGTTCCCCAATATGAGCTCAGAGGTGAAAAAAGTCTGCAAAATCAGATTGGTATGAAATCTGACAAACTCCATGATTACGGCGACTGCACATTTTCCCATTTTTGCTCCCTGACTTTGCAACTCCCTCCCTACTGCTATTTGTTTGTCGATCTCGGTCTCAGATTTCAAAATAAGTTAAATGCCTTTTTGTTCGCTCAAGCGTATACCCTACCCTATCCATAGTGCTTTGTTTACTTTATTCTATGTTCTATGTCTTTGAGATCTTGAAAAATGCTATAAAAATAAAATGTATTATTATTATTAAATGGGGAATGAGCTTCAAACTACTTTTTTGATGAATCTGAGAGGGACACACATGAAAGGTCTCCCAAACTGCTGAGGTGTCAGGCTTCCAGCTCTCGTGGATTACTGCACTCAAGCTGCTGCTCTTAAACTGCTCCAAGCTCAGACATAGAAAATGAAAAGGAAGGTCCTGCCTCGTCATCTGGACTAGGCAGAACCAGAAGCCAAATAGGAAATGGGCTTTGGACTCACCTTCTTCTCAAACTCATCCACCATGCCAGCCTTCGCCACCATAGTCTTGTAGTAGTTCCAGTCAATCGCAGCCGGCTTCTCGGGGAGAGAGGCTAACCTGCAACAGTCCCACAGCTGAGCTTACATGATTGGTCCTAATTTTATTTATTTATTTTTTTTTGGGAGGGGCAACAAAAAACTGGGCTCTTGTCTTACGAAGGCTGGAGAGGTACACCTTACTGAAGTTGTTTACTTGTCTACACATGGTACCCAAACAATCCTTTAAGAGGTTGCTTAAGGGACAGCTTCACAAGTGCGACCTTAATAGGCACCGGAATGCCTAAGTGGTTGACATTGATGGCTTGAGAATCAATTATTCCCTTCATGCAGCAATTGCTTGACTGCGGCATGAGAAAAGGTGGTGTTCTTTGTAAATATAACACTGCAGCTAACAGGCTCAGATCAGCTTTACTAAAGAATATCTTACAGAAGGTAGACTTAAGTATGAACACGTTGGCAGTTAAAAGATTAAAGTAAAGGTAAAGCTTACGAACAACATAGTGTTAAGAAGGCTTTGAGGAACCTAACCCTGATCCTTACTTAGGCCATGACAGAGACACACTGAGTAATGCTACTCTCAACTTGAAGACAGACATGAGACACACTATCACATTTTCATATGCAAATTCTACACACTTGCAGAGCTACAAGAACAGCTCAGCGGTAAAAGATGTTCCTAAAACTGCCTGTATTGTTCATCCGAGCCAAAAAACAGGATTTTAAAACCTGATTTTGAGTGACTGTGGTTTTAGATCACTGTATGTGATCTTCATGTAGCCAGTCTAAGGTCTGATAAGCATATAATTACATGTTAAAAGGTGAGATGGTGCTGCAGTTTGCTAGTCCTGTTACCCCAGCATGACGGGCTCATACACACAGAGCCAAGCGGCAGACTCACTTGGCAGCGATGGCGTCACTGCGTGTCTTCAGGTTATTGAACATGGTCCTCTGGTTGGGGGGTACCCTCTCTGCGAAGGCCATCCAATCGATGGCTTTAAGTGCTGCTCGGCGACCAGACATCTTTCCTTAACCTGACAAAAACAAGCGCGGAGGGTTACATAATCAGACAACGCAGGGCAAGTGCAGCGTGTAATATGATAATTAAGGCCACAACCTTTAACCTTGCGAGCTGCCTGGCTAAATCTCAGTAGGAGGTACAATGTCCATTAAAACACAGAATTCAAGGTTGTCTAACGCAGTGACAAACCTACTCGCCACGTTAGATCATACTATGCCTTTCAATCGGTCAAACATGGGGACAGATTACATGTTCTTCAGATTTTTTGAAAAATCATTTAGACCTATAGCCGTCACATATTTGCAGGAAATGGAATTTACATCCCATTTATATGCAATACACACAGCGAATATTCCTGAGAAATTTCATAGAAAAATCTGCAAGATCCACCACATAAATATAACGATACCTTATTCGTAGACGTAATAACACGTGCACTAATCTTTCGTTTAACCTTAATCATCGAACGTTGCGGCCCGATATACTTTTCACACAGTATGCAACTATCGTAACGGGAGCAAGCTTAGGCCCTAACTTGAAGTAGACCGGCACACCGTACGAAGTACTTGGAAACACCAGCCACACACTCGAAATATTAAATTACTGACACTATCCAGTGGTAGACTACTTTGTGATGGTAAGTTAATTCGGCTAATAGTTTCATTCTGCCTTAGGGCTGACAGGTCCAAGCATTCAGCGGAGAAAGCGCAAGGTCAGAGCAGCAACATCGACTCCAGAAAAACACCTAAATGAGTGTTCACGCCAGTCAGTCAGTGAAACATAATTATTTTCTTCGCAAATAATTGAATGGAGACGCCGCTTAAATGTATTGCATAAAACATAACCTTAGTAGGACTTACTTGGTGAAGACAGCAGCGCTCTAGCCGGACGCACGGATTGAACCGGAAGCAGAAGTGGGACCGGAAGTGATGGCAAATTTCTGCAGCAACATAAATGGCAGATATAAAGTGAGGATTAAAACAATATATCATCTCTGAAAAACAATTTTTCATTCGTTTGCGTTGCCAGCGAACTCTTAAATATTATATACCTGACTTTGTTTTGTTTGAATTTTTACTCAGCATTAGCCACAAAATTAAGAAATATAATTTATCCTCTTGACACGGAAGAAAAAAAAGTTCCAGCGTGCAGAGCTAACGATATAGGAATACTACCTAGCTTTCTAGGTATTATTATATGTTTGCGCACTGATGAAACATAAATATTCACATACATTTGTCCGAATAATGCATGTATCTAAAATAAAACTCCATCAGAATGTAGGGTAGCTTTTGGGGAGTACCCAACCCGGAAGTCCTGCCTCCTGCTGTATTTTCGTGTTTTATCAGTTACCCAGCTAGCTAAAGGAGGCAGAGCCTGGCGAGACGGCTACATATATGTGTGTATTGGCGAAAAATGGATGTTAGTTACGGGCTGGCTTGTGCGCAGCGGTCAAACGCGTAGCAGGACAGCCGCAGCGTCCGTCGCGGTCTTATAAAGAAGCGAGCGCAGAGAACAGAGTAGCAGCTCCGGAGTCGGAGCTCTCTGGGTTTCTGTGGACGCATCGGACCTGCGTGTGGCTACGTTGCTTTGGCCAGGCAGGTACGGGAGGGACGTCAGGTTAAAATAATAATAAAAAATGGCAGATCTTCATATCATGGAACCGAGCGGTACGGCTACTATAGAACAGACGGAGCCGCGATCGGTTAGGCTCGCCTCGCCCACTCTCACGGTCCCGCCGCGGAGCGCTTTGTCCAGCCCGGGGCTGTCGACGCGGCCGATGTTCGTCTTCCCCCTGAGGAGCAGCCCGAGTTCCCCGTCGGAGCAGCTGGAGAAGCCAGGCTCCAGATGGGTCCGGCTGAATGTCGGCGGAACCTACTTCGTCACCACAAAGCAGACGCTGTGCAGAGACCCGAAATCCTTCTTGTACCGGCTTTGCCAAGACGATCCTGATCTTGTTTCAGACAAGGTAAGTTACACTGTGAACTACTGCTGAAGTGGGCGTTCACCGGCATAACATGCTTGGTATCTAGCTTTTTGATAAAGGTCCACCACACTAACCCCGATCAGTAAAAGTAATTGATTGGCAGTTTGTCTATTATACTTTATTCAAGCGCTGTGAATTATAATTTTGAACCTGTTTCAGTTCGGATTCAGTAGGATTCATGCACGGTATGACAACTAGATTTCTATTTCGTGATAAGTATCTAAGATTTACCCTATTTCATAATAAAGCAGGAATGCCTCAATACCTGCAGAGATTTTTTTCTTGGTATTGCAGTTAACCTTTAACCTATAGTATCCTAAACTGTATTGATCTGATCTCTGATTCGTTGCTGTCTGCCTGTTGAATGGTCTGACTTAAAATCCCACTAAATGAGTATTATTCCTTTTGCCGCTGACTCCTACCTGCTGCCCGTGCTTGTTTTACAGGATGAAACGGGGGCCTACCTAATCGACAGGGACCCCACTTACTTTGGCCCTATTCTAAACTACTTGCGTCATGGCAAGCTCATTATAAACAAGGATCTGGCTGAAGAAGGTATGCAAGGTGCTGAAGGGCTTGTGCCTTAAGGGGAAGAGGTCTGGTCACTGGGTTAAACCTGGGTCCTGTAATACAGCTGTTTAAGTATGTGGATCATGGGAAAAGTGGCAACCGATTTTTAGTATTTTTTGTAAATATACAGTAAAATATGGTGCAGTGGTTAGCACTGTTGCCTCACACCTCTGGGACCTGGGTTCCAGTCTCCTCCAGGGTTCTGTGTGTGTTCCCCCTATGTCATTGTGGGGTTTCCTGCAGGTACTCCGGTTTCCCCCCACAGTCCAAAAACATGGTGAGGCTAATGGGAGTTACCAAATTGCCCATAGGTGTGCATGTGTGAGTGACTGGTGTGTGTGTGCCCTGTGATGGGTTGGTGCCCCATCCTGGGTTATTCCTTGCCTTGTGCCCATAGCCTCCAGGAAAGGCTCTGGACCCCCTGTGATCCTGAATAGGACAAGTGGTTACAGAAAATGGATGGATGGATACAGTAAAACACCTGAAAAGTGTAGAAGCAGCCAAGTCCTGTTTATTGAGTCCAGTTTAAGGGGTCCAAGTTCTCCACCTGTGGAGAATATAAGGCTACCACTTTTCTTGCTGGATTATGGACGGCTGGAGATGTGACCTTGTGTTACCTTGACCCCTGACCTCTTGCCATTGGTTTCCCTGCATATCACAGGTGTTCTGGAGGAGGCAGAGTTCTACAACATCGCGTCTCTAGTGCGGCTGGTCAAGGAGAGGATAAGAGACAATGAGAACCGGACATCACAAGTGAGCGAGATTACCATCCTGTGTTTATCGCTAACGGGACACACCCTGTTTGAGAGCGAACAAATAGGAAACCACAGTCATGGTAGAGGGGGGGAAAAGACAGAGATCGCAAGCTTGTGTATCTCTCACAGAATTGTCTTGGGAGTGTTTACTTTCAGTTTATATGCTTCTGCAGCAGATTGTAAAGTATCCTAAAGTTAATCATTCCAGGGATGGGAGGATGAGGACTTCATTTGTGTATTCTGTAATGGTTTGTTTGCATGGTCGTCTTGCTTTTGTGGTATACTTCATGTGCAGAGTAACAATAGTCTGTGTCACATGATCCTCAGGGTCCAGTGAAGCATGTTTACCGGGTACTGCAGTGTCAGGAGGAGGAGCTTACCCAGATGGTCTCTACGATGTCAGATGGCTGGAAGTTTGAGCAGGTAAATTCCCATGTTACCTAAAGGTCATCTCCTCCTCCCTGAGATCTCACGCCGGAGTTGACCTTCTTGATCTCGTCTTCCCATCTGACCTCAGCTTATTAGCATCGGGTCCTCCTACAACTACGGCAATGAAGACCAAGCGGAGTTCCTCTGTGTGGTCTCCCGGGAACTGAACAATTCCACCAACGGCCTTGTGATCGAGCCCACCGAGAAAGCCAAGGTGAGACCTCCTCCCCTCAGTCCCCAGATGCTCTCCAGAGCCAGACATAGTCTACATGATTTTGTATTGACCATGATTTGGTATCGGCCAATACAGCAACAATTGGCCATCGACCGAAGGTTAAAAACAAGCCGATATTTGCCACTTATAATTGCCTTTAAAATGATGATATATATTGCTATGCACATCCACGTCCTACACAGAAAAATGACTGCTGGTGGAATTATTTTAACGTCGTTCGAAATGTTGTTTGCAAACATTACGCCGCTAAAATTTCATGAGGAGGACCTACTAATGGTCATTTCAGCACAACAAATTTGATAGCTCACCTAAAGGTGAGACAGTGAAGAGTATGCAGTGTTTCTGAAAAAACAAACTTATTCCTGTGAAGGAGGCTGCAGTGCCACAATGCTAGGAGCGCTAGTACACAAGTAGCATGAGCGTTTGATAGCTAAAGAAAATTCCATGCAGTTATAAAAAATAGTACTCTGGGATTGTTATTGTATGCCAGAGTTGGTGTTTTTTTACCAAAAAATAAATACCTTTTGATATTTTTGGAATGTCATTTTTTAATTTATTTGGGAGGAGTGTCTCTTAAACTTATTTAAGCAGAACCTCCCAATGAATCAGTATCCGTGTCAGATTTCAAAATAGTCAGCTATCAGTATCAGGCAGAAATTTCCTGATCGGTGCGTCACTAGTAATTGCATTCCTGGGATGTTTATGCTGCGAGTGTCAGTTTGCTGTGGCTTGATGCAGCTAGAGGTGGTAATTCCCCTGGCGATAAAAGATAATGTCCCTTAATATGAAATCAGGGTGTGAGATAAGTAAACTGTCTTTCTATCTTTCGGTTAACTTCCTGTCTTTCCACATCCTCTTGCTCTGCAACAGATCCTTCAGGAAAGAGGGTCGAGGATGTGAGAAGCTGTTGCTGTTGGAAGCTTCCTGATATGTACATCGCCACCCCTCCCTACTCGCCAGATATGCCAACATCTCACAGTTGTCCTCCTGGCCACTTTTTCTTTTTTTTAAAAAAAAATAAAAAAATAAAAATTTGGACACACATCCACAGCTGCCTCTAGGGGGCGGAATCCCACCTCACTCCGGGGCACCTGCTCCTTTTTCCTGGCAAGGCTCATTATGGATATTGAAATCCCAGTTAAGTTGGGCTCAGTGACCAAATGGAAAGGAGGTAATCGGTTGTAGTTTTTATGGAAAGAAGCGTGTTAATGTCTGGCGCTGGCAGTCACTCGATGATTTATTGAAGAGACGGGACAGACAAAGTCCTGCCTGACCTTCCCAGCGCCATCTCTGCCCTTCTGCGCTTGGTCAAGGGGAGGCACACATCTACAACATGGGTGGGAAACGTTCCCAATTCTCACATACAAGGGCTGGAGATTGCTCATCTTGTTCTCACACCGAAGAAGATACTCGGCAACCGATTAAAGCAAAGACTGCAGCTGCCACCCGGCCTGTTCTCTTCCCTCATTGGTTGGAGTCATCCATCGATCATCCCGTTGTCTTGGAAATGGGGGTGTGGCCTATCTTGGGCATAGATGCTAATTCTGCCAGAACGAGAGACAGCAGCTGTCACCTACTTCACTAACAACCAATCAGAGCGAATCAGACCCCCACCCCGCTCACCCCGAAGAAACCTGCTTTCCGCATCCTTAATTTTTGTGTCTCTTTTTGTCATGGTTTTTATTGACGGAAAATGTGTCCAGCATTAAGGAGAAAATGCAGGTCTGTATAGTAACTTGAATACTGAGTAATATATATGCATATACAGACCGGTGTATATATACACTTACCTTGCTCAGATTCAACTTACGCGGAAAGCAGCCTAGTTCCGTAGGTATTGGGCTGTTTTATTGTGTTTCAGTTTTGTGGAAAAATTCCTTCCCACCCATCCCAGGAATGCACTTTCCCCTCTCTTTGTATTTAAGAGCTAAATCTGTACTGTATGAAGTATCTCTTTCCCTAAACATTGGTACAAGGAAAGAAACCGTAAGTGTGCATTTTAGATGTGAGTTTTTGTACGTTGTGGGTCTCCTGAGGATTTATGTTTTATATGAATTTTATCCTGGTATTATTCACATATTTCGCGGTGTGAATATCAAAGAGCAAAACGTCCTGCGTGCTAAGTTAGGGAGGAAACTGGTGACCAGTTTGAGAACATTAATATTGTCACATCCCACAAAGCGTCTCTGCTTGCTCTGCTTCAGACTGACCTGTTTTGAGAAGGTCGAGTCATAGGCTGACACATAGACTGCCTGGGAGATCCAGAATTTCGCTGCCCCCAAACCCCGGTATATTCCCGCGGATTTTTTAAAGAAGCATTTGCTCCAGGATCTAAGAACAGGTCCAAGTCCTGGAGAACCTGATGTTTGTTTTTTTGTCGTATTGGTTCCTTCTCTAACTGAACCGTTGGCCTGAATTCAAATTATTATCGGCGGACGCCCTTTACGAAAAGTGTACGAGAATGCGTCGAGATATGTTGTCGCCCCTACATTTCAGATATCTAAGCATATCCAGATACCACTGTGGGCCCAAACAGCGAGTTGTTTAATTATACATGTAAGTATATGCATGTCATAAGAAGGAATTCCAAGTTTACCCGTGAAGGGAAGCGCTTAATATCCTCCCACCTCACTTTTTGTGTGTTTTGTATTTAAACATATGTATCGATGTTTTATCTAAGGGTGCTTAGGCCTTAGGGCTCAAGATGCCAAGTGCACTCTCCGATTAACGTTATCTGTGTGCCACAGCTAGCTAGTGCCCTTGAAGTATGACGTTTTACTTCGATCGCTGACCCCTTTCCTCTTTCATTTGAAACGTAGATGTGAAGCAGTTACCTGATGTTGTGGCATGAATTTCAAAGAAAGTGTTTTAATATGGAAGATGTCAGGATTTAGGTGTTTTTTTTTTTTTTGGCCGAGCTTAAAAATGAGAAATTGGGGAAATCCTCCAGCATCACAGGTGGTGGGGGACCTGGACAAATATTTTGAGGCTCCCTCTCGGGAGCGCCTGGGATGTGCTTTTGCAGCCTCAGGGCAGGTCCTAAGCATCGTGACGTTCCCCCGGCCGATCTGTCGTGATGTGCCAAGTCTGGTGTCGTGACATTCACTGCTCGAGCTCCGTCTCGGAGCGTCCCGGAAACGTACTCCTTGTTCATTCGGTGATTGTACCACCACCCCGTTTGCCCCATGACAGTTTGTGGTTCTGTGTTTCAGTTCATCATTGTCATTGCACCAGGAAGGAAGGATTATGGAGTCCAACCTTGTACCCATTTCAGTGATTCACCGGTTGACCTTTTGTATTGCTGTAATGCCTGTTGCCCTGTTTCCAGCAACAGGCGACACATTTGCAGAGCTGCATTTCATTGAGCTCTACTTTACTGACTGAGTCTAGCCCCCAGGCCCCTCGAAGACCCACAGACCCCCAACATCCATGGCATTTGTGAACCTAGTGATTCGGAGCTCAGCTCCAGGCCTCACATCTATATACTGTAGGTGTGGTCAGGCTTGAGGTGTCATGGAGACATTCAACTAGGGTTGGGGGGGGGGAATGAAGGTCAGGTCATGAGTAGCTGCCTTTTCACATCAATAGCTGATGGTTGAGGGTTATTCATCCACATGATCAGCCTTTATTTTTCTGTACCTTTAAGACGTGTAAGATGTGTAATCTCTGGGGGTGGAATCTCAACCACTGTATTTTATATAATCATGTACTTTTCTTTGCCTTCCATTGCAACAGCACTTAAAGTTTGACCTTGACTTCCTCGATGATCATGGAGAAATGCTATAACTGGTGTTTACACTGGCCCGTACTTGTCGCTGCTTGTGGTCCCTGCACTAGACAGGCCGTACGTAATGCATTTCTTTAAGTTATCACACCAGACTCACATTGCACGTGTGAACTATGAAAGTATTTAACAACTTGGTTTGCGTGATTTTTTTTTTTATCTGAGGGTACAGGCTTTAGTGTGAAGGCAACCATTTTACCCCCTTGTAAGAATTTTGTGCCAATCTGCAACAGATAAAGCATAAAACATTGATAGCTTGTACCAGCATCTCAGACCAAACCATTTCTGCAAGCCATGCAGTAAAACCAATTATAAAACCTTACTTACACCAGATGTGGGTATTTTTGTCTGAAATTAAAATCCAAAATACGCAGAAACTTGCAAATGTAAACTGTCAAGGTTTAAAGTGTTTTAGTATTTATATTTGGAATTATGTGCATATGTAGTCTGTATTTATTTATTTATAGTCATTTTTCTTTGTTTCAGTTTTTCTGTTTTTAATATCTAAACATGTATTTAACCAAGAAAGAGCTAAGAGGTTCTGGCAAATTTCCTTAAAAGCCAGTTGCCCCCCCTCCCCCCTTTTTTTTGTGCTGTAAATGTGTCGAACTCAGAATTGCATACTTAAGTGCATTGGTAGGTAACGAGTCTGATGGGAGGTGAAGTCCAGAGCCCACCCTCACGTCGTGCACTTCATCTCCCACAATCCCCTCTGCCAAATGTTTATACGTTGTATTCCCCTGGTCGGTACACCCTCCAAAAGCTGATGGGGATAATGAGAAGGCCAAGGTTAGGGACACACTCCGCCAAGCCCCCTCTCACGCCGCCACTCCATTGCATGTCAAACATTAATACACGCATGCTGCACTTGCACATTATATATATATATATATATATATACACACATACTTTGACACGTGCTAAAACTCTTAACCTGTTTAAGTCGTTTGGAATGTGATTATTTCTTCCCCGTATCGATGTCAAAAGTTGAGTTGTCGATTCAGTGTTCTTAAAATTCAGCTGTCTTGGTCTGAACATACTTCACCTTGTATTTATTTTCAACCTACTGATGCAGTTTTTGTAACGTTTAATGTACTATTTAAACTAAAGATGTGCATTTTTATTATAAACTGTGATCCTGTGTTTAAAAAAAAAAAAAAAAGTGTGGCATTCTGTTATTTCAACCGTTGTTTGCAGTCAGGGTTAAGAAGTAGGTTGGTAAGTGTGGTGTTTGCCAAGTCCAGGAATCTTTTGGAGGTACATGTTGTCCTACTTTAACTAAACTTCTATGGAAAACAATAAGTGTGTAACAATGGGCGATTGACTTTGGCAGCGTAGGAGATACTGAGCATTGTACCCAAAGAACTCTGCTTTCCTGTGTATGTGAGAACAATCAGGGGTAAACTGGGGTCAGTATTGCATGCAAGAAACGAGGCTGATTCCTTCCCTGGTCTGACCTCTATTTGAATGCCAGCTCACTCTATATTCAAAGGCAGCGGGAGTCGTTAATGGAGGCGAGTCGATATCTTGTTTTACCAAGGCTCCTCCGTTTTCCTGAACGGACCACGTTTCGTGACCCGACAGTCAAGCCATTAGAGTCCGCTTGCTTTGAAATCAGGGCGGTACTTGACAAATTCAGATGGAAGTCAGACGATCGGGATGTGGAACCAGTCAATTGTGACTAGCTGCGTGGTTTTGACAGCCCACGCACCGTCCATGGAGTGAAGATGGTCTGCTTCATGTAAACACTATGCATCACCTGTGAGTATTTAGTGAACATGTCTCTCCTGGTTAATGCACGTCATGCAATCTGATCATATTTATATTCATATTTTAATATAAATATTTTGTAACTATATTTTGATGTATAGATGGATATCTTGGTGGTTCATTGTGGTAGCACCAGGGTTGGTGGATTTAATACCACTTCTTCTCGACCTCTGTAGAGTTTATGTTCTCACTATGTTGTGTTGGTCTCTCCTGGCAGTTATGGCGATTAGTGTCTCTAAATTTCCTGTAGATTGTATGTCTGTATGTGTAATCTACAGTGGACTGACATCCAGCCTTGTGCATCCTGGGAGAGATTCCAGGGACCCTGACCATAATAAGACGAAGATGGATAAAATGCATAGATAAAATAGCATTTCCGTATTTTTTACGTTATTATTTTGCGTTGGTCTTCAAAGGCTAAAACAAGCCTGATTTAAGATGTACAAAACGCGTAACGGGATCCTCTCGATGTCGGGAAACGAACCTTTTTTGTCAGTAAAATATGCGGTTGTTCTTCTAACGTAATTCAATACAGAACCAGAAGTCCTAGCCAGGGAAGTCTGAACAATCAAACACGTTTACATGTTTGATGAGCAAAAACTTTTGTTCGAATTATATAATACGTCACACTGCATTATTTTCGAAGCTGTTTAAGTGAACTTCGTGAACTCTTATCTGAAGTCTGGGAGAAAACCTGAGCAGGAGAAATAAATGTGGATGTCAGTGCATCTGAGACAGTAAATATTGCCAAATACTGATATCCAAAAGGGGTCTCTTATTACAAAGATATTTCTTTTTTACGTCGTTTTGCGATAAATGAATTATGAAAAACACCCAGGATCCCAGCAAGGAACTGAACCAGTCGTTGTATCCTTCACAAGACACACCGACTGCCGAACCTGTTATTTTTAGGCTGCTTTTAACAGGTCGCTCTCACTGAGGATATTAATCCCGAAAACACAGTCCCACGTAAATATTACATTTCCGCTTTGGAAGCAATACATTGACACTGATTATAGAATTTAGCTTTCAGGCATGTACCTTTGCCCAAACACCCCGGAATACTCTATAAATATGCCATTGGGTGAAACAGATTTATAGCGAAGCCATTTATATTTCTAAGCTTTCGTTAAACACACGAGGCACGACGGTGCACGCCCACTAAAATTAATTTATCATAGTATGTGGGTGGGGTCGGTCGTATATCATCCATGGCTCCTCCCATGTGGAAGTGCTGAATGCTGCGGTGCGTAGGAACCGACGGCAGTGTCAGTGAGGAGGGTTGCGGGATGGGACGGGACGGGAGTCTGCGCTAAGCATGTCAGAAACATCTGACTATATAAGAATAGTGCGGAAAGAAAGATACGGTGACATTTTTATAGGGGCAGAGAACTAGGAAAAGGGCGTATTCTGTATTCCAGGGTGTCAGATGCATGCATTCATCCACCTTGTGGCATTGCAGCGTCTGGAAAATACTAAAAACATGATCACAGCCTACAGATTGAAAGTAGTAGTCAACTACATGTATGCAACGATTCACAGTGTTTCGTCTTACTTTATACGAAGAGTCAGGTTGTCAGGAATAACCGAAACGGTAAGTTGCTTCATATACGGCAATTGGACTGTCCGTTTTGGGCATTGCACTTGTTTTACAGGTGATCAGAAGTTGGTGATGGCTGCCCCCCATTGGCACTTATCGTTTAATTCTATTTGCTCAAAATTCCGTTTTTAATGGAAAACGTGTCCCATGTTTTCCGATTAATAGTCGTCTCGCATAGACCTATAATTTGTGAATGTTCAATGTATTTGGTAGTGTTGGAGTTCACCGTCTCCACCGGGTCCGTTGATGAGCAGAGATTCACAGCAGAGACGGGGGAGAATGTGCAGGT
>JAODJW010000045.1:14759553-14780283 GCA_026777045.1 Hyperopisus bebe
AGGGGGGGGGAGTGGGGCGTCGGCACCCATAGCAACAAGGGCAACATGAGCTCAAACAGATCGAGATGAATCTTTGCGAAACGAATGAGGGATAGGAAAGAGAGAAGAGAATGAGAAAAAGGGGAGACGGAGGAAAAAACGGGGAAAGAAGGATAGAGAGAGACAGAGGGAAGTGTGGGAGAGGAGGAATGCTGAGAGGCTGGAGGGTGATAAACTAGGGGGGTCAGAGCAGCGGCCTACCTGGCTCGGTCTCCAGTGGGGGGGGGCGGGGTAGGGGAAGAGCCCGGCTCGGTGGGCAGCTCAGGGATGAGGGTGTCGGGGGCTTGGGCCCCAGGGGGGGTGGAGGACGTCTTGCGGGCCAGGGTGGAGGACCCCCTGCGGGTTACCCAGGAAGTGTCCATCACCCGGACACCCATGCTGTAGCGGGGGCAAACACAGCACCATGGCTGGGGGGCTTACACATTCCGGAATGTGACCCACCCATTACAGAGCCCAGCGGCTGACATTGAAAGACTGCTATCCCTCAACTGAACATGGAAAATCATCAATCCCAGAATGCACTGCGCTGGCTCTCACTTTAATAGAATTTATCATTAACCCCTCCTGGACAAAAACTATAGGAATGAAAATTGATAATATATTACGCAAAATCATATGTAAAACAACTTTATTTCATTCAGTGTTTTCTATTCCGTGAAGACGTTCATGATGCATTTTTAAGTAGGTTACTGTGGACATTTTTCAAAATATAACCACAAAAAGATCATAAAAGATAGTAAAATTCATAAATAGACAAACACAAACCCAGTGTTACATCAGTTACATCAGACAGGAAGCAATAGGCCAGGGGAGGGGTGGGTTTCTGAGACATGAGTTACATCATGGCAAAATTTATGACAGCAGACAACACACCCAAATCCAACACAAGCAACAAACGACAAGCTGAACGCATCAGACAGAGTTGTGAGTGTATGGTGTCTGTGCCAAAACATGGTGGAGGCTATATTAACACTGACAGAGACAGAGAGATAGAGGCTATATTAACACAGAGACAGGCTGAGAAATGACGGGAACTTTAAAACTGTCAGAGACTGAGAGACAGAGGCTATTTTAACACTGACAGAGATGGAGAGACTGAGACTACATTAACACTGACAGAGACTGAGACAGAGACTTAACACTGACAGAGGTGGAGAGACTGAGACTACGTTAACACTGTCAGAGACTGAGAGTATATTGACACTGACAGAGATGATAGAAACTTTAAAACTGACAGAAACGGAGAGACAGAAGCTACATTACCACTGACAGAGACTGAAAGACAGAGACTATTTTAACATTGACAGAGATGGAGGGACTGAGACTACATTAATACTGACAGAGACTGAGAGACAGAGGCTATATTTACAGTGACAGAGACTGAGAAACAGAGGCTATATTTACAGTGACAGAAACTGAGAGACAGAGGCTATAGTAACACTGACAGAAGCTACATGAAGTGAGTGAGATGGAGAAGAGAGCAGTCACATCATACCTTTGTATCTTCCTTATGCTGCGTTAGTAAGGCAAACAGAAAGATCAGAATAATCAAGAATGAGAAAGAGCACGACTTCTGAGACAAGCACGTGCATCACAGCAGCAGACTGCAGCAGGAGAAGCAGACGAAACCAGGGCCAAGATGGCTGAGAATGGGATGGAGAGCTGGGTTTACTACAGGGGGGGCGACGGGAGCATGGACTCAGGTTGGAGGGTGGGTGGGATGAGACAGCAGGAAAGCAGGCTCTCTCCCGCAGAGTCGACACGCTCTCCCAGCAAGCAGGAGACGCCAGCCTCGTTTGCTTTAATTAGGGCAACATCCCCCTTGGGACACAAGATGAGAGGTCTGCAGCAAACATAACCCAAGGCAGCAGCAGTGTGTGCCCAGCACAGATTATCACTCCCCCCACCCCCACGCCAAGCTGCCGCAGCGCAGGGGCTGCATCTGACGGGCAGGGCTCACCTAGGGCGCGTGTGCGTGTGCGTGGACGCGCCAACGCGCGTGTCACCGCGCATGTGGGCGCCGGTAATTTTCCGCTCTGCTCTGCGGCAGCGTGAGGCGGGGGCCCCCATCTCGCCCACCTCCAGCTGAAGGAAATCTCAGCGGGCGGGCTATAAGCAGAGTACAAATACTGCCCCCCCTCCCCCAGCCTGTTGCCAGGGATACGGCTCGACGATCTAAAACCACAGGAAGTGAGCAGTGAAGCAGTGTGAGTGGCAGAACCCTCTGAGCACGCAGCATGGTGTAGGGACCTGAGACGGAAGGGGGCGGGATCGAGACCCAGCCCCCCACTATCGGTGCTGGTGAGACCCGAGACGAGCCACAGAAGGGAGCAAACACACGCTCACACTCACAGCTCAGGCAACCAGGCATCTAACAGCTCTCAGCTTCAATGCAGAAACACACTCTCTCACACATACACACTCGCATACGCACACACACCTGCTCAAACCCTTGATGCACTGTCCAGCAGCAGGGTCACACACTGTCTCTCCTCATTAAATCGGACCACACGGACACACTCATACTGCAAACACGCATTCTTCGTGTGACACACACCCGTGCACACGCAAACACACCCACGCGCAGATCACAGTCGCACACAAACCGGTTATCGGCCTCAGTGCAGACACACGCATCTTCTGTCTCGCACACACACACATACAGGGACGGCAGCGGACACTGAGCAGGCACATGTGAATGTGTAACTGGGTCTCTCCAGCAAGAGCGTGAGCAAGATGGATGAGGAACAGAATGATGCTAAAAACAGGCTGTGGTAAGACACCAGGAGGAGAAAAAAACAGAAGAGAGAAAAAGATTGATCTAATCAGCTCTGTGTCAATCTTTTGGTATAGGTCTGACTCTTTAGCAGCTTCCTGGACCAGAAGCGGTGTTTCTACAGTGCTTTGAATGCAATACAATATCATCTGGAATCTTCCAGAATGCTGGAAGGTATGGAGGAGGAAGTATCCCAGAATGCGCATGAGGGGAACATGATGGAAACAGCACACAAGTGACCGGAGAACGGCCCGCTGAGTAAGTTCACATGGTGTCACGTATCACAGCATGATACCGGAAAATTCTGCAGTTTACCATACGGTGCCTTATATCTCCTCAAAGTATCAACACTGTGAAGTGAAGAGGCGGAGCTTAAGCCGGGTGGGTGGGATCTCTGGGGAGAGCGGATCACCCTACCCGTCTTTCTTGTAGAACTCCAGCATCATGTTGTCGGTGGCGACGCTGAGCGGGCGCCGGCCCTGGTCGTGCTGCTTGCGGTCGGAGTGGTCCATGTCAGGCGAAGGCATCGAGCTGTAGTTGGAGTTGTGGTTGGTGTGGATCGGGCTGCCATAGCTACCTGTCAGGTTGAACTCGATGTCTGCGGGAGGGGGAAGGAGAATGGAAGAAGAGCAGAACGGGTTGACCCTGGACAACGCTCAGGTTCACGTCTCCAACATGACCATACCAGACCCGCCTGGAAATGGTCACTGCAGTTCGACTAGGCTACACTTATGCAAACAAGGTACTCAGTGCCAGAATTCTTAGCAGTTTTATTCCACGTATTCCTCATATACATGCATATTCTCTCAATGGTAATGTAAGGCTTGTCGAGTCAAATTAAGCCGAGTGAAGTCAAACTTTATTGTTATTTCACAATATGCAGGCATGCAACGAAAGAAAAGTGTCTGCCCAAGGCTTCAGAAACTGGCTTTACACGACACGCAAGACATTAGTAAATGAATGGATGGATGTACAAGCAAATATGCTGCACAAATAGTGCAAAGTTTGGCTGTACTGTGAGTCTGAGTGTAAACAGTTTAGAGTGGAAAGGCGGAGCAATGAGCAGAACCATGTGACTTGAGGATGAGTGACAGCAACGGGAACTTATGTGGAGATGGATTTAATAAAAGCAGAGAGGAGGAACGGAAAGGGGGACAGCAGAAAAACACACACACACACACACACACACACACACACACACACAAAGAAAATGGAGGTCAAGGAAGAGGTATAGCTTTGGGGTCAGACATCAGGGTTTGGGCTTGTTTTTCTGGGGTAAGAGAAAACGAAAATGAAACTCTTAATTAAGAACTGGGAGTAAAGCTCAGGGGAACTGAATGAGCTTGTGAGCTCATCATGTGACACCCCAGGACAAACACGCCCCCTCCATCTAACAGGCAGTGATTGAACAGAGACTGTATCAACAACTGGATCCACCGATGCCTGAGGAAGGTATGGTAATGTGTCTGCCCACGTTGTTATTGTGTGTGTGTGTGTGTGTGGAGGCACACAGGCATCCCTCACCGCCTGGGAAGAACCAGTCAGCGTGCAAGATGATCGGCTCGATGATGCCTACGATCTGCAGTGACAAGGTGGTCATCATCTCTGTGATGTTCCTGCAGGAGCGACGGGCAGACAGAAGGAACTGATCGGTTCTAGCATCCTACAATGCATAATCACAATTATACAGCAACTTCAGGCAGAAGTAATCGATTGCAGTCTGCCATAAAGAGGAAGCAGACAGAAGCAATCTATTCCGGTATAGTATTACACTATTTACTTGAAATATATTTAAACATTATGCTAGAGAGGGGAGGAAACACATCAAATATCTGGAGCTCAAAAATACTCAAAAATTTAGATCACCCTAGATCTAGAAAAAACTGCTGATAGCAGAATTACTGCGTGCTAATTAGGTAGCATATTGATATACAAGACTATTGTCCTCATGGTTCAGTAATTTAAGATTGCTTCATTAAATACCTAGCTAGATAAATGACTGTGACAAATCCCACGTAAGCGGCTGGTTTCTGTGAGCTGTCAAAAAGTTATTTGAACTAGATTTAAAGAAACGTTGCCTTAAAATGTTCCAAACGCAAGACGTTGCCGGTAGGTTATTGAGTTTCACATTATGACAGACAGACACATTATGAAGAGCTCCTGTTGTGTGACTTATTACCGACCCACAGCTGATTGGTTTAGCACCCTCTGATGCGTTATTTAAATAAAAAAAACAAAAACAGCGCTCAGAGGTGGGAGGCCTACCCCTCGGTCTGCGGCCACAGCAGGTTGGGTCCCAGCACAATGGCTATATTCCCTGGCGTCATCTTATTGATGTCCTGGTATTCAGTTAGCTTGGCCAGGAATTTGATCAGGTACCTGTAGGGGGCGACCACGGAAGAAGCAGCGGTATTTCAGAATCCGTGATGCTCGTCGAGGCTGGAAGACGAGCAGATGTTCCACCACACAGACATGTATGGTCCCTTACTAAATGTAGCCTGTTCTGGTGCAAGAGACCTTCTGAAGACAAAGTGAAATGGGCTTACGGGATGTGAGGATTCACCTGAAGTTGTTGACGTTGTCTGTGGGCAGCTTCTCGCAAGTCGACAACAAGGCTTGTAGCCTTACGTCCTGATCCTGGATACTGAACACAAATAATGGCAACTTTCAGAGGAAGACTGTCAGAAAAAGTGACAAACCTGGAGATAAACAGACGGGAATGAGGCTGTGCGGAGAGGCCGTTGCCCTGTTAAATGCAACACAACCCCAAACTTTTCCCAGTCACCTGACCAACCAACGCACTGTGGACTAACTCCTATATTGTTTGACTGGGGGTTGCTTACGTACTTGGAGGCGTAGATCCAATCGTCGTAAAGTTCAAAGGTCATCAGCGGCTCCGGGAGTTCACGCAGGTAGGATTTCAATGCCCCTGGGAACAACGAAGTTGAGAAGGAGAGTATCAAGTGAAGAATGATGTGATTTTTTAGGGAATCATGCATAGACTTGAATTATGTCAATTACACCAAATCTAAATAACTCTGACAGGTGAGGGTACCATCCCAATCACCTGCAATGGCGTGCGGGTCCGCCGAGTACTCCTGCACATCCAAGACGCCACAGTCCAGTGATGCTTTCAGCTTCTTCAACTTGGAGGCTGAGGGAGCCACCCGGAACAGACCCTGGACGCACAAGATGTGAGAAACATTCGAGCTTGGCCAGATTATCAGGATGGCATCCCACAGAGAAGCCCGAGGTTGAGGAAATGACAGGACGGAGCTCATGGTGCCTCACCTCTTCCTGCAAGCCGCATTCTAGCAGCATGGTCACGCAAGCCTCGATGGGGAATGCGATCTCACGTCCAGCCAGGGTCAGGTGCTCCTCCAGGGACTTCCCGAAAGATGGCTTCTCTACCCAGGCCTCTGTCATGCAAGGTTTGTCCAGCAGGGGGTGTTACACAGCCCATAAACTAAACTAACACACAACAAAGGCCAGTGCACAGAGAAACATCTCGGAGACGACAATGCAAGCGTGGCGTTTTTAAACTCCAAAATATTTAAGCCATCTAGAACGTTCTTAAGCCGGACCATGTGGAGAGGAAGTTGGGCAATCTAAGAGGAAGTAGACCAGTTAGAAAGGCCTCACCCTGGTGTGCTTTAATCTGGGGAAGGACGCTCTGGAGGACTTCAAGAGACTTCCTGTGGTACTCTGCCTGCAGCTCTATTAGCTGGAGGAGGAGGAAAGATGATGAGGAGGAAAGAAAGAGGAGAAACAGATGTCAGCAAAAATATCACCAAAAAAGGAGAGAAAGGAAGGGAAGAGAGATGATCATGTAAATTGGGATTATACCGAAAAATACATGTTCCCAATCAAAATCTGTAAACACTTACCGTCTGAAAGTAGTTTGCATAGTCTATTTCTTTGGCCACAAAGTTGTACATATCTGCTGACACCTGATCCTGAAAAAAAAACGAAGCAGTGACCCCAAACACATTTTTCATTAGCGAAAATAGCACGAACGCAAAAAACAATGAGCAGTTGCTGGTGCTGGGGCAGGAGACGGAAGCTCACCCTGCAAATCTCCATGCGATTGGCAGCCTCCTCCATCTCCTCCCTGAGGGCGTCGGCCTTGGCTCCGCCCTGCTGCAGGCTGCTGGGGTGACCCGAGGACTTGGAGGACTGCTGCCACCTGGGACACGAACGGGGATAGCATGCCGGCAAGGCCTTCTGCGACAGGGCACGCTAGAAGCTAACTGAATGCTAATTTTTGTGGCCTGAACTGGGTACTACAGGTTTAGCAAACTATATACGTATATTACGATATAATCCTCAATATGAGGAATCAAGAGATATACAGCTTCAGCTTCTTCATAGTATTGCCTATTGTTATTCGGAAACAATGTATCCTTTTCAGTTTCTGATCACTACACCATGCTCCAAAGCTAGGACATGCTAAATATTTAGCACACCACAGTATGAAACGCAGCATGACGCTAAACACCCCACAGCATCACAGTCAATATGGTGGATCGAGAGTTTTATCATGGTAAACAGAAAAATGAACAGAAGAAACACTCCCTTATCGGGGCCCTTACCGAGTCCGGGCTGAATCCATATCCAAAACTAGTTTAGCTAAATGTTTCCTCTGTTTCTGAATGTTGGGGATTTCCACCTGGAGGAAATTACACAAACGCAGAAGAACCACTTTAAGGTCAACTTGCCCCGCTCTCTCTGCCAACTGTAGTCATGACGGCTAGAGCAGAGTCCTCCATTTACAAATCAACTGAATAACTAATGACCATGGAATTGATGTAGCTGCTCTGTTGCAAGACTAACAGACTACCCTACAGCATTAGTCCTGCAAATACCGGTGCATCCCATTTGAACCCGGATGCCGGACACTGGAATGCCTCCTGAAGTCAGAGTTCCGACTCTGAAAGTTGAAAGAACCTCTGCAACCCTGACCTCAGAATTCAAGATGGCCGCACGCTTCACCAACAGAAATGAAACATTAGTTAAATACTGCTTATTAGCACTTTTGTCCCATTTGTGTCTCATTAAATTGGTCGTACAGATAGTAATGTCCAACTGTGGACATGTTGCTGCGATGTTTGCGCAAAATAGCGTGTTATGCATTGTTATCATGTAATGTTATATACTGGTACTGCTAACACTGGCTAACAATGAACCATGCTAAATGGTATCGCTAAATGGTATTGAACTGGTATTGATAAATAGCTTTGCGATTTGCTGTACTGGAATGCGGTTAACTGGGGTGTGACCTTATTCCCAGCTCCGACCTCCGAGGTAAATGGAACGTAGCATAAGTCACCCGTGACGACTGCTAACTCCTGTATTTAATTTAAGCCAGATCTATTGCTTTACAGAGGGAGTCAGCAGAGCAGTTAAGGGCAGAGGAGAGTGTAGAGAGGCTCCGGAAGGCTGCTGGCAAACCCCAAAGTGAGGTCCTCGTTCCAGCACTGTGCATGTGCCCATGGAAAGGTCAGCTCTTAGAAAGCAATAAGTTGCTTTGGGTGAAAATTTCGGCAGAAAATTTCCTTTAAGCAAAAAGTAATGGGGAAGTCAGTGGGGAGGGAGTGTAAAAATGTTTGACCTAGGGAACTAGGAGGAGGTGGGGGGCAGCCAGATAATATGGGCGTACAGGATAACTCTCACTGACCTCAGCCAGCATGTACAGAGGCTCCACCACATCCCGCTCAATCTGCAGCTCGAACAGCAGCAGCTCCTGCGCCAGCTTCTCCTCCGTGTCCCCGCACAGCTTCAGCATCTTCCTGCAATGGACGGCCAATGGGATCACAGGGGAAATAAGACTCGGCCAGTCAGGAAGCAGCAGAATCAGGCCGGTCCTACTTCACGTACGCTGTTCCAGGATCTTGTTGGAGGAGCAGGATTTAGTGGTATGAGGTTTATGTGTGTGTGTGTGTGTATGTGTGTGTGTGTGTGTGTCTGCGTGTGTGAGACACTCACCCCAGGAGAGACTCATCCCCCAAAATTGCGGCCCCCTCCACCAGACACTGGGCAAGGGACGTCAGAGGCAGCTTTTTCTGCAGAGACACCAGTAAATCAAACACCATCATCACCCCTGAGCAGATCCGGCCGCCAGGAGAAACACCATTAAACACAGAGATGAGCTCTAAGAGGGGGGGGGGGACAGGCGGGGGCCCGGGGTAGGACCAGGTGGTGCGGCCAGGGGACAGGGCAGGGTGTGGCCATGGGGGTGGTGCAGGGGGTGTGGCCGGAGGCGGGGCTCTTACCGAGGGTGACTTCACCGATCGCTTGTCCACATCCTGCCCCTGCTGGCCCTGCAGGCAGGCCGTCAGCTTCTTATGGGTGCTGTGGGTCACCTGCTTCACCAGCTCCAGGCGCTTCTCTACCTGTTAGGGAGGCAGCATGGGGTTTGATGACAGTGAGCATGCTCCGAGCCAGCAGCCAATCACACGCACACGCACACACGCATGCTCCGAGCCAGCAGCCAATCACACGCACACACACACACACACACACACACACACACACACACAGAGCAATAAGTCTATCAAACTGACAGTGTAAGAGAGAGTTTGATATTCGGGGGGGGGGGCAGCACAAGTTAATGATCCCCCCCATCCTCCTGGTTCCTGTGCTCCTGCGTCAAACATTAATGCCAAATGCTACTGACCTTTTTTGATTGAAAGTGTTTATTATGTACATAATAAACTGTGTATGTGTATATGTATATATATATTTATATATGTGTACATACTACATACATCACACATACACAGACACACTAAATACCCTCTGGCAATAAATAACATGAAAATACTCCCAGTAACAAGTCATTATCTGCTCATTTTCATTCCAGCATTCTCTGCCCATCAAAGAAATACAATAAAACAGGGCAATAAATGTGGAATTTCTATATCAATACGTACCATCATCAAACACAATTCTGAGGCTGTCGTCTTTAATAATTTGCATTCATTCCAACTACTAAAAAAATTACATTATGCACGAGGTTGTATGTACGGTTGCAAAGACGTTTTTCTTCCAGTGTGTTCAAACGTTTTCGGCGTAAGCGTAGGACACTGCTGTCACCCTCTGTGCCGATATCTCACAGCTCAGCGGTTCTCTGACTCGAACATTAAACCACCTTATTCTGGCATCGAAATGAAAGTGTTTTTTTTACCTGCAGCAGATCCTCACTTAGCACTTCCGTTTTTTCTGCCCTAAAACCAGACAGGGGAAGAGGGGTCAGTCCCATAATCTCAGCAACTTGCAGGCATCATCAGAAAACAACATAGGTATTTCCTGCAGAGAAGAGGTTAGGTTATTCAGGGGCGTAGATAGGGGCGGGGCCAAAGGGGCACTGGACTCAGGTGAAAGCTGATTGGCTCTCGGAGTGTCACTCTCCAATTCAAAAAATTTCACTGGTTAAATGATAAGGTTGCCCCCTCTGTATGAATTATGGCCCCTCTTAAGCCCCCCCACCTTACAAAATCCTAGAATCACGCTTATTTGCCAGGTTGGTTGACCGCCAGTTTACCATTAAGGGGGTTCGGAGGCACACAGGCGCCCCCTGTCTGAGTTCACATGTCCAAAAGCCAACACCTTATGAGCAATGCTAACACTGCTAATACCACTCAATGGTTCCGATCAGAGACCCAGGTCCAGCGGCACTGGATGGTTCCCTGTACAGCCATGATGCTGAGTCGGGAAAGAAGCCTTTGTTAAATAACACAGCACAGAAACGAACCAACTGGCAAATTTGCTTATGTATAAATCCAGAACGATCCCTGTGGCCGCACTGGACTGTGCTAATAATAATCAGTCCTGTGGGATTCATGCTTCCGGTTCTTATCTGCAAGCCCCTCTCCCACCAGTTACAGTCCCCAGACGAAGCTTATGCTGACGGGTTTTTACACCTTTACACAATAACTACTTACAGCGAGATCTTGCTGAGTCTGTCCCTTGTAAAGTGCAGCCTTCTTTTCCACATTGTACCCAGCACTGTGATTGTGAGTGTGTGGTCTAACAGGTTTCAGGCAAGGGGGTCAAAATCCCTCAAGAATGAAACTAGAATGTCAGGTGTGACATCTCTGGCCAGTAAACCCAGGACGTTACCACTGGCCACGCCCCTTTGACCCCCATCCACACGCACGCAAACCCCCACCTCTGGCTTTGACTCATATAGTGCCCCTGGTACAGCCACAGTAAGTTATACTTGAGTTTCTTTTGACTGGAATGTATCCCAAGGGGCCACAGCTGATTGGTCCCCAGAGTGGCCCCTCCTCCAACATTCACCAATTCAAAATATATGATTGGCTATTGATACGGTTGGCCCAAATTAAAAAAAAAAAATCCTCAAATCGCCCCTGTCTAACACCCCAGGACCACCACCACCTCCGGGCCCTGCTCCCAATCCCCCAACAGCTTCAACTGGTCCACCCGCGAAAGTTTGTGGACCTTCAGACAAAAGAAACAGCAGGAAGCCAGCCATCGTTCATCTCACTTATTGCCAAAAAAAAAAAAAGTAAAGGAAGGAAATACTTGAAAAATGTCCCTCTTTTCCCCATGAGTGCCAGCGACCTCACGGAGGCACAAATCAGCCGCCTTACGAGAATCTGATAATTAAACGTTAGCGGGGGGGAAGCCTCTGAGAGGAAGCCCACTAAAAAGGAGAACACGCTCTCCTCTGCTCTCCTCTGAGGACATTACCCCCGTGTTTGGCGGTTACTGATTAACCCCCCCCACACTGCGAAGACACAGAAGGAGCCCTGCTTCTCCCCACAGCGAGAAGACAAATTGAGCCGCTTCGATGTTACCGAGATGGTCCATCTGCCACGGGCTACCCCAGAACGGCTTTTTCACTGCCTTCCCTCCCCGGCACCTGCTCGACTCAATTCGCCTGCGTTCCGTCCAATTTACTCCAGTTTAATCCGATTTAATTCAGAAGGGAACAGTTCCCATTCACACGCCGGTCTTGGATTGATGGGAAATGAAGTCGCATTGTAAGAATGTGCTGAAGGACTTACAGCTATTAATAAATATGTCATTAAACTATTCAGTATTAAAGCATATAATGTGGTTCTTAGTTTATTATCCTTTCTTTGTTTTTCCATGGTAGGAGTTATAATGTACAGCATGGTGCAAACGATTTCTCATAGGCCCCGTCGGATTTCAGGAATCGGGAATTCTCATCAAGGAATATCCAGAGTGCCTGACTTGCCCCGCTTGCCGGAGCCTGGATGCTCGTTGCCATGGCAGCTTGCAATCTGCAAGGTCTGGATGTATTTTTCTTTAATGCAGCATTTTCCCAGCGATAAAACTGCAATTTTCGGGGGCCGCATGGTGTTTGCTGGGGAAAAAAAAATGGATCCGGAATCGGAATTAAGGGCTTAGTGGTGCCACTGGTATAACTGTACTGACTGGGATCTGGGGCCGGGGTGGGACAGGAATGAGATATCTGCACCAGAGGATCAGATCTCATATTGTGTGTACGTGTATGGATGTGTGTGTGTGTGTGTGTGTGTGTCTGTGTGCATGTGGTCATGTATGGGTGTGTGTTTGTGTGAGTCAGATATACATTACATTGTGGGGATCAAATGTCCCCACAAATGTCAAAAACCTGTCATTTTGATATTGTGGGGACTATTTTTTCAGTTCTAACAAGGGGAAACTCAATTTTATAAAAATCCGTGAATGAAATGAGAAAAACTAAAAGTCTTGTATTTTGATTGGTTACTTACGGTTAAGGTAAAGGCTGGGTAGGGGTTAAGGTTGGGATTAGGGTTATGCCCATAGAAATTAATGTCCCCACAAAGATATGAATAGATACGTGTGTGTGTGTGTGTGTGTGTGTGTGTGTGTGTGTGTGTGTGTGTGTGTGTGTGTGTGTGTATCGGTCCTCCATAGTAATCAGTTCCAGGACAAAGCCTGTGTTTCACTGATTGACTTAATTGATAGGTCAGTGGATTAATTAAACACAGGCTGCTATCAGATAGAAGCTTCCGGATTTTACCCTTAGCGGCAGGCAGAGGAGAAAACCGGAGAAAGAATGATGGGCAAACAAACAGGAAGGAGTTTCATGCGGCCCCACCTGGGAGACCACCCACCCAACGCATGCAGCTCCACCCAGACCCACTGAACAGGGATCTGGGCTGCTAGGCGTCTTACTGCTGGTCAGCCAGAACCGGGCCAGGGTGAGGGGTCGGTCCAGGCCCAATCCAGGGAGTGGAAGCGGTCAAATCCGCAGGGTGCACAGCACATGTCCCGCCATCCCGCCATCCCGTCGGCCACCTCCTTACACCACCGCCCAACTGAGTCATACTGGAAAACAGGCCAGCGGTGCCAGGAATATATTCTGCAAACCGGACCGGCATCACCCATCTCTGTCGGCTGCCGGCCCAGTCCCCGGAGAGACTCCTCTGAACGGGCGAGGGGAGTGGTCAGATTTCCAGCAAGTCTGCTCCACCCCAGCGGGCCACAAATACGCCCCGCTCCTCCAATTAGCCGTCGCTAACGCTAAAAGTCCTAAAACAAATTGCAGATTTTTTTTCCCCAACTCATATTTTCCATCCATACATCTTCTATAACTGCATAAGCAGTCCAAGGCAGCAGTGAGCCGGGAGGGGCGTGAGGCCTGCGCTGGATGCCAGTCCGTCACAGGGCACACGCTCAAGAGTAATGGTGATTGATGGGGGCAAGGGGATACCCAGAGGAAAGCGTAGCAGCACAGAGAGAGCATGCAAAGAGCCACGGGAGCGACTCAAACCTGCAGCCCTGGACGTGTTTAATACGTTTAGGATCCATTTCAAGGGTCAAGGATTTTTATTTCTTATTTTGCAATTGGATTATACAAGTACAACCCAATTTAGCGTTTTAGTCTTTAGCTAGCCCAGCTTAGCATCGCATGTACAGAGATCGCCGGAAAATGGGTGAAGACAGTGCCCTCCTCTTCTATTCTATTCAACTGTGTTCTAATCTGTTGCATTGTATTACATTCTATTCTGGAACACAGGACAGTTCGGAATGCCAAGGCATGGTGAGATCAACCAATCATATCGCGGGGCAAGCTTTGCACTTCCTGTTCCAAAGGGTTGCCCGCCGCTCATGCCAGACCTGGCGGCTCACTTTGGGAGCCCTCCGTCGCCCCCGTTCACCCTGGCCTCTTCCTGTCCTTGCCTATGCGAGCACTTCCACATATTGTGCCCCAACTGGCAGCAATTTGCATTATATCCATTATATATAATCTATTTAACAGCAAAATCAGGCTCACTGACAGCGAGTGCAATTAGTGAAACATTTATGCTCATATAAAATGACAATTGGTCCTTCACTATGTTGGGATCGCAGCAATTGCTAGTCATAAGTATATATTATAATTTTTCGATTTTTTATACCATGCACATGATGTTCCTCTTGCTTTGCAAGTAGGTAGGTGTTCCTGGAAGCAAAGTGACAGAATGGAGGCTGAGTAGAAGCTGGGACACAGTACTGGGCTGCTATTTCTGACATCTGCTCATAAATGTGCAGGAAGAACTTGAAAGGGAAGCCCAAGTACCATCAGGGAGTGAAGTCAGGGGTCGTGGCGGCCATAGCGGTTGGGGGTTTGCCACGGGGTAGAAATTTCTTTGGGTGTGGCTTTACGTAACCTTAAGCAAACAACAGTAGAAGTCCCAGACATTGGTGCCATGTATTGCTTCACAACCATGAATATTCATGAAGGAGCCTTCACTACATGACTAAAGCCAGGTGTGGGAAACCCCCCACCCCCCACCCGGGAACCACTGTGAGGCCAGTTTGTCAGGAGCTTTTAGGTTACGGCCCCATCACAGCAGAGTCAGCCGCACAAGCCTCGATGGAGCTACGAGCTTTTCTGACCGAAGGTGTCGATTTTTGCTGACTCAGCAATATGGAGATGCACTGGGCGTTCAGCGGTGGGCGTTTTCCCGTGACCCCGTACCCACGACCCGGGCCCCCTGAGGGTAAACACACATGTGACACAGGAACGGAATCATCCGAGGCGGAAAAGCAGATTTAGGGAAGCCCGAGCTAAACGAATTAGTCACCAACTCGGCTGACAGGCACCCAACAAGTTATGGGAAGTAGGTCATCCTACAAGTTTAATAAAAAGCGGCTTTTCTGCAAAGAGAGCTGAGGGCCGGGGGGGGGCAGCAAGCCGAACATGCCCTACACGGTTTTTTGGGTTCTTTCTTGCTATTATTACATTGAGTTGTCTGCATGAGAAGCAGAAAGAAACGCAGGAAGTTCAACCTGAGCATCTTGAGAGGGAGAGAGAGATTGAGGGAGATGTTTTAGGGGTCTGCGATGGTGAAACCCAATATGGAGATCGGGGGATCGAGGACAAATACCACATTCCTCTTACAGGGGGCAGAGGCTGCTCAGGTGTGGACAACTGGCACATGGGAGTTTTACTAAATTGTCTGAGGGAATAAGGAAAAATGATTGGTTCGGAGACAAAACCAATCAGATTTTACTACTATAGGAGGTGGGACCAACCAATCAGATGTCTTGGTCCAGCCTCCTCTAGTCGCTTGGACCCACTTCCTCTACAATCCAACTGGTCATCTCGCTGAACCAATCATTTTCCATTCTGCCCTGGGAACATGTTTTGTGTCAGTAAAAAAATCACTTTTTACAGCATAGGATAGCTGGGTAGACATAAAACATGCAATGTGGCTACTGCTATCTGCATTCAGAAGTCTCAGTAACCGCTCAGAGGTCAGATTGCACCTCGCTAAATCCCCAGAAGGGAAGGGAGCCGATCCTTAAAGCCTGAAATCTCCCACTATGCACACGCTAAAAATGCGACGGCGCATGCGTTGTCTCACTTTAGGCGTCAGAACACAAGCAAGCGGTAATGACAGGGTAGCTGGCAGTAGCTGGCATAATTACGGCATCTTCATTTCCCAAGGAGAGAAACCATGGTCTGGGGTGGGCGGAGCCAGCTCACAATGGATGATTGACAGCTCTTTAAACAAACCCGATGGGTGTCTGATTCCCTAAAGCGCATCTAGCTGTCTGTCTCGGCACGTGTTACTGGGTGTGTACGACGACTCAGCATTCTTGCTCAGGAATGTGGTCTCGCTTTCTCCGGTGCACATCTGCAGTTCCGGAGCATGGCCAGCGGGGGGGAGCAGCCCCTCACTGGGAACCTCCTGCTGGTACCCAGGTACCCTTCCAGTAAGCCCAGCCAGTCTGCTGCGGCAATTAGTAGAGAGCGATGGGCTGGCCAATCAGCAGGGAGGCGTGAAACAACTAAACGTGTTTCCGGCCTGAAACAAGCCATTACTGGAACATTCCAGAAGAGTCTGGAAGCAGCGTTCTACATCTTAACCCTTGACAACGCTCGGAAAAGCGTCAAGCCGCGAATCAGCCAGACGGGTTCTCGTAAATCCTCCACGCTGGCTAACCTGCTCTTTTACGGGGGTTTTATTGTATTACACGATACAACGAGGACTTTTAAACAGTGATGCTGATGTATTACAAAAAACGCAGGGTGTTAGGGGGGTTAGGAAGCTCCCCGTCTTCAGCGGAACATTCAACCCCCCCATCCATCTTCAGTAATTCAATAATCAGCGTCATGGCAACCCATCGCCCTGCCCAGTAGGCACACGGAGGGCGGGGCAATCACCCAATATGAGCAATTAAAAAGCCACCAATTAACTAAAACCCCAGATTTACCCTCGCACACGTTACCTCCCACAGCTCACACACAATCAGACTAGGGGCCAGATTCAAAACGATTAGCGTGGTCCCTGCAGAATCTCTCACTTTGCTTGAAATATAAAACCATGGAGTTTCATCCAAAATACCTACATATTTACTTGTATACCATAATCTAACAGGATCATACATAAACTAAATCATTCACATATATAAACAATATAAACACACTGGCAATTAAAACCTAAGCTTCAGCCGGAATTCATTAGGCGTGCATGTGCATTAAATACAATTCCTATGTGACTGATCTTGGGTAGATATTTAAATAAATAAATAAATAAATAAATAAATAAATAAATAAATAAATAAAAGAAACTTTCTGGAGAGCAGAAACAGCACTTTCAGCCCCAGGCCTTGAAGGCCTATCTGCTGGGACATTCCTGAGCTTTTAGGGGATCAGTGCCCTCTCCCAAATCTATTTTTAGAGCCTGGAATTTCCGCTCAGGACATCAGGATTCCATGTAATCCATTCATCAAGGAACAGGATAAAATGCGACACAGTGAGCCGAAATCTGGATTCCTTGACAAAAGAAACATTATCTATTTCTTTTTTAGCCATGAAGTAACCTAAGGAGCCTTGCGGGGGGTCATAATTGAAAAGTGAGTTCTCTCATGTCACCATACATAGGTCATGACTGGTAGGAGTTACAAGTGAAGGTCTTTGTGCAGTTGTGGGTCTCTCTGCACCCGCAGGTCTTTGCAGGATAGGCGGTCATGTGACGGATCTTCACCAGCATCCGCAGGGGAGAACCATCCATTACCAGTGACCTAAAGCAATCAGGTTCCCAGCCCATGTGGCTTCAAGGAACAGGCATAGCCAGTCGTCTGCACAAAGCCGGCGTTGACGCAGTGTGACCGATCGATGAGGAACTGAGAAAACGTTTTGGGGCTTCATCACTGAGGCTGTTTTTCGTCTTTTTATAGAAGAACAATAAAACTATTGCCAGGACCCCGATTATATGCGCCCCCCCCCCCCAGAAACTCTTGGACAATATGTTGAAATGCAAGGACCCGGGGACAATCCCCATGGCTGGGCCCTGTTATTTGCCAGGGTCCGATGGCCATAGCCTATGCATTGATCTGCCCTTGCACAGGTATGCAAAATGATCGACAGAGGAGAGCATACACCACACACACAATCCCCGCAATGTCAAACCCCCCAGTCCTGGTCACACCTCATTTCCTCATCACACCCTCCAAAAACATGGAGCGGTGGGTGGTCCTGGTTTTCCACCTCCAAAGGTGGGGGGGGGGCGAGAAGCCGAGAGTGCGCAATTAAAGAGTGCGGCGGGAGTGAAAGGCGACGCAGGGCCGTCGCCGCGGTGATGCCGCCACCGCCTGACTCCGCTCTCCGGGACGGATCTGTTGATCTGGCAGATGCTGGCAAGCAGCAGAGATCAATGAGGCAATCAGGGCCACTCGAGAGAGCGTGGCATCTGCGGTGCACAGCCGTGGGCCGCATCACCGCTATTCAGGACCCCTCAAAGGCTTATTTACATATATTTACCCAATATATCAGTGCCTCACATCTCAACCCCCCCGGCCAGCAGAGCAGGGGGCTATTTATAACCACTGCCACCGCCAAACAGAGCACAGGGGTCGGGGAAAGGTTGCCGTGTCAGAAATAAGGATTACTTATCGGTACTTTTCTCCTTCATTTCTTTTTGTCACTCTTCACATTACGTGCGTTAAACATTTTTTCTCCACCCAAACACTGGGTTGAGCCTGTTAGGTCCTGACCCAGCACTGGAGTTCCTGGCCTGACCCAACTGTTGGGTTATGTTTTTGATCCCTGTTCTTATAGGAACCCATGTTCTCACGCACCACGTGAAAAATCTGGAGATGTGGCGGAGATGTGGCACAGACGCAGCAAGGCAAGCTGGCTGATTGCCAAACAGCATGACTTCGGACTGCGGGAGAAACCTGAGGATCCAGTGAAAACCGTGCGGCATGGAGAGAACGAAAGCGGAGGCGGGGATTCAAACCTACAGCCCTGGGGGGTGTGTGCTGCCCCACCACGCCCTTCCAAAAGCATAATCACTTTATAAATGTTATTAACAGTTTTGTAGCTGTTGTTTTTAACATGCAGCCATTCATGTAGGTATTCAGGTCACCGTTACTGGTAAAGATCAGCCCGGTTAACTGACTGGTATACTCAGCACGTGCCTTAAAGATGCGGTCGCAGTTCTGGGGAGGGGCCGCAGGGGAATAGGTGGGGTCCATCTCGGTGAACTCCTCCGCAAAGTTACTGACATCTAGCTCGTCCCGGATCACCGGCTTGAAAGGTGCCGGAACGTTCTTGGCTGCCAAGTCCTCCCAGTTAATCTTCTGGAAGCAGGAAAGGCAGAGAGGGGGGCAGAGCACACCAAGACTGAGACAAATGAAAACCTCACATAATCCAAACGTTTAAAAACCGGCAGGCAGGTGGCGCTGCTTCGCGCTCTCAAGCCGACCTGATAGAAGGCGTGCTTCTTCACGTCCTCAGCCCCCGAGGGCCCAGAGCCCAGCCTCTTCTTTGGGTCCTTAGCGAGGAGGTGCTGGATGATGTCTCTAGCCAAGGGCCCTATGTCCTTGGGGAAAGGAGGCTCGGTTTTCAGTATCCTCCTGTGGGAGGAGAGGGAGAGCGAACATTACCCAGGGAGAAGGCCTTCTGGGCGGCCCCTCGGATGGCCTCACTTACTTGGAGATGGCAGCGTGGGAGTTGGCGTCACCGTCCACCGTGAAGGGTGATCCGCCAGTCAACAGCTCGTACATCAGCACCCCCAGACTCCACCAATCCACCGCCTGGCGCCGGCACCACAATGGACATCCCACACAGAAATCTTACACTGACACACGCCCACTGTTTTATCCATCTGCGGCTCGCGCTTAGCGCCCGCCTGCACCATTACCACGCCATGTGCAGCTGGCAGCGGAGGTCACAGGCTGGGGCGTGTGAGGAGTCAGGCCGGCGTGTAATGAGGGAGGAGTCAGTTCTGAGCCTACCTTATCATGGCCGCCGTCCCCACCTGCCACAATCTCTGGGGCCATGTACTCGATGGTACCACAGACGGAATATGCCCTCTCGCCCTGTGAACAAAAACAGGAAATCTAGCTCCATCAAAATGGGGTAGGGTGGGGGGACCGCTTACATAAGCTTAATAACAGATGACCATAAAAATGTATTTGTGCTCATGTGGTGGTATAATCGCCACTTAACTATAGACCACATGGCTAATTTAGAACACAGAATATTCATCTCCATACTGACTGGGTTGAGTTCCTTGGGGAATCTGCACAATAGAGGCACCTAAAACCACACTGGTTTTGTGTGCGTTACTGGTGGGTAGCAGAGTACTTCCACAGTGCTGGAGGTTCTGCATGTTCCTTCACCTCTCGACGTACCTCATCAAACTCCTTGCTGAGCCCGAAGTCTGTCAGAACAATGTGCCCATTGGAGTCCATCAGGATGTTTTCCAGCTTCAGGTCCCGGTAAACGATACCCAGCTACACCAGAAAGAGGAACTGTACGTTTCAGCGCTTTGATTTCCTATTTTTGCCGTTTGTTTGTTCTTTCAGCAACTTCTTGCCATTCAGCGTGCATTTAATCGCTCATCAGTCAAACAAAAATGCAATGAACTTCAACAACAAAAACATCACTAACATCTCAGTGGAACTGAACTGCAGATTACTACAGTACTATGTTGCAAGACTGGCTTTTGAAGGAATGAATGGCTTTTATTATTATTACTCATTTACTCATTTTCTTTTTTGGTTTCCTTCCATTCTTTCAGAAGAAGTATAGAAAAACCAGACCTAACACTCAGGACTAAACTGGTTGAGGATGGGAATCTGACCTTATGCAGGTGTTCTAGAGCCAGGACGATCTCCCCGCTATACACAACAACCTCTTTCTCCTTGAATCGCATCCTCTGCACCAGGTGTGTGAAGAGCTCGCCACCGTTGACGTAATCTGCAATGGCAAGCTGGCATCAGCAGGAAGGCGGGACATGTCACATAACGGACCCATCAGCCAATGTCAGCGCTCGGTGGTTTGAGGCATCGAATCACAGGCCGCTTTCAAATAAAGGGGTGGAGGGAGTGAAAACATCAAGGTAGGGGCCAGAGGAGGAGGTCAAACAACCACACAGGCTATGGGGGGGGGGGGGGGGGGAGTAATCCACTTCTTA
>JAODJW010000045.1:14780383-14808855 GCA_026777045.1 Hyperopisus bebe
GGGGGGGGGGGGGGGGGGGGGGGGGGTCATGGCTGTAAAACAGAGCTCAGTGGTTCCTGCCCAGAAATACACGTCATCCCCAAATAACAGGAAGACAGCATAACCAAGTGACAGAGAACTAATTACCCCAGGGTAGCCCGCGAATATCTCACAACCTTTAAACTCTTGCTCATGGCCCACATTCAATCCAAAAGCTCCGTCGCACTGCTGTTAAAACCCGAGTGACTAATACGATAAAATCATTACAGCCGCTTATCAAGTAATACCTATTATTATGACCGTATTACTTCTCTCCCCAGACATTGTGAGGAACATTCCGGATTTCTTGGTTAAGCTCCAAAAGAAGCCAAAAGAAAATCCTGTCAAAACACTTCTCCCCGTGACCGGGGATTTGGAGGGAAAGCGTGAGAGATAAGCTAGGGGTGACCCACTAGAAGAATTGAATCCCCCAAAACTCCGCCAGCCACCTCGATTTTCTGCGACGAGTGAGAACGGTCTCGCATCCCCAGGATGATCCGGGGAGATAAACCCGACTCTTACATTCCTTCAAAGTTGTTTTTGGACTTGGGACTCTTGTTTTCTGTTTTATGGTGCTTGTCTGTCTGCTTGACTGAGAAAGCTTTAGAATGTTTTACTTTAATGCTCTTAAATCAGGGGTTTCACTGGAATCAAGGTATATTGATTGGTGTCTCTTTAAAAGTTTTTGAAACTTTTGCTATTTCAGATCTTTTATAATCTTTTTCATAGATTTTTTTGTGTGATTTTTTTTATTAAAAGCCAGTAAAAGAAAACTCTGCCTTCCACCAGTGGGATTAGCAAAGGACCACGTCTACATCGGTCCAAAAACAAGAACAGCCGCTCCATCGCATGTCCTGCGACGTAGTGCATTTGGCCCTAGCTTCCCTCCCTAGAGATCACTGCCCGCTGTGCGCGCTCGCGAAACAGCCGACTCTCCGCTGTCCCTAAGCTGCAGCGTGTCGAGGTGGTGCTGGCGGATTTTTCTGGTGAGTTCTGAGGAGGCGCTGCTTTTCCTGTCCGGGCTGATTCAGGATGGCTACACCTTTAACGTGACAGATTCACCTGCACCTCAGGCAATATTCAGCCAGCAAACAGAAACATCCGTTTGACTCGAGTTCCTCTGAGCTCCTCCACAAAGAGATACGGAGGTAAGGGCTGCAGGGAGACTCAGCAAGCCTTCCCCATTGACAATTTCCACCCACGTCCGCACGCGTGTCCAGATGCATGCACGAATGCATGCAGATTCTCTCGCACAAGTATGCAAATGCACGAGCGGACACAGGGACACCCACACGCAGAAACGCGTACATGGTATCGCCAGTTTGGGCAGGAACACTTCCAAAAACTCAAATCCTCACAATTCAGTGTGCTGAGACCCACCCAGCGATACAGAGAAGCTCGCAGCGACAGATGCTCTCGTTCTCCAAGGAAAGACACACAGTAAAGCAACGACAGCTACTAAATCGCACGTCTCAGAATGAAAGACGTACAGCCGTGATCATTCAACACTTCCACCAGTGTGGACGATTGTGGAGGTTCAGACTCAAACCCTAATCCTCCACAGGGCGACATGGGGTCGTTGCTCCTTTCCCATTCTCCACAGAATAATTACATAGTTCGCAATGCAGTCGTATGCAGAATTTCAGCTGTAAAATAATTAGAATCTCCAGCCGTATTCAAAGAGCCTCAGTGTACCAGCTAGGAAATTCCAGATTTTGCAAAAAATGAAAATGGGAAAACATATGAATGATACAGCATAGCTCCAGCCCCCCATGAACAGGGGAACAGGACTGAGAATCGAGGATTCCCTAGTGAACCACAGTGCGTGTCTGTAGGTGGGAGGTGTATTGGGGGGGGGGTCATTTACGCAGCCTGCATTTAAAATACCCAAGGTAATTCGACCCTTGACAGACACCACCAAGTGCCACGCATCTGAGGCCGAAGTTATGCGACGCCACCCGCAAGCTAGGAGACAGCTGGTTCACGCATGTGTAGATAAGGAATGCGACTGCTTAAACAAGGGAGGGGGGCGCCGTGATGCGGGTGCCGGGTCATTCGGGGGGGGGGGGGGCTATCCCAGTGACAAGTGCTTCCAGATGTAGCTGAATTCCCAAGAGAGTCATGTCTTACCCCCCCCCCACCCAGCAGCCCTCGCAATTTCTGGAGACCACCCGCCCCCCGCATCGTCCTAAGAGGTCATAGCTCTCACCACAAGCCCTAAACAAACCCCCCCGATCTACATGCACCCTTTGACCCTGGCTTAGAAACACTCTTCCCTTCCTTCTCCTTCCACGGCTGCGACGCTACCGACGGCACTGCATTGCTGCTTGGCCTCCGCAGCCGAAGGTTCTCTGTCGTGAGGGGCGATGTGAGAAGCAGATAATGCGACGGATCGCACCCCTGCAGGAGTTGCCAGATGATGTAAGCTGCACAATGGTCCTCGTCATCAGCTGGACATCAGAGTCAGAGTGCCCATTTACCTCATTTCTTCCAAGTCCACAAGCAAATTATGGATGTCCTCTAATAATATGCACCCTTCGCATTGAAAGCATAACAGAATGAGCAAACCAGTGCCTGGTCATATACCTGAATCCCTAAGGTTCTGCTAACAGGTTCATGTTTATTACCTTCTAAACCCAACTGTGAGGCTAAAAACCTTAGCATTTTCTCCCCAGGCTAAAAACGTCAAAACACATCTACTCCCAATTCAAACATGCACCCTTTCTGACACATTAAACTCCACACAGGATCTCAGTTGCCCTCCACTCGAAAAACAACACTGTTGTTAGCTCTTTAGGTGCAGACCGTCAGATCTATGTGTATGATAAACCGAAGGTGGAGGTCTACCCGTTACTCACGACACGAGGAGCGAAATTTGGCCAGATAAACTGAATTTGTCATCTTTTCATTGAAAGCTAACCAAACACAAAAAATGTGTATAAACAGACTCTGTGCTGAGCTTCTCACAGATAACAAACCTGTCTGTGCATTCACCCTGTCTGTGCATTCACCCTGCTGTGCAATCCCCAGCTGTCATGCCCGCTAAGCACGAACTAGAATTTTAGCAGTATATCTACATCATTTTCTATCCTAACTCTTAATATTGTGTAACATGCATAGCGTTACTGCTTGGTGTGAACTAATGCAAGGCAGGGTAATGATAACGACTTAGGTGATCTCTTGTATTGCAGTGGTGAGTGATGACAAAGACTTAGGTGATCTCTTGTGTTGCCGTGGTGAGTGATGACGAAGACTTAGGTGATCTCTTGTGTTGCCATGGTGAGTGATGACAAAGACTTAGGTGATCTCTTGTGTTGCCGTGGCTAGTGGTGACAAAGACTTAGGTGATCTCTTGTGTTGCCGTGGTAAGTGGTGACAAAGACTTAGGTGATCTCTTGTGTTGCCGTGGTAAGTGATGACAAAGACTTAGGTGATCTCTTGTGCTGCTGTGGTGAGTGATCACCAGACCTTGTCCGTATAGGAAACTCAGATAATGATTCCCAGCTGGCTCTGGTAAGTCTAGCTGCTTTGTCAGGGTCAGTTTGGTGGATTCAGCCATTTTGGTGCACTAATAGGGGGTGGGCTTTCTGTTTTAGTGGAAAGTGGTCTGGATTCCATTTTGTGTTTGATTTTGTTGAATAAAGTCTGTTGGTTTCAGTTAATCCTACCGCCCTGAGTCACAGCTCTTCATTAGTATTAAACTGTATAAGATGCTCTTGCTAATTAGCCTCAATTCATAACCCTTGCCAGTGAACAGAACCCGAAGTGGTGGTAGGAGTTTATTTATGGTGCAGCGGCACAGCTATTGGATGAAATCCGAGAAGAGGAAGACAGGTAGCGGATCTTAGGTTCCTCCATGCTCACTGGACTGAAATTGCGGGTAGAGGACATTAGGATGTTCACCACATTCCTCGCTGCCAAAAGGTACCCCTGGATGGTGGTCGACAAAAATCAGCAAATCCCAACACGCACCCCACCCATTCGGTAGCTAGAGGACACGGAAGATGCCGGTCTATATATTCACCGTGTACAGGCCAAAACCCCGCCCCCCTCAGCCAGAGCCGAGATTTGAGTACGTGCCGGGTCCCGTGTCAGAAAGCTGGAGCACCGGAGCTAATGCGTGATGTACAGAGTGCTCCTTACCCTCACCGATCGTTATTAATCACCCCTGCCAACCTGCTGCTTCGGAAACACCCCTGATTAGTAGTAACCTCCAGGGACATATGAGAGTAATATCCACAGGAAATTACACCCCCACCCTCCCCATTACACGTATAAAAACAGGTATACAAAATTTAGTGAACAAAATAGGGTGACATTGAAATAATCGATTCAGGTTTACGTTTCATGGCTGCGTGTTTTTATATTTTGACAATTTGACCTTTCTGGAAGTCACGCTAATACGTTTTGCGACAATATGGTCAGAGGCAGGTGATCCCTATTCTTCGTATGATCATAAATACCAAGTGGCAGGTTATCGTTTAACTCAATAATGCGATGGTTTTAGTGTTTTTTTTCTCAGACGACATAAGCAGAGTAAGCACATATTGCGAGAGCGCTGAATAAGGAATTCAGATCACAGCTTATTATAATGACTACCGATGCCGGCCATATGGGATCCAGCAGAGGCGGTCATTCCTCCCCCTAAAGCCCCCGATCTGTGCTGCACATCACCGCAAGGAATACGGCCAACTGCCCAGCATCCTCCCTGATCTATGTCATCCCTTCCGCATGACGGACTGATTTCTGATCGTGCACATGTGTCCGCAATATACATGTGCAACTGTCCTAATAAGATGACACAGCGAGGGCGATTTCAGTAAAACGCGTGATGTTCAGGTGCAGCATCACTGCGTAAAGTATCAGCAGGAGACACGAGGTTCGTCCGGCCACCAGGTACCGCTGAACCGGCGAGCATCGTCAGAGCTGCCGGGAACATTGCGGTTGTGCGTAACCCCGGGACGTGTCCATGCGTAGATATTGCAGCAGCCCCCCAGGCTAAGCCGCGGATCGCTGCTGCTCCGCTGCCACAACCATGCGAGAAATAAAGCGCAGAAAAAATGCGACACACGACCTTCACTAAAGGGTGTTGCTTAAAAACCCACAAAACCGCCAGCGATTTGCCATTTTTGCAGTAACGGCGTTTTAATCGATTCCTGATAGCGCAAAATATGTCCTCTTGCAGATTCATATACATATAACGCAATATAAATAGCCCTCTAATGCATTACTCTGCTTAAAAGAGATATACTAGCATTGAGTAATTGCACAAAAATGGATCCCGATGGTAAACGGGCTTACAGTGACAATTTCTAATATATTAAACATCTCCAAGTTTTTTTTCCAGATCCAGATCCACAAACTGGGGTACCGCACCTCCAAGGCGTCACTGCAGTAATTCAATAAGCATTACGCCGATCCGGGCGACACAGAACCGGCTACTTTCGCTTAAATTTAGTACAGCCATACATTCAATCCTGCGTTTCCTAAATGAGATTTAAAGCTCAAAATAATTAAGTCGACAAAAATAGACTGTTTGCTTAGTCAACCAATTTCCCCAGTCCCTTGGATGCGAACCAGATATAATAAACATTGACAGACGAACGTGTCGTCATTCAAACTCTCACTTCATCCCCATTGTGTGCGTTTTAACACAGGTTTTCCCACATATCTGTACCTTTGCGATCGCTCTTACCTGCCGACTGTTTGGTTGGCGAGTTGCCGCATCCGATTGAATTGCTTTTTCATCATGATCTTTTTTTCTGCTTTAACACCAACAGCGAAAAATGCCTCGCATCTCTTACTGGCGATCGTACGGCGGTCGGCGGACGACAGCGAGCAAATCCGTCCTGTCGCGACCCCCCTGCCTCATTGCACTACTTCGTAACAAAATAATGCCATGTTTTCAGGGACATTTAACGGCCCGCTGCCCGATCCCTGCTGCACAGAGATGCTGGAGCGGCTTCCTTACTCCTGGGCAGAGTGACAGCTTTCACGGCAAGCCGAGCCTGCTTTCCGGGGCTCCATGGGAAACGTAGTCCGCTTTCCCGGACACGCTCCTGAAATCCTTCAGTGTGCCTCGTTTACACAGGGATTGGCGTAGCTATTTCGAAGGTATCCTTACTGTAATGCATTGCAATAACACCTTATTTTAGTAACATTCTTCATCATCATCGTCAACATCATCATCATTATTATTATTTGTATTATTATTATTAGGCTGATATAGTCTAATGTTGCAAACAGCAGGAACATTTTCACATATAAGATTAGTTTAGCTAAAAAAGAACATAATTTTTAAACCATCTTATGCAGCCATTTTACCTAATGGTATTAATCGTATGCTGTGTTTAAGTAAAACGCCACGTAAACTGAAATGCAGAAATTCCACAAGAATAACACTTATTGTGGTAATGCATTGCATTGATGGCTAGCACTCGGCATAATCACTGATTTTATGTACACGGTGATTGCACGCATTCTTGTTCCACATTTGAGCGTGAAACAGACTAGTTCTTCTGGAAATGCTGGAAATTCCGTATTAAAACCCTTTAAATCCATGGGTCTTCTATCGGGAGATGGATCATTTGGCATTGATAGAATTATAAACTATTTCTCAGGCTCTCCACACATAACGATAATGAAAGGTCTGCCTTAGTAAAGCCGTCTTTATTAAACGATTGGCAATAAGATAAACATAGATAAGCAGAAACATGCTGGACCTAAAACGCTGGACAGACCAGGCTGGTACTTATCCAGTGAAGGACTATGGTGCAATCCAGCCTAAGATAGACGGGAGTCACAGGACAAAGGTTAGGGGACAGCACGGCTGTGATGTTTTTGAACTGTGGAAGGAAACTGAAGTATCCAGAGAAATTCCAAATATTCAAGGGTAGAACATGCAAAGTCCACACACTCAGATGTGGGAACTGAACCCATAAGCCTGGAGTAGTGAAGCTACAGGTCATCACTCTGGATCACAGTTCAGCAGAAACTTCCGGATTACACTTCCCTTCTTTAGCAGAAACCCTTATCCAAAGGAGATACCATGTAAAGTTGAGTCAGATGGTCCCTGGAGCAATTAAGGGGTCAAGGTTGTGCTCTAGGGCCCAAACATCGCCAAAAAAATCACTCTCGTGACTTTGGGATATGAACCAGTGACCTTCTGGTCAGAAGCACAGCATCTTAAACCACTGAACCTCTATACAGTACATGAAAATCAAGGACAGATTAATTATATATGTCTCATTAAACCATTATATTGGATGTCTGTGTTTGAAAGATATGCTTCCAATAAATTTTAATGATCTCATTTTTTAATTATTCAAGAGTATAACCTGAATATATAACCAAATGTCTTACAGACCCAATACCACTTTTGTATAATGCATTCTTAAAAAGTGGAAGAGCCCTTTTTAAATTTATGCACCCATATTGTGACTCCCGCAGATTAAAAACTCAATGTTTAGATTTTTACTGTAACTTTTATTCCATGATTATTTATCACTGGAATATATTTTCATTTACCTGTTCCAATTTCAGTTCTACATCCACGGATTAAAAATTGAAGCTGTTATGCAACAATTCAGCAGTTTCAGTTTAACTTTCCATGTTTTATATCTTGGCTGCCCTGTGCATGGTGATTTGCCGTATGGGTTGAAATTGATTAAACGTCAGTCTTCCAGCTGCTCATTTTGGTTCAGCCGCGTAGGGTGCAAGGCTGGGTTAGACCCTGAAAAACATTCCAAACCATTGCAAGGTGCACACACAGTAGACAGCTGAGGGTTCCCAGTTAGCCTAATGGCATGTCTTTGGACTGCATGGGAAAAATATCCAATCTCCACACACACACACACACACACAGCAGAGGTGGGATTGGAACCCCTAACACTGTAGGTGTGAGGACAACATTGATAGTCACAGTACCACATTCATAGTTAATCAAATAAATCCATCCATCCACCCACCCACTAAACACTTATCCAGTTCGACCTTGGCACACAGCTCCTCTACACCAGCATCTCAAACTGGTCCTTGGGGAGTCTCAGACGGTCCACACATTTGTTCCCTAAAACCAGTGCTAGCAGGTGTTTAGCTGAAATCTGTTTATAGTGTCCAGCCCAAACCAAAATACCCCATGACCCCCTCCTTGCCTGATACCTATTAACTGCAAACCATCAATTATTTATTTCACATTATTGTGTGATCTAATTCCTGAGTATCAGGGTATTGTAACACATTATGTCCTGACAAAAGCAGCTTTGTTCTTTTTTGTTTTTGTTTTGGATAACATGCCGGAACCTTCAGGAAAGTTCCACATGAGCAACTGACACCCTCTGGGCTGTTTGGCTGTGCAGGTATGATCACTCGTAACACAGATAATCCGGCATGTTACTGGCTCTGTTTCCCCATTGCCTTTCAGTACGCGCCGCGTACATTTCTCTGCAGTTTCTCACTTTCGCTTCCCTTGGGCAGAGAAGGAGGCCCATTAACATCTTTGCACAGGCGTAAACCTGTCATGGGAGAGATCTGGACTGAAGCGCAGGACTCAAGAGGAAAGGTTGAACATTTCTCCATTACAGTCCAATTTACGGTAAATTACTATACATTACGGTAACTGAAAAGCACAGAACCGTTTATGTTTTACGTCTCATGTCAGAAGCAGAACTCTATGCGGCTTGCGTTTTTTTCCGACGTGAATAATGCGCTTGTAGAACGTTGTTGTGGAAAAGCGCCCCACCTTGTGGCCACCACGCAACAGCGCAGGATAAATAATAATGACATTGCCCGTTCAAATTTTTCAGGATTTTCAATACCTAGCTATGTGTAACCAATGAAAATGCTGGCTTATGTTATCAGCCATACTCAAAATTAATTAAAGGTAGCTGGGCTGTGACTAATTATTGTTTCGGGGATCATCTGACCCTGATTCTCAATTACACTGCTTTGGATAGAAGTGTCTCAAAAAAATGTACTGTAGAAATGTAATGTGACATACTGGGGGCACGGCTGCATTTAAAATGCATTCTGTATAGCGGGGGGGGGGGGATGCCTTAAAGCTTAGCATATAGTAAACATGATACTTCAGGAACATTATACACTAAACGGCATCTGAAGCTTGTTTATAGGGATTGGAACTCGCAACTTTTGTCCTTCTTGGCTGGAGCTAATGCAGTGTTGAAGTACGTGAACTTTGAAGGCTGCTAGTTCAAGTTTCCAGAACAGCCTTGTTATTGCCCCCTCGAGCTACGTACTTAACCCAAATGGCTCTGCTAAAATATCCAGTTATATAAATGGAAAAATATATGTAATTCACTGAGGACAGAGAGATATGTTAAGTAGATAAATGCTTCCTGTATTGCAAGGAAAGCCATTCAGTGACAGTATCCATGGTGACAAGTAGATGTCTATGAAGAAGGTCTGAGATCTTCTGGATCAGTGTCCCGGCCGGCTGTGTGCCAGTGGACCAGGCAATGAGTGTAGGCGGTCTGTGCAGAGATACCACAGCCTTCTTGAGGATGGATGTCTTTGGTATATCTGGAAGGTTAAACCTAAACCTTGGTGCCAACCAAGACAAAAGTGATCCCTCATAAGATCAGACAGCTCATCCAGGGGGATAGTCTTTTAGTGATTGGTTGTGTAATTGCCTTTAAAAAAATCCACGAATGTCCATTAGGGGGCGATATGTCCTCACGTTTCTTTCTTGGCTTCCCTCATATAGGTCAGTTTGGCTCAGAAGGCAGCATTAATTTCCTGCTGCAAATTCATAAATAATTGGGCGGACTCCACTGAGTATTTTGGGATTATATCCACAAGAATCAACATTCCTTGACGTCCTTAAAACCTGGACTCAGGAAAATAATGCTTGCGTGTCCTCTGTGGCACAAGACGGCTGCAGTTGAGAAATAGAGTGAAGTTTAAAGCATCAAACCCTACTCTTGTTGCAGGATGTCTCCTTTCAGTTATTAGATGAAAATATGAGCTTTCAAAATGGATTGTAGATAAAAGGAAATTCATGAGAAGTACGTGTTAGGAAGAAGTATTTTATGTGTTGTAACATCTATAACATTTATGATGCTGTATGATATTGGACTGCTTGGTTTTCTTCTTTTGAAACATTGACTTGCTGTTGGCAGCGTCATAGCCCCCCCTGACGGATCCACTTTGTACTGATGGGTTTTAGCACAAAAGGGGCTTTAAGGAACACCCGCTATGAGTTATCATCACTAGAGTTTGAGTCAATGGTTATTGTCCTGGTGACATCCCATAATACTCTAAACCGAAATGTCCACAGAATCTGAGGAGATTCGAGGACAGATCCAGCACAGCCTGACACTTTCCAGAACAGCGGCGGCGTGAAGGACGATGGCTCACAAAGGCCAACCACAGTCACTATGCTGATGATGAAGCTGAGTAAAGGGCTTCGGGGCTTCTTGACTGGCTTCCTGTATGTGTAGCAGGCAGGTAAATGATAGTCAAACTCAAATCTGTGCAGTGTTGAACTACAATATTTTGATATAAGATAAAATAGAGCCTAAGAGACTTGATTTTGGTCATAACTCAATTTTTTTATCAAATTTACAATTACATTGTTTTGCCTCCTTACTGCAGACAGCTAGTTACTACAAACTCACCACACTTCTGACTTATCTGATCTCTGCGTTATGTTTTCCTGAAACTGACAAATTATGTACAGTATGATGATGCTCGAGATCTGAGTGATGTTTCTATGTTTTCACACATGAAATACAGAGAGGATAGCAATTTTCACTTTACATGCAACATTTGCTGTAGTGAGGTTAACTTTCAAACCCTGTTACAGAAACACTTGATAGCTCAATGTAATGAAGACGAGTGACCACACATCTGTTTACACTTTATTTACTCTGTACTTATAAAACATCTTTACCATTTTTATGCAGTCATTACCAATAATCTTTAAACGAGATTATACTTTTAGCTCAAAAGCTTGTAAATTGCAATGTTGCTCTTGGTTTCTGAAGATTAAGTTGTTTTTTGTACTAAACTTGGTCTCAAACCATTTTTCTTTGCTTGTGGTCAGTTGTGTTCAAATAAAATGCTGCACGCACAAGAAGCAAAGACCCCAGACGTGTCAAATGGAATCTCACTCTCGATTTCCAGTAGAGGTTGCGGACATGTTGTTGGACCGGATCTCAGACACGGTGTTCCCAAAGCCAACTTCCACACATGCCGGGGGTCTTGATGGAAAAAGCTTGATGGTCTTGGCAAAAAGGTGGCAGATCAGACACGGGAACAGTGCTGGCTGAAATTCCGGGGTTTTCTTTTTAAAGGTCACCATTACAGTCATCATAAATAGTAACCCATAAACAGCTAGTAACCACTGGCTATGTCGTTTCATAAACGTGATAAAATGGTCCTGGGCAATTTTTTGGTGCGATAAATATTTCTTAAGCAAAGTGTTCCTTGTTTCTACGGTCAGTACTTTTGAAATGATTTAACCTGTTATGCTTCCGGGATAGGCTCCGGACCCCCCACGACCCAGTAGGATAAGCGGGTTTGGAAAATGGATGGATGGATGGATGGATAAACCTGTTATTAAATTGCTTAGTTATTAGGTCATAAGGCCGTTAGTCATCGTTGAGTCTTCAGTCAAGGGTTAGGAGCTCCTGATGAGGTCACTGACCACACAACAGACGACCTCCAGACTCACAGAAGGTCCTTTGTAATCTGATGAGTGCTGAGAGGGTCTCGCGTCAATATTGGAGGCGAAACGGGCCCAAGGGTGACGGAATGCGCAGATCTGCAGAATCGGAGTCCTGCGTTGTGTTTTACCCCTGAAAGAGGGTCGCGTGAGCCTGTGTTCCAGAACACGGCGTCGAAGTAAACTCAGCATTTTCAAAAGAAAGACCAGTTAATGATTCTGCGGAATCCTTCCTCCCATCCCTACCTCAGTGGCTTCTTGAACATTTGTATCTTTTACATATTTACACGTCCAATATATTTATATTATCAACATGCGGTTTTGTTTATTCAGAATATACCACTGCCCATGCTGTGAGAGCCACTATGTCATCATGGAACTGTGATATTCAAAAGACCTAAGGATTTATCACCAACAAGTATTTAATAAGGAATAAGGCCACCTGTTACCATCTGAACACCTTCAGTCCTACCTGCAATTCTGATACGTAAGTCCTGATCTGTGTGTCATGGGATATTGGGACATTTTTCTTGACGTCACACTTTTGTGGTGTTTAGCAGCTATACTGTTAAAGGTACAGTACAGGCCAAAAGTTTGGACACACCTTCTCATTCAATTGAATAAGAAGGTGTGTCCAAACTTTTGGCCTGTACAGTACATCTAAGCCAGAAGGTGAGCATCAACTTCTGACCGCTGTTCCTCTATGTCGACGCCGTTCGCACATGAATGCTGTTATTTTTCAGGCTGTTCCTCCTGACACATTAGATAACTGTACAGTTTTTGTGAGCGAGGAACCTGCAAGCTGAGCACTGATTGTATGGCATATCTGGAGCTCTGTTAGTTGTCTCAAGTGCTGATTGTCAGACATTTAGATTATCTGACAGATATTGCTAATTGACAATCAATCTAACATGACTCTGCTTTGTAGCTTTTTTTTATCTCTGATTTTGTCACTGGAAAGTTGAAGTTGCTTTAATGTGCTGTCTCCATTATCTTGTCCACCCTCTGTATGTATGTGTGTGTGTGTGTGTGTGTGTGTGTGTGTGGCCCAGGTATACCTTAACCTTATGGGGACCAGTTTCCTGGTTATGGACCAGTTTCCTGGTCCCCATATGGGAAAACTTTATTTTATAAAAATCCGTGACTGCAATGAAAAAACTAAAAATGCCAATACTCTTGCATTTTGTTTGGTTACTTATGGTTATGGTTAGGGCAGGGTGAGGGTTAAGGTTGTCATAGTTAGCGTTAGCATTTTTCCCATAAGAATGAATGAGCGGCCCCCATAAAGATATGATTACAGGACTGTGTGTGTGTGTGTGTGTGTGTGTGTGTGTGTGTCTGCATGTATATATGATTAATGTTCACGTTTTGCTGTTCCATTTTTCTTGTTCACAGTGATGGGTCTTGGCAGTGCTTCGTCCCCAGAGTAAACGATGCTGAAAAGCAGCCACCCCTGACCTTATTGAAACTGACTCATAAATCTACAGGCACAAATGAAGAAGGCATCTCCTGCTACTTGATCTTCACCCATAACCTCCTGGGCTATTCATTTTCATCAAACGCCCACTGGAACGTTAACTCCATAATCTGGCGATTAGGATGAGCAGGCCAAACTCCACTAAAGCATAAATAAATGGAAAAAGTAACTGTAAAAAAGTGTAGAGCGCAGAGTAAGTAATTCATCCCAAAAACATTTATAAAGCATCACTATCCTAAAAGCCACCACAGATTTAACAAATTTAACAGCAAAGATACATGTTAATTATGACATGAGGTTGTTACTTGTGATGGTGATTGTGACGGTATTATTCAGTACACATTCTTTACTATTTATGCAAAAGCAGATAAACAAAAAACAACAATTAATTCAAAGTCAATCTTAAGAAGACTGTAAGACAGACCGGGGGGGGCGGGGGGGGGGCAGTCCCTCAGGACATGACTTCTTTCACTGATGTTCCAAGAGGGCAACTATCAATTATGTGGGTCAAAGAAGACCTACAGTGAGACTAATGATGTCATTTCCTTTAGGCTGCTGACCCCTGATGACCTCTGACCCCTAATTACATTGCTCCCCAATGTGGCTGTGGTGTGACACGGCAACGCATGGCCCTACTGCGGTGATGGGTGGGGACGAAATCCAGCTGGGTTTTGGGGGAGGGGGGGGTCTCTGGAGGAGCCGCGAGCCCCCATACCACCTCATTCTGTTCAGCTGAAGCAAGGACACAGGGCCACTCCCCTCAATCGATACACTCCTCAGGCTAAAGGAGGGGAGGCATCAGTGCAGCAGAAGGAGTAATGTCAACATTGCAATGGTATGGGCATCACTCTACCTGTACTAACCCAAGCAGAGATCCACTGCCTTTGTCCAGGTGCTGAAGTAGGAGTACTTTGGAATTCATACACGGTTCAGTTAAAGTTTAAAACAACAACAAAGAAAACTATGATATATAAAAGATGCATCCGAGTTATTACTACAATATTAAATAAGCATAAATAAATAAAAAGATAAACAAGGTGCTTGGAGGACAGTTAAGTAAGGTGCCGTGAGTGTGAGAGGCAGCTGAGAGACCAGGAGAGGTGATGATGTTAATAATAGGATGACAGTAAAGTGTCCTGAATGTAAATTCCGCTCTTTTTGTTATCTTAAAGGCATTGTTTTAACCGATCTGATGGTTTGCCCTGTATATTGCCATATATATTTTTTATATCCTATACTTGGATGTTTGTTCATTTTTTGATTTGTATGATAAAACTCTGTTTGTAGATATGCATGAATATGACTATGTATGAATAAGTCGTTTGAAAACAAAGAATGAACTGAAACTGCCATGAGCCAGTCACCCATTAGATTAATTATACTCATTAGAGTTTAATGACATTATTAGTTAGTTGGTGTCTGCAGTTTTGGATACCGTGGGACAAAATTTGGAGTGATTGTCCATTAAAAATGTAGATTTTGCAGTCCAGTATCTGTCATCTTAAGCTTTAACCTGCCTAAAAACTTAACTGGTTCAGTGTAAACAGTGAAACAGATCAGTAAGATACAGGGTTTCTGAACAGAAATTACTGCTTGAGTGGAAATCCTAAAATAGTACCTTTGGATTACTCACACAGAGACTGATAACATCTGTTTTCACTTTCCCTCCTCCATTAAAAAAAAAATACAGCATCCACGTTATTTCACAAGCCAGGATTGCGCCTGTAATCTGACCCCCTTTTGGGCCAGCTGCCCAAAACACGCAGACCAACTCATCGCTGTAATACGGCCACTGGCCATCAGGGGGCAGTACTGAGACAGCCGTGCTTAGTCTGGAACTTCACAGTCGTGCCTATCCTAAACTAATACAGCTGTCTCTGTCTGGCACAATTGTAATTATAATGATAGTTTATAAATCTGCAGCAGCCTGGCACTCTCCGTTCTATACTGGGGAAAAGCCGATGCGATTTGTGGCGAATGTTTCTCGCGGCCTGCCACGTTTGGGAGGTAATCCTGTGACGTCTGTGTTTATTTTACATGTGTCACCCGGGATGAGCTTGATCCACATCCTTAACATGTACATGCAAGATACGGATTCCATTTACAGTGCGGTTTCACGATTTAGTCTGCTATTTGATTGCAAGGAACAGGAAATTGTACTATGAATTTCTGCCAAACAATCCATGGGAATCGGTTTATAGGCGTAGTCTTCAATTTATTTATTTTCAAGCTGCATTTGATATTTTTTTTTGTATGTCCGGGAGAATTATAATACAGTAGGCCCAGGATGGTACAGCGTCCGAGGCCCAAAACCTTCTGGCCCGATTCAATTTTGCGGACTCAAGTTCTGGAAAGTGGGTGCAGATCACGGTGCACAAAACAGTCCGTGTCAATATTACCTGACTCCACCAATTAGGATGAAGCAGTTGAGCATGCTCAGAGAATCCGCCCTGCTAATTGGCTGTGTGGGACGGGTGGGTGGGGAAGAGAAGCGTCCTGTTTACTCCGCGGTGTCATGTCACAGGCTGCCTCGCGGCGGGTCATCTCAGCCTAACGCGGGCTCCTCACGCGAGGACTGACAGGCTCTATGCGGGAACCATGGTCTGATAACACATCCTGTCACTCCCTCGCTACACTAAAACAGGGACGTGCTTTTATACATGCCCTTTGATGTGTGTTCTAGCGGGCGAATGGCTCCCGTTTCCTTCCTCACAGAAAGAAGCGTGCGGCAGCCAACACATTGTCTTCATTTCCCACTTTCCCCCTGAATACCCAATTTCCATTTTGTTTCATTTCTATTTTCAATTTTCTTACTGCCCCATAGAGAAAATAAAAATCTTATACGCACACAGGCACACTGAAATTATTCTGTTTAATAGGAGTCTTACTAGTTTGCCTGGTGCTTTTTCAAAAATAATTGTTGCCACTGAATGCAGACGCAATAGAGGAGCCCAGAAATGTAAATGCTAGTAGGATGAGATGAATCCATTTATTCTGGAACTATTCTAGTATCAGTATCCTCTAAGATCAAAGTCACACTTGGTACATACCACACCCTGCTGGACACCTCTCTAACTTTGAAAAGGGGTTATTATAAGCCAGAGTGGAAGAGCAAAAGAAAAACTCAGAGACAAGTGAAGGAAAGAATTATTACTGGTTTAAAGTAGCGGCTAAGTGTCTTATCAAGGTTAAAGTGGCAGGAAATGATGGTTATCAGTCCACCTCTAAGGCACATAATGCTTGTTTTCAGACACGGAGATGGAGGTGATAGCGGCTCCGAACTGCCCAGCAAGGTGTCATCTAGCCCCAGCAGGTTCTGTTCATGTCAGGGCATGACTCCCCGGTGCTGTCTTTTGAAGGCCCCGCCGGGAAACAACAAACAAGGAAACTTAAGTGCTTTCACACAATGACATTTCATCAAGCGCGGAAGAGATCACAGCCCGACCATTAAAGCGGCTTTTGTGCAAAGCGACCGGCTTTCGAGATAACGTGCTTCCAGGTCTGCTGAAGCAACACATGGTCCAGATTTCAGTCACGATTGCTAACCTCTTCCTATTACCTGCATGTGCTTATAGGAGGCTGGTTTTAGCACGGCATTGTCTAATCTCATTACAACAGTGTAGTGTCAGACGACTGGGTTTTGCCCAAACAGAACATGTCTCAACAATTGAACACTCCTGGAGGTCACAGTGGCTGAAACACCGGTTTGTTATGTGTTTCCGACCCCAGTGTAAACCTTACCAGATTCTGGGTAAACGCTATCTAATGATTTAAGTCAATTTACATTTCATTTATCTAGTTAATGCTTTTATCCAAAGCGATGTACAATTGAAAAGTCAAGATCAGACAGTCATTGAAGCAATTGGGGCTTATGGGCTGTATTCAGGGGCCCAACAGTGAAGTCAATCTGCCGACCCTGGGATTCGAATCAACAACCGACCTTCCGACCACAGGTACAGAATCCTAACTCGCTGAGACTCATGCTGCCCCAATTTAAATATGGTCTTTCACTGCCTTACTGCTAATACGATATGGCTTCAGTTCACCCCGTGCTTGTTTGTGTCTCCGCTTGTATTTGGCTGCCTCCTGTTTTCATGCCTTCCTGCTATTTTTGTTAACCCTGTCTCCTCTCCCCTCTCCACATACAGTCGTCATCCCAGCATTCTATGTGGTTCTGCCCACCACATCACCAGGGGCCGCACCAAGCATTACAGCTACTGTATTTTACTGTATTTTATGTCATTCTGCACCTAGTTACAACTTCGCACATGCTGCAAAAGTCGCACATGCTGCAAAATGCTGAACATATTACAGCACGTACTGGGCCATTACTATAAGAGCAGTGTGTAATTTTGACAGGAAGATAAATGTTTGTACACAAATGCTAAGATAAATATTTCGGCCATTTTGGAAAACCACTTCCACTTGGCTGACGACATGTTTCCGAGGTGCAGCCGTGCCGGAGTTTTTCTGGAGGATTTAAGTGCTTCTCCGCATGATTTGTGAGAGGGGCGGCGGCTGGGAATCAGCGGCGTCCTGCCTACGGTGGAAGCTTCGGAATTAGCCGTAGATTCCATGCCCATGGCAATAAAAAGTTGAGATGTGCTGTTGTTAATGATGCATATGGCTACCATATATTTTAAACGCGCTGTCCAGAGCGACCGCATGTGCCAGCGAGGGAAGCCCCCACAGAAATCCACTCTTTCCCCCCCATCCATTACGTCCCACTGTTGGAACTGGGCCAGGGATGAAGTTCATGGAAAGAAAACAAACATTGGGACGGATGCTATGGACGGACAATTGTGGCCTAGCATGTGGGCGGTCGGCAGGAATGTCTGCTAAGGCTATAAAAGATGGCCCACACCCCCCCCCCTCCAGCACAGGACAGCCACGCAGCCCCGCGAGCACCTTATGCAGTCCCGTCCTACAAATAGACTCGTCCTGGCATTTTCTGGATCTTTACGCATCTTCCAGGAGCCCTTGGTTTTACACTTTGGTCTGTTTTCTGAATAAAGCTGGCAGCATCCGCTGCACCACATCCGCGCGGCAGAATCTGGCAGCATCTCCTAGACGCCATTCCAACTCACTTTGGTGACCCGACGCAGGGCTAATTAGAATTTTGGCACGATGTTGGTTTTGGAATTTTCAGATATTTTGCCTGTGTTTTGCAACATGAAATGCAAGTTTTCCTAGAATACGGATTCAGTCCGGATAATATTTTTAAGTCTTTCGATCTCTCGAACAGCTACCTAGCTTGGTGCGATAGCATTAAAAGCCAGAGGTGGTCGCTGTCCAGATTACGCCCGTGTGAAAATCTAAGGCTCACGGCAGGCTGTGGAAAATGTCAGCAGCCACTGGTCTCGTGAGCCGAGTTGAAAAAGTCACCACAGAAAGGTCTAAGCCGGAGTCTCTGCTGTGGAATACTCCCTTCATAACTGCTTCCACAGCCTCCATATCTGTTTCTCCAGTGTCCATCCGTCAACAACGTTCCAGCATCAGCCATGCACTTTAAAAAGCATCAAAAAAGGGTTTCGACCTACTCATAATGCCTGAAATGTCGACATCAAAAAAGGACTTCGGGCTGTGTGATGTAGTGGGCTGGAAACCACAAAGCCTTCTGGGATACTAGAGCACCACAGGACTGCTGGGGAAGTCTTCGCATTCCCAGCTGGAGAGATGCAACAAACCAGTAACGCAAGGCAATGTCATTAACCCCCTCAATTTGAAAGGCACATGTAAATGTTTTTATGAGGACAATACAAAGGAACAATATTATACTTGGGATCGCATGGAAAACATTTTAGAGGCTTATATGACAATTTAATTTCGCACAAAAGGCCTAGACTCTACTGTGAAATTCTGCACGAATCCCTTAAGATCTTCCCTGGACCCAAGGTTTCCTCGATGTTTTTACAGCGCGGCCAACGTACCAGTGCAGCAAAAGCCATCAAACTCAAGCAGAGGACAATCATGTGTAGTCTCTGTGACTGACTAAATTAATATCGTCCCCGGTTCCCAACGAGGTCAAAAGCGAATGGCCAGGGCCTGCTTCTGAGAGAAGATGTCTGGAGCAAATTCAGAGCCTGCAGAAAAGGGAACACTATGGACTCCCTGCTTCGACTCATTGATAATGGAACTGGGGGACAAAGAAAAGATGCTTGGCTGGATTTTGCATGAACTGACAGGCAAAGAGAATAAGTCCAGGGGGTACAGAAGGTGGACAGAGGGTTCTTGGGGCATTTGCAGCAATGCCAATGGGCTGCTTCAATCCCCTCATGGTGCAAGCCTTGGCTGAACCGCTGCTTCCCTCTAACCAATCACAGATGCCTCTCAGTGGTCAAGCCTACTGGCACATTATGCATTGGCTAGGATTTGTTAGGCGTATTTGTGAGTGGTTATCGGGAAGGGGGGGGGGTTCTGTAGCTCATGCACGCATGCTTCATGACTTCAGAGACTTTGATGAAGTGTGGAAGGTTTTAATTAACCCTTGGAATAAAGAAGACATTCTCTAGAAAGGAGAACGTTTATTTGGGCTATAAAATAAGGAGCCCATTGTTCCCCGCGATGAATCGGAATATCCTATTAAACGGCCGGACTCAGTCCATGTTTCACAACACGAATTGCCACCCGAGGAGCAGCCTGGACCGGCCGCGGCTCTCATCCGTGCTGCCTGCTTGTTTTGGCTCCGGCCACGGGCCCAGACTGCGAGAGGAGCCAGCGCCGTCAGCGTTCAGGAGGTCAGGTGATGATCGCATGCAGACCACCGTCAAATCAAAAGGCGGCTCCGGCTTGGGTGTTAAATTAAGGGGAGTGGGCATGTTTGTTACAAACACGGACCCTCGTGCCATTCTCCAGCTGTGGACGGCATGCCCAGGAAGCTGTCCGTGACAGCGGGCGCGTGAAGGAGTCCAGCCACTCCAGCGTCAGCCCACCACTCTCCCCCATCTTTCGACAGAGTAGAAAAAACATATAGAGACCCACCAGCAGCAAGGATGCTGAGTTCATCCTGGATAACACTAAGTCCCTTTCTGCCAGTAATGTATTCTCCTAGACCGTGTCCAACGTCCAGTCCTTCCTGGTCTGTTAATGGCCGTCTGCACTGGCTGGGAAGAGTGATATTTGATTGGAGACAGATGACTTTCTTCTGCTTCTGTTTCCTGCTTGTCCTTTCCTGGAGATCTTGTCTTCAAGCATAATATTGCAAATACATCCCAAGTGACTTCAGGTAAATAATGGGGATTCATTCCCTAAAATGAATACATGACATAGTACAATGTTCACCGGAGACCAGTCCTCGATCCTTGACCAATAACTGTCGGCAGTGATATTTAACCAGGTGAGCTCATGAATCTGCTCTGCCCACACGAGCGGCACAGCTGGGAAACATGCGACCGGCCAGATGGAGGATTACGCCCCCCCCCCCCCCCCCCCTCGCTGTGCCACTCCACGACGCTGCGCAGGTGCGGCGCTGATCGTGCGCCAGTCGGGCGGTCGGGGAGGGTTACTCCATTCCAGTTCCGTAGCCGTGGGTCAGGGACTCACTGGAAGCCAGCGGAAGCATCACGAAGCACTTAGCGAGGAATGCTAAAGAGCCGCGTAACCCAATGGAAATTTCAGAAGGGAGGTCTTGGATGATACCTAAACTATATATAAACAACTTAGTACATATGATATAAGTCCTTTTAAGGCTCATCTTAACTACACTTAAGGGGCAGTATACAGTATATCCAAGGAATAGCAGTAATTCTTCTAGGAATTCCAAAAATTGTTTTGAACAGATCTGGAATAATCTTTAAGCTCCTCCTCACCCTAAACAGAAGACTTATCGAGGAGCAGGTGCCTGACTGGAGGTGGGGTGTCGGATTTTTGAAAAGGGGCATTTATGACCTCGAAAGGCACCCCCAGTGGCCTTCCCAGAAGTCCTTGCCCTACTATCTGGAGTACCAGTGTTAGAGACCTATGATCTAAGCATCACGCTATACATTATATCGGATGGCGTCTCAGAGTTAACTAAAATGGCTGTAAGTCGAAGTTTATGACATTGAGGTAGTAAATGTCTACCTGTGGTATGCTTACATCTATGTTTCATACTGCTCATCCAGCACCGGGTGACAGTGATCTTGGGATCTAACCCAAGAAACATAGACTGGAAAGGAGGAAACACCCAAGATGAGCTGGCAGCGCATTGCAGGCCAAAGACACAATAAGACACTAAGGACAATGCAGAATCGCCCTATCCAGTACACATGAGCAAGGGATAGGAATCGTTTCCGACTCCCCAGAGGTGTGAGGCCACAACTCTACCCACTGAGCCACAACCCTACCCCCTCTGAGGTTTACGCAATAACATTGTGGTGGGGTTCCCTTCCCGAGCTCGTCGGACGTTGGATGTAGGGGAATGAAAAGTGGCATCTCAAAGTTTGTGCTAGCAATTAGCAACCATCAGTGCCTCCCAGGAGCAAGCTGTGCTCCCCAGGACCCGTCAGTGCCTCTGTGCTCCCCAGGACCTGTCAGTACCTCCCAGGAGCAAGCTGTGCTCCCCAGGACCCGTCAGTGCCTCTGTGCTCCCCAGGACCCGTCAATGCCTCTGTGCTCCCCAGGACCTGTCAGTACCTCCTAGCAGCGAGCTGTGCTTCCCAGAACCCATCAGTGCCTCTGTGCTCCCCAGGACCTGTCAGTACCTCTTAGGAGCAAGCTGTGCTCCCCAGAACCCCACGGGGGCTTTGATGCTCTGCATCAACAAACACATGACCGGCAACACATCACCAAAGGAGTGGCTGCCAGCACTCTCTGCCTGTGAGGCAAAGCAAATGCACCATGCTGAGAATACAGACCAAGCTCTCGCTCTTTATTTCCCAAGGGAAGGCTGTCCGCTATAGTTATTGTCAAATAAAACGGAAAAAGAAAATAAAATCTTTTTTAAAGTAAAATCTAAAAGATTTTACTTTATCCAAATTGTTGTCCTTGGGATGAGGGAGACGACTGATGAACACACTCGGGACAAGGGACGATGATAATTGCAGCGTAAATCATTCAGTGGAATTTCAGGTTCTGAGGAAGCACTGTTAAACATAAAAGGGTGTTTTTGTCATGAGGTGGTTTGAACGTGAAAACCAATAATACGGGCAGAAAATCACTTCGAGGAGGGAGGGGGAGGGGTATTTAAAATAAGGTAATAAAATGATCTGAACCATTAGACTGTAGAATATTAGTAGGGAGGGGTGTTAAGGGGGTGGCTTCCATTTGATTTGCACCTCCTTGGTTCTCCTGAGTTTAACATTCTAATCGGCTGCAGATGAAGCAGTAGCAAACAAAGGGGCGGGGCCACCGGGGCAGACGCCCCACCTGAAAGCTGATTGGTCACCAAAGTGCCCCCTCCCCTGTCACTCATACAGAGGGTTCCTTAGTGGCTATCTGTACAGGACAAACTGTAGGACGTCATTGTAGCACAGGAGACATAAACCTGCTCCTGAAGTCGCCTAGTTAGTGTGGTGCTTTTTCAGGAACAAAGAGACTGGCTTCCTGAGAACATCTCAGATTTATTTCCACCAGTAATCACCAAGTCTTTAGAGTCCTGGTGCTCCCTTTCTTGCTGTATGGCTGTGAGGCAGGGAAGCTATCCAGTGAGCTGAGACTAAGACTGGACTCCTTTGGTACTGGGTCTCTTCGGAGAGTCCTTGGGTACCGCTGGTTTGACTTTGTGTCGAATGAGCGGTTGCTAGAGGAGACCCGAATGAGCCACATTGCCTGCATTGTGAGGGGGCGTCAGTTACGGCACTATGGCCATGTGGCGCGTTTCCCTGAGGGTGATCCGGCTCGCAGGATCCTCATTGCTGGGGACCTGAGCGGCTGGACCAGGCAAAGGGGACGTCCCACGTAACAGCTGGCTGTGACAGATGGATGGCCATTTCTGGAGGGTGAGACTAGACTGAATATCTGCCTGAGGGATCGCAGGCCCGGATCCTGAGGAGTTCTGCCGTGTGGTGGGTGCGGCAACGCGCTACATCAGCATATGATCCCCAACCCGACCAGACCTGACCTGTAATCACAGGTTCTGTCATTGTTTGTCATTGCTGGTTCTGTAACCTGGTTGCATCCAACTAAGCGACCCGCCCATGATTATCTATGATTTTAAAATGAACATTAAGGGAGCCATTAGGTTTGACGTCATCGTGGAAAACTGCAACCCCAAACCGAATCATAAATTCAGTTATCTTTTTCTATACTGCCTTTTCCAGCATTTTGGGGGCTTAACGACCACAGAACAGTAAGAAGAGCACCACAGATTGGCGTAACAGCAGCTAATGTAATACAGCAGTAAGCATCTGATTGTTATGAAGCCAGATTTCGACGCAGGAGAGCAAACTGAAACCCCTCTAGTTTTTATGGGGGAAAATAGCTAGGCATAGAATCCTGCCAAATGGATGCTGAATCACGGTGGGGTGTCCATTCATCTATCATGTAACAACTTATCCTAGACCATAGTCACAGGGGGCCTGGAGCCCGTCCCAGGCAGCAGGGGGACAGGGCTGGGGTACCCCATGGATGGGACGCTCTTCCATTGCAGGTCATATACATCCACACATAATCACACTCTGTGGTCAATTTAGAGACACCAATTAGCTTAAATGCATATATTTGGACTGTGAGAGGCAACTGGAGGAAACCTGCATGACATGTAGAGGGCATGCAAACTCAAAATACACTATGTTCCTGCTGCTTCATCTGCAGCTTACTGGAATGCAGCTGACAGTTCTGTATGTCTTATTTGAATAGGGGTGTATAAAGGGGCGGGGTCACTGGCCCCAAGTGAAAGCTGATTGGCCCCTCCCCTGTCACTGACCAGTTCAAAACATATCATTGGCTAATCCTAGAATCGCCCCTCTGAATAGAGGTTAGCAGTGGAGCATTGGCCTTTTGTCCAATCCGGTCACAGGGTAGCCCAAGCTCTTCTCATTAATCGTGTTCCATATTTGTCCACCATAGGATAGATGAGAGAAAGAGTGCATGATGGGTAATAAAGCGGGGGCTATGGCAGCATGAGGGGCAGCGGAATTTGCATCAAGGCAACTGAATAACAGTGTAGGAAAGGTTTGAGAAAAGTCACAGTAGGTATCCCTACCATTGGCCTAATGCTTAAAACACATAAATCTTAGCAATGCTGATCAAAGACGGTCCAGTCAGCCGATATTTAAACACACTGTGAAATTCATCGGGGATAGAACAGAACACAGATTATTCTTTCTGAGAAAACCACTGCAATTTTTCTTTATTATTGATATTGACAGTTGATAGCTATGTTGTCGACCCCTCTAGGATTTATTTCTCTGGCCTCAGTTATCCCAGCAGCACAGGATTCACCTCATGGCTACAATATGAAGTTATGTGTCTTCCTGCCCACCTCCCTCATTGTTTTCCTCCAAGGCCCTCAGATTATTCCGGAAGGTGGAAAAGCCATCAGTAATGCAAACCGCTCCTGAGTTACATGCCTCCAGACACCGTGGAGGCTGAAGTGCGAGGCCAAGCCAGTAGATCGATAGACGCATCCCAGCCACCTATTTTAATTTTCTTCTCCATCCAAGAATAGACGCAGAGCATGAGGCCCCCTTTACGGATGCCTCTCTTATTCTCCCGTAATCATATGGCTGACGCAACAAGGCCAAGCCCCGCCCACTGTCTATTGTGAGGACGGCCACTGTAAAAAGGCCACTGGATGACAAGAGGTCAAAGTTCATCGCCTGTTACATTGTCCCATCTTTGCCAATGCATTCTAAATGCAGCAAAGAACCAATAATACAGCAAATGCAACCTTTATTTGTATTTGTATCCGTACATATAAATTCATCAGACTCAAAAATGTACATTTAGGCTTGAAATGTAATTCTTTTACAGCATACACACTACTATTAAATTAATGGACGAATATCTAGTTTATATTTCAAGAAATCTATGTAAACTTTCTACTTCCACTTCAGGATTAGCGTACCTTCTTGACAGAGAAAGCATATCGATGCATATAAGATGAAGTATCCACATAGAGTGGCAGTGCAAGCATACAACAAAACAGGCTCTCAGAGAATGACGGGTCAGAACCGCGACCTCATAAACAGAAAATCCTCTCACATCAACACAGTGGGCGAGCTTACAAACAGGGACTTGTGTTCGCTAAGGTGAGAGACGAGGGCACTGATACAAGGATCAACACAGGCTTCAACAAAGAGCTTATTATCCTGCTGGAGAGTTCAGTTGGGCACCGTTTTGTGATTCTGACAAATTCAAATACAGACCTCTCGGCCTGACGAATGAAGAGGTGGACGTATTTACCTTTTGTAGGCGTCTGCTGTGCTAGCCTGGGGGCTTGAAGCATAAAGAACCCACGGTATTATGGGAAGGAAAGGCAACTCTTGGCAAACGACTAGGAGATTTTTGTGATTTTTTTTTGCCAAGACCGAAAACTATTGAAGAATCCTAACATTTACCCACTGAAATCCAGTTTAGCATAACTTGAAGCAACTGGCACCTCATCCAGGGTGTCTGCTGTCTCATGGCCCGTTCTTCCCAGCTCCAGACTCACCGTGACCCGGCAGTGTTAAGCAATTATGGAAGATGGATGGAAGAATAACTTTCCCATGTGGGCAAAACCCTTTAATATAGGAAAGTACAGTATTTACCAAGTTTTCTGTTCGTATTCTTCAGACCTCTGTCAAAACGGAGAATTAACACGTGTTTCTGTCACTTGTTTCTTGAGTCATTAAGCAGCGGGCCTGTAATTTTGGCTACTTTAAGGAGTGCAAAACGCTCACCTTGGTATGAAAGTCCCTGTAGAGGCAATAGCTGACAGGGAACCCATTGAAATTCTCTAGTTCCCGGCCTTGTGAGCTAATTGACAGAGACATGCTGGCTTCGTACCCATGTACAAGCCGTGTAAACGAGGGGGAATTATTATAGGAAGTTCCTGCCAAATGTTTGTACAGTGTCTACTGCCCTGAGCCTGTCACTCGCCTGCTTGAAAGTCACCCTCCTTACACAAGTAACGTCACCTTGAGGTGCCCAAGCAGCCCACGGCCCTTAGTGACAGGTGTCATAACGGTGACACTACACGGTGACGCCAAAACGGTGTGACAGATCCCTCCCAAGGATGGTGCCTAATACTATTTAGCTGACAGCCAGTTGCCTTTTCATCATGGGGCCCTGTCTCACTAAGCAATCTATAAATCAGAAATCACTGAGGAGAACAGATGTATTACAAACTGGGGAACCACACAAAACGTCAGCGGAGTGAAGAAAGAAAAGATCATTTATCACTTAAAAAATATTTGTCTAGATCTTTGCTATACTGAGCTTCTGTAAACTCACATCTGTGTTATGAGTAAAAATAATTCGGTGAATGGATGAAATTTGCATTTCATTACTTAATATTTCAGCTCGCACAATAGTGCAAGTTTAATCTGTTGCTATGGGATACGGCTAAACGAAAGACTTACAGAAACTTGAAAGGCACTATTTAAGATTTGCAAAGAGCCTGTTCATATATCCACAGATAGTGGGTCGATGTTTAGAAAAGGTGAACTCTAATACCCAACAACTACTGAATGGTTCATGCAGAAATATATAGCTGCATAAACTTCAAATAATTTCAGTTTGTTTTGCCCAAAATCTCAGCTTTAAGAATAAAACCAAAAAATATACTCCAAAAATAATGGATGATGATTCACCTTCATTGGAGGTCAAAGCAATAATGTTTACATAGTGATGCAGAATGTGCTTGTGTGGTTATACAGGGGGCCACGTCTGGCTAATAGAGGTTCTCTGAAGTACAGGCTCTGCTTGAGGATCCAGGGGATTGTACAACGTGGTGAGTCCTTTGAAGGGAGGACAATGACAACCAGAAGAGATAGACAGGATAGCATCAGAATCCTGCCGCTCCATTCTAGTGGTTAGATATGCACTACAGTCCGTACCATATTAATTTGCTATAAAGATTCTTTTCAATGTTCTTTATTTTCATATTGCACAAACTAATTTACGTCTTGCCATCCAAATCTTTTCTTTTTCTTTTCTTTACTTCCCTTCAACTTTATTACATCTGTCCACATCTGCCCTCTGCAGTGCCAGTGACTCTGGACCCAAACACTGCAAACACCAAGCTTATCTTGTCTGAAGATCTGACCGGCCTGAGAATCCCTGACAATCCAGAAAGGATTAACGGCTACGAAGGGGTCCTGGGCTCCGAGGGATTCAGCTCTGAGAAACATTCATGGGATGTTGAAGTTGGACTTGACAATGATTGGGTTGTGGGTGTGGCCAAGGAATCCGTCAAGAGAAAAGAGGAGTGCGAAGTATCTCAGGAGAATGGATTCTGGGCAGTATGGAGGGATAATGGTTACATAAAGACTTCAGGAAAGAAAATAAAACATCTCCACAATAAGCAATTGCAGAAAATCTCAACTGTCAGAAGGGGAATGTGTCATTCTATGACCTGACTAACAACACCACTATCCACACTTTCACAAACAAATTCAATGAGAGAGTGTTCCCATATTTCTAGAAATATGGACAAAATCCTAACCCTAACCCTAACCCTAACCCCTAACCCTAACCCTAACCCTAACCCTCCTATAATTATTATGGTTGCTATCAGGGGTTGCATTACTTAAGATTTTTAAGTCGACAGGTACGTCATGAAAGTCGAGTCAAACTAATCGCTGATGCCTTCGTTGATAAACCCCACAGGAAACGGGAATGCTTTGCAACAAGCGACAATGTGGATTCGCTGAACTTACTGCATAGCTGACAACAGACAGCTGATACATGTGTCTTTTACATGGACCAGAAACAAGCAGAACCAATGGGTTGCAACTCAGCAGCAACAATTTATGCAAGAAATACCACTTGTATGCTATAACTTCCATTTAAGTGCAAAAGAAGAAAGATTGAAATGTCGGATTAAGACATGGGGAGGAAAACCAAACTCACGCAAGTTTTTCTTTAGAGCAGTGGGCCAGAGAGCAGCGGGCCTGAATGTGGTGCGGCCTGAGAGTAGTAGGCCTTGAGAACAGCAGGCCTGAGAGCGGCGGGCCTGAATGTGGTGCAGCCTGAGAGTAGTAGGCCTTGAGAGCAGCGGGCCTGAGAGCGGCGGGCCTGAATGTGGTGCGGCCTGAGAGTAGTAGGCCTTGAGAGCAGCGGGCCTGAGAGCGGCGGGCCTGAATGTGGTGCGGCCTGAGAGTAGTAGGCCTTGAGAGCAGCGGGCCTGAGAGCGGCGGGCCTGAATGTGGTGCGGCCTGAGAGTAGTAG
>JAODJW010000045.1:14808955-14830553 GCA_026777045.1 Hyperopisus bebe
GCGGGCCTGAGAGCGGCGGGCCTGAATGTGGTGCGGCCTGAGAGTAGTAGGCCTTGAGAGCAGCGGGCCTCAGAGCGGCGGGCCTGAATGTGGTGTGGCCTGAGAGTAGTAGGCCTTGAGAGCAGCGTTGAGACTGACAGCCAAAGATTGTTGCACTTCTGCATAACTCAGGAGAATCTGGCTGCAAAACACTGGGTGACCTCCTCTAGGGGGAATTCAACTGAGAAGCCAGAAATCACATAACCTCCACACCTGACGCAGATGTGACGTTAGGCAAACTTCAGGAACTAAAGTAGTGCCTCTATTAGGAGGCTCCAAATCACATTACCTCCACAGCAGCACTAGAAATGACGTTAGTTCAACATCGGGAACTGAGGATAATCGTCTCTTTTAAGGTTAATGTTTTGCTATTGTATAACCATTCAAAGATTCAAAACATAATGATTACCATAAAATAAGCAGCAATAAAAAATGAAGAGTGTTGTTTAAGCTCGAGAGCATAACAGACTAGGTATTCTTCTGGAGCAATTCAGAGGTCATATACCTTGTTAAAAGTTACCCAAGACTTTAAACCACAACTTCAACCATCTGAATATGGATTATATGCTTTACTCCTCAGGTACAATTCAGTCTGCTACTTAGATTTATTGGTTGCCTTTACCTTACGGCAGGGTTATTCAAATCACGGTCCTTGAGGTCCGAGGCCTGCTGGTTTTCCAGCCTTCCTTTAACTGTTAGTCAGGTGTGAAGCCTTTGACCAATCAGAATCGGTAATTATTAAAATAACTACCTGGGAGAACTGAAAACAAGGCCTGGATTTGGAATTGAGGTCCAGATTTGAAGAGCCCTGCCATATAGTGTATATCAAATTAAATCCACAACACAAAAAAAAAATCAACATTAACAATGGCATAGCAAATTTAATACTTATATTATTTAATTTGTAATACTTTACTTAAAGCAGTCATCATAATGCAATAAAATGTATTTATAAGGTAATATAAACACAGCTAAAACTATCTATACAAAGGCATAACGCATTATAGCCATGTTTATTATTCATTATGAAGCTCCAATCTATAATGCACTATAGATAGCTTCATAATGCATTATAATGGTCAGTATAAGTTATTGTTATGCATTATAAATGTATTTATTGTGCATTATAAAAATTACTCAACCAGTGACATGGAGGACAGGTTAAGATTATGCTGTGAACTGAGATTTTTGAACAGAGGTATGGTCTGAGTTCCATCTCAGCTATGTTAGCCAAGATATTATTCTGTTTGCGAGTCAAATACCCTTTTGTATCTGGATGGTTCTCAGGATTTTAGTTTATACAACCCTTCTTTAAAGCAGATTTATACTGACAAGGCTTCTCTCCTTTTACAACTATTTACATTTTATGGTGGAAAAACTGAAAAATGTACCAAATCGTGACACAACAGTTGATGATGCCAGAAATCATGGTTCAGTTTTGTACCGAACCACATATTTTTAAATTACTTTGTAATGTGGTCATATGTTTTCAGTGTGAACAGAGTTCAGTGAAAAAAATAATCTTTCTTTTCTCCAAATCACTTATTATCGCAGGTACGTGTTGGATTGTAGGACAAAAATTATGATTGGTCTAAATAATAATAATAAAACAGATAACTAATCATCAAACCCTGAGTTTTATTCAACAACAGAACACAGACTCACTGGTTCAGAGTAGGTGACACAGCGATACCTTGTCATATCACAACTGAAAAGCGATCGACTCCTCTGCCTTCAAAGAAATGCAGGGAGTGGAGCTTACAGCTGCATGAAACTCCAGTGCACCACCCTCACAGCAAAAGCCTATAATCCCTCCCAACCGCAGAGAGAGCAAGAGACTGCCAGTGCTTCCCTTTTACAGTGACGCTTTATGTAAGACCAGTTAATGCCAAACAATGTGTAATATCAGTGGAATTGGCCCAGCACTTACGGTCCGGCCTTACGGTCTACTGCTTAATTCCAGCTTGAGCTAAGCCTTTGCACTGCAATAAAATAGTACATAAAAAAGGATTTGGAGAAGACCAAGAAAAGATCAAAGAAGGGCAGATTTTGACTTTTGAGGTGAACGCGTCTGTGTAGAGGGGCTAATGTAAATCTAGCGGTTTATGGCACAGAACTTCATTCAGACATCAGGCTTCTCTCAGACTTACAGTGACGTGTGGGCCAGCACTGAATGCTGAGGGAATGAAGCGTGGGGTAACGCGATCTAAATACATTTTACGGTCATCATGGAAAACTTCAAAGGTAAAGAGAAGAGGAATCATTTATCGTTTAAGACAAGAAAATGCTCCTGTTCCACGCTTGGTATTTGGGCGTTGTTGGCTGCTTGCTGTAGTTGTCATGTTCCATTATTAAGATTGTTTTTATACAAAGGCTTCTGTCATTTGTCCATTCCATTTGTATATGGTTTCTAGTTCATAAGACTGAATTTCTAATGTATATTTTCTGCAGACTTGCATTGCCTTTCAGCTTTATCTTTATCGGAATTTGTTTGGGGGGAGGGGTGGAGCTTAATGGTTACCACCTCCGCCACACACCTTCTCTGTTGCCACATGTGTGAGGAATCTGCACGACCTCTCCATGCTTGGGCCAACCAGGTGACAGAGGTCTAAGGGCGCCGTCTGATTAGGAGCCACAAAAGAGTGATTTAAAAAACAAATCAGAAGAAAAACCTCTGGTTCCATACTGTGATATTGCAGTTAGTTACACTCACTTTAATATTTCACTGCTTTTCTTGGGAAACATATGCTAATTAGCTAGTTAACAGCCAGGAACCCTGTGCTAATGAAATGTTTTTAATAGGCCTATAATTGACAAAATTTGTTTTTTTTTTTTTTTTTGCTGCTCTGGGGAGTTTGGGGAGCTCAGCAGAATCTTCTCTAGGGTGCCAGAACACCCAGAACCAGCCCAGGCTTGAACCTACCTCCTACAGTCCTGAGCCATGTGGTTAGATGAATTGCTGACTCTAAATTGCCCATAGCGTGTGTGTGTGTGTGTGTGTGTGTGCACTATGATTGACTTCTATCCCCTCCTGGGTGTTCCCTGCCTTTTACCCATTCCTTGGTTAAGCTCCAGCTTCCCTGTGGACATGGACTGGATCAGCTGTGATGAAGAACGGGTGAATTTTTAAAATCCCTTCGGAACATCACCGTCATTCCCTGTAATGAACTTCCAATACCACCCCTGAAAATGTACTATGCTACACTCTATTTTATTGATATAAGAGGTGATACATATATCAAGGGGGGCACAGTATGTACTACATGAGCAGTATATGTAGGACGATTTTGTATATATCACCATGAACACTAGCATGGTCCTGGTGGTTAATAAACCCTGTTTTCTTGTGAGTCTCTCTGTGGATTGTTCCCTTATTCGCCAGGCCTCGCCATAGCAGTTCTTAAGAGGAAATCAAAACTTTACAAAGTTTTTTTTTCATGATTCAAGATTTGAGTTGTCACATACACAGTTACACAGGTACCACTTTCAGGGAGAAATGTAAAATGTTTTATTGAGATAAATGTATCGAAACATTAACTGTTCACTCTTCAAAAATTGGCCGAAGTACAAGGAAGAAGGAACAATTCCTGGTAGCAGTACCAAAGTTCTGAAAGATGTTTAAGATAAGATAAACTTATCTTAGTCGTATGGGGACTTTGCAAAAATAAAACATTTATGACACCAGTCTCCACCCATTATGAACCAGGAAATTTGCTGTTCTTTAAAAATCGATCATCCAGGTTTCGCTTTTAGTGTTTGTTTGTCAGTTCTGGATTCTCCTTCTTGGTTAAAAACCCAGGATCAGAAACTTCAAGGTGTATTTACGCCTAATTCTTGAAAAAAAAAAAAAGTACGTAGCTGGAAGAAGGAGCAACGTCATTGATGAAATGGCAGGCAGATACTATCTCCCAGAGCAGGACCTCATCTGTCCTATTTGCTTCGACATCTACACGGATCCGGTTGTCTTGTCGTGCAGCCATAGTTTTTGTAGAGTTTGTACAGAGGAATTCTGGGACAGTAATGAATGTCAGCAATGTCCAATTTGTATGCAAAGGTTCATTAACTGCGAATTGCTCTGTAACCGAGCTCTGAAGAACCTCTGCGAGGCTTTCAAAAGTCAGACAACCCAAATAACAGAAGACTCTCAAGGACTCTGCCTTTTACACGGGGAGCAACTTAAGGTCTATTGCCTTGTGGACAATGAGGCCATCTGTGTTGACTGTCTCACACAAATGCATAAAGGTCACAAGATCTGTTCAACAGGAGAGGCTGTACAGAACCATAAGGTAAGAGTATGAGGAATAGTAACTATGGTGGAGTGTACCATAGACAACTGCTGAACTCTTTTTATTTTTTTATGCAAAATGTAGAATAATTACAGTACTGTGCAAAAGTTTTAGGCAGCCAAAGAAAATGATGTTTGAATGATCTTCATGTTCATGTAAAATTCTGCTATTATGCCTGTCAAAGTGTGTTAGTTTAGCCATTTCAAAACTTCCGCTTAAATCACCCCAGTATTTGCAGCGACCATCCAGTACTGCCATGACTCGACCACTAGCAGCCCTCGTATAACTAATGAATATATCACTGACTTTTTTTAGCTAATTAAACTAATTAATGAAGTGAGCTGGGGGTGAGATTTAATAAATATGTGTAATGGCTGGGGTGCTGCTGAGGAGAGGTGTTCATCTAGTCATGCAATTAGATATCAGAAGCTTTTTGGAGAACATAAGGAACTCTTTCTAGTTTTTATTGCGGTGTTCTTAATTTGCATTTCTTCTAATGCTAAATTGTGTTTTTTGTCCAGAGCAAAAGTTCACTTACTACACAGATAAATAGCTTTAGCCATTTCTTTTGACTGCCTATGACTTTTGCACAGTAATGTGCATGATGGATAAAGCATTTTTCCCTTTCAAAGTAAAGTTGTACCAGTTTGCTAACCATCAGTAATGTTAGAGGGAATCTAAGTTATGCAACAAGATTACTGCAATCCTTCAAACAACTGACCCCGTTCAACAATTGTCCTGGACTCCCCCTATTTCAATTGGTTTATTCCAGTGGGATGGGTGTGGAGCTATTGTAGTCAATAATAAAAACATCAGTGAATTTTACTATGTATTTAACTCTAGTGATGAATTACAAGGTTCTAGTCCTTTAGCTGTCAACATATGCATTATGGCATTCCGAAAAACATTTCTTTTTAAACCACATGCTTTTCACACAGTATGACCATGGTAGCAGAGTCCATCTATTTTAGCCACATAATCAGTATTGGGTCACATGGGGTGGGTGCCCACTCCAGGCAGGAAATGATGTCATCACAAGTCAAACGCCAGTTCAACGAACACCATGGCTGTGTCCAAAAAGGCTGCTTTGGAAAACTGAATGCCTCACAGCAGCGTGACAAGGCTGTCCCATTTCAAATGTGGTTTAGAAACGTGTCTTCTTTTTGATCCATCCGATAGATCTTTCGCAGCCCAAAGTATCCAAAGAGTCCTTGTAAAGCGGGCGTGTTCTGGCAGTAGGACCAGCGCTTTGTGACTAAAGGGTAAGGGCGGGAACGGCTGGTGACTCAAATAGGAAATTATCCATAGGCCAGACTGTTCCAAAGGCTATGCCTTCCTAGACTGCGTCCTTCACAGGATGCGGCACCTGAATTCGGACACAGCTCATGTTTCTGGATTGTAGGAGAAAACCCACGCAAAGGGGTTAGTATACAAACTCCACATCGAGAACCCTGGGGGGAATCAAAACCGACCCCAAAATATGGGGGTGGTGTGTGGCTCAGCTAAGCCTCTGCGCCTGTGATCAGAAGGTCGCTAGTTCAAGCCCCAGCCTTGACAAGATAGATACATGCATGGAGGCCCTTGAGTAGGACCCTTAACCACCAGTTCCCTAGGTGCTGCCGTGTGATTGATCTCCCAAGCTTTGCTCTCACCTACCATCAGGAAGGAGACTCTGTGTGCCCAAGCAAATCACTTAAAATTATCATTTGTCCCAGCCTCTATTAAGCCGATGAACAATGTGTATTAGAACATTGTGCAATAACTATGCTAGCACTTTACAACAATGCTTGCACTTGTGATTTTCTGCAGTGAGCTTCAGTATAAATCAACCATACATATGTCCAAGCAAAATTTCCCCATGGGGGCAATAAAGTTTAACCTAAGCTAAGTTAAGTTAAGCTAAGCTAAGAGAAGCTAAGCTAAGCTAGCCTAACCTGCATGTGTGTCTCTTGGAGAGCATGGGAGGGTACAGAGACAGCAATTAATAAAATACCACTGTTCTGTTCTGTGTTGCTTGTTGAGATATAGTGCCAACCAGAACTGTCAATGTTAAAATCAGAAAATCTTTGGTTTATTTCAGGAGAAACTCCGGGAAATACTGAAGAATATCCAGGGAAGGAAACAGCTTTTTCAGAAAGTAAAATCTACATTTCAAGATACAGTGAAGCATATAGAGGTACTGTCTTAATGTAAAGTTCACTATACATTAATTATCCCACTGCGCATGTGGGTAGAGAATAATAAGCAGCCCTCTGCAGGTCCAAACCAGCCACACGGAGCAGCAGATACAAAGGCAGTTTCAGGACCTTCATCAGCTTCTACTGGATGAAGAGGCGGTCAGAATTCTAGAGCTGCGAGAGGAGGCAGAGAAGAAGAAAACTGCAATGAATGAAAAGATTCAAGAGCTGACTGAAGAGATTTCCTCTCTTTCAGATACTATTTGTACCATAAAGCCACTGTTTACCAGTGATAACATCTCAGTCCTGAAGGTAATAGACATTCCCTTGTCATTCTGTGCTTCAAAATCATGTAAATATATGTTTCGATGTTTAATTCAGCCTCACAACACACTCAGCTTGCCCACTCCAGAATCATTCATGAGACATTTTCTCTTAGTTTAGATTTTTTCCACATAAACTGGTTGGGTGTTTAAATAAAGTTTGCTATCATGTATTCAAGAGCTGTTGGGTTCTAGCCCAATGCAGTGTTTAGGATTCTAAACTTCAATAGTTATTTTGATTCTCTTTATAATCTGAATGCTCTTTTTTCTCATTTGCAGGAGCATTTTACCATAGCAAATAAGTACGTAAAATACTTCACTCTCTATCCATCCCTGAAAATCGACAGTGCCTTGTAACGTTTGTCCTCTTAACACCACTGCAGATCCAGGCCTGACATACAGGATTTAGAGGTAGGTCCGAGAGCTTTGATCAATGTGGCCCAGTACCTGAGCTCTCTGAAGTACAGGGTCTGGATGACGATGAGGCAGACTGTACAACATGGTGAGTCCTGGGGCCAAATGGCAAGTGGGGAGGAAGTCGGGAGGCTGGAGTAAACACCTAGTAGCTACATATTCATAACTGTATATTGCTAACCGGCCTGTTTTGCATTGCATTTATTTAGTCGATGCTTTTATCCAAAGCAGCGTACAACTGAGAGTCATATATAGATGAAAGAAATACAGCTGACCACCTAATTGGTTTGGCAAGGAAGCAGAATGTGCAATTAATAAACAAATTAGTATCAGAGTTATGAGTACAGAGTCATTAGTCCTTCTAATAGACCCAGTCTCAGGCTGGGAAGATGTTCAGCAGTCATGCAGTCTGTGTAATAAAGCTACGTTAAGCCTCACTATCCTCACTATCCTGGCTTTGAGTCTCTTCACTCACAACACGCACCCCCTTCCTCTGCAGTGCCCGTGACTCTTGACCCAAACACTGCAGCCCCCCAACTTGTCCTGTCTGAAGATCTGACCGGCCTGAGAGCAACCGGTGAGAATCAGCAGCTCCCGAACAACCCAGAGAGAATTATCGGCTACAAAGGGGTCCTGGGCTCCGAGGGATTTAGCTTCGGGAAACACAGTTGGGTGGTTGACGTGGGGAGTAACACCGAATGGGCTCTGGGTGTGGCGAGAGAATCCATAAAGAGGAAGAAAGTGATTGCAGCATCTCCAGAAGAGGGATTCTGGGCAATAGGGTGGTTTTCTGGAAAATGTTTAACCGCAACCTCACCACCGACATGTCTTACGAAGCAAAGACTTGCAAGAATCAGGATTAAGCTGAACTTGGAAAAGGGGACTTTGAAATTCTATGACCACACCAAAAATACCCCTCTGCACATCTTTACACCTAAATTCACTGGCAAGCTTTTTCCTTACTTCTTCACAAACCAAAGCCACCCTCTGGTAATTCAGCCAGAAAATGTATCTGTCACTTCACAATAGCTTACAGGATTATGCATCCATCTTCTGACTTGTTCTGGATCTATGGGCTTTGGCAGAGCTTAGAGAATCGCACAAGCAGCATACAGCGCAAGGAAGAGGTACGCTCTGGCTGGGATGCAAACCCATAGCAGGCAATACATACCAAATAGCAAACCTAACTGCAGGTGTTTGGACTATGGGAAGCACCAAGCCGGGGTATAATCTCAATCCCCGAACCTGGATGTATGATGCAATAGCGCAGGGCTCTTCAAATCTGGACCTCAATTCCAAATCCAGGCCTTGTTTTCAGTTCTCCCAGGTAGTTAGTTTAATAATGACTGATTCTGATTGGTCAGAGGCTTCACACCTGGCTCACAGGTAAAGGAAGGCTGGAAAACCAGCAGGGCTCGGTCTTCGAGGACCGTGATTTGAACAACCCTGCAATAGTGCTTTCCACTAATCTACCTTGCAGAATGACAGTCTTTCCTATAGAAATTCCCAGTAAAATGTAAAGAATTGCTAAAACACAACACAACAGCTAACATCTGAATGCATAGTTAATGGTGGGTCTGTTTACTGGGGGATAAATGGGGATAAATGAAGCCAAATAGTGGGGGGGGGGGGGACCCATCAACATGTTCTCTCTTGTTGAATTATATTTTCAGTTTCCAATTCTCCTGCATCCTGCACCGACCTTTATGTCTCATAGCGTCAGTGCAAAAGATCAAACTGTATTTAAAATATATAATATCACTGGAATTAGCTCTAGGTTTTATACATTTGCAACAGACATGCTGCTTTTAAAAAAAAAAGGGAATTCATGAAGTTTTTGACAAGACATAAAGACAACTTGTTGACGTTTAGAGTTTTTTACATATATGCCAGGCAATAAGGTTGCCCCCCCCCCTTCCTGACTTCCTGTGACCTCTGGAGAGAGCACCTGTCAAATGAGTTCATGTAATGGCAAAATTTAAAATGGAATAATGAAACTCAGTCCGTATTTTAAGGGAATTTATTAAATGATTTGACCTTTTTTGTTGGGCAGACTTGGCTGTTTGTTGTGTAAAGTATTTCAGAACCAGCAGATGAGAAGTCATGCCGACTGGGTATCATCAGAGCATATGAGTGACCTTAGTTTCATTCTCCACGACTCCATGAATCAAAGTCCTTCCTTCTTCTACATATCTAAACGTGACAAGTTGAAATATTTCATTCTACACCCTAAAGTTGCGTGTGCTTTCATGTGGAAAAAAATAACATTGTTGGATTTCTGCACAGCGACATTAAATGCATGTGCCGCAGGATCTGAGATGCATTCATGCAGTCTCACGCACACTTTCAGTGAAAAAGACCGCCAAATGCTTCAGGGTTCTAGATTGCAGGTTCTTACTCCACGTTCATTATCCGAAACATGCTTTCAGCCACATCAGACAAGCGCCACGCCCTTCACATGACACGCTCGCTTCCCGAACCAGACCTCTGTACGAAATGGCCTGTTGCTTTGCAAAACAAGACACCCCACCCTTGCACCCACAGCGCCGCAGGCTGTGACGGGTTATTTACTGGCCCCGTTTATTGATTCAAGTAGTCTACAAAAGAAAATGCTAATTTGTGAAGTAAAGAACATCCGGCACTTAAATACACGTGACCATGTCAAGGAGATGCCAAAGATCATTGCTATGAATGGACCAGGAGGGTGGGACTCATTGACAAGACTCTGCTCAAATTCCTTCCACAGTTTGTGTGGGAAAAAATACAAAATTGACAGTTACTGCAGTACTACAGGTATGACAATGACAATGTTGTGGTTTTGATTCATAGACCACTGTCTCATTTCACACAGGATACTTTCCTACATGCACTTTGACTAGTGCTACTGAATATATTTATGCTGGTACCACTACCATAATTGTATCATTACTATTTAGCTGTACTTTAAATCACTTGTAACACTTTTTTTTCTTAGAAGTGAATATTTGTTATAAACTATAGTGCTGTTCACGGGACCAAGGTACCTAATTTCGTTCCCTAACATGCTACCCTTATGTTTTCAGAATGACAATAAACCATCTTGAATCTTGAGCACATTGATTTACATTCTTGAGAACGCTGATTTTAATTTACGTTGAAACACGAGACTGTATCTGAAGGTGAACATTCTCATCTCATCCCGTGATTCAGGAATTGTGGGCTATGTATCAGCGAACCAGTGTCCGTTACTCTGAGTCCGTTCACCTGCTTCCATTCCTGCCGTTTGTGAGTCGCTGTTTTCCCTTATTTAAACACACGGAATGATTTGGTCCCAGCATAGACATTAAAACCAGCAGCGATATTAAAGCCATAACTCTCATAAAACCTTATGAAATCATGCAAGCGGGTCAAACTTTATTGCAGCTTCATGATATAGGAAGAAGCAGTCAGTGTCGTCCTGCAGATTAGTCTTTCCTGGGGAGGGGAGCTGCCTTGCCTCGCTAACATTTGGCAGATGCTATTGTCCAGGGTTTCTGATGAGGGGGTAATGCTCTAGTAAAAATTTTCTGGTCTCTTCTCACTGGGCGATTTACAATGATTGAGGGAAATCAGATGTTGTCTTTTAACAAATAACGACCTTGACTCTCCTCCATGACAATGAATTGTTATGATACTAATGATACTGCAGCGAATGGAATAATACACACGGCACTGTGCGACCCATTAAAACTTTAACATTTCTCCAGGTGCCACTATTCATTGTGTTGAATGGTGGGCAGGATTCCGACTGGCTGATTGAGGACGCCTGTAGAGGGCGTTGTCTACAAGCCTGCACCAGCGTCCAAATCCAGCCAATCAAATTAATACCATCTCACCCTACCCCCCCCCCCAGACCATAAATCACACCAAATAGGTCTCAGGCCAATATAATGCAATGCAAAAAAAATCTTACTAATAACATGGGATATATTTCATTTTGATTGAAATATCAATGCAGTTTCAATATCATCGCATACATTGGACCGCAGAAGGAAAATGTGTTTATACAAGAGGAAAAAGTATGTAACTCCAGACTGAAGAAAAAAGGCAGAGTGATATAAAGTATACGGAAGATACAGCCCATCCTCTCATCAGAGCCAAGGTAGCTTTTCTTAGTAGAAAATGTACTAAGGCAACAACGAATGAGCACCACTTGGACAAACATCAGTATGTTCATTACCTCATAAGCCTGTCTGCTACTTCCTGGGCCAATTCTTCTTCCTGCAGCAGCTGGCAAACTCCGAGGCCAGAACACCCTCAATCCCTTCCTCTGCTCAACAGTAATTTTTTTTTACTTCATTTAGTAAATACTCATTTTCAAGATGGCGGTGGTATTTTGTGTTTGCAGGGCAGGTTATTCGCATAATCAATCGACAATAAACAAGCTTGCGAGTCACAGCCCAAAGTACCAAACGAGTACTTCAGCTGGTACTGGTACTCGACCGGAAGTCAATGGAAAAAGGGCAGTACTGAGTATTCAGTACCTGGTATAATGGAAAAAGGGCAGTACTGAGTATTCAGTACCTGGTATAATGGAAAAACAAGCTTAGGTGGGGGGGGGTGAGGCACGGAGAAATCCGAAAAACACAGGTGTGTTGTGCCACCTGGGTTGCCATAGAAACCGCCACAGCTGCGGGTCCTGATGAGTGAGACTCCTGCTGGATGAATGACAGACAGGCGGACAGATACTTCATTAATTCTAAAGGAAACTGCAGTTTCACTGTAGCACAAATTCACACATTTAGACAGGCAAAAAGACATTTACACCACAATAAACAGCAGCAACAAATAACAGACAACATTAAACAGTAACAGCGCAAAGAATGTCAGGTAAAGTATGACATGGAATTCCATCGTTATGGATCAGAAATAAATAGTACTACGCATTGTGTTTTACAGTGAGAAAATGACTGTTCTGTGAATGTTCCTAAGCGGTTCTGGTCCATTAAGATGGCTGGCCGTCCCCGCAAAGGGTGACTCATTGTGAAGCCTAATGACCGAGACTGGCTGAAGCTACCTGATATCTCCTAAAAACAAGAAAACAATTACCTTAAACGCAGCTCTCGCTAACTGTCATATTTGTACAGCCGATTCAGACCGAGGCAGAGGGTTCTCAGTCTGCAGCCCTGCAGTAGATGGGTTACCGCAAACCGCCAGGCCCTTCAGGAACTCTCCTACCCCCAACCCAACCTATATGCCTGCGAGGCACATGATGACAAGCAAGCTGCTTCTCCTTAAGCCCATTACAGACAGCAAAAGCATTCCGCTCACATATGTTCTTGCTTGCGGTCGTAGCCGCCTTTTACGCCCGCAATCTTTCCGATGCAGCCGTCTGAAGGGGCCCGGGAATGACGGCGGGTCAGCTTCCACGCCAGCGACATGGTAAAATCACGGGTAAAGCCCGGCTGAACGCGAGGTGTGGGTCTGCTCGACGGCAGTGCGGGAAATTATGTGAGGCCACATTATAAGGTTCCAGAACAAACACTGGAGACAAAGAAACGAAGGAAATGACTCAATGATAATAGCTGACTTCGCTTCATTTTCCATATGAGAGAAGCACTAAGCAGTCTTCATCTTCACACTCATTTTTATAGTAGCAAGCGGGAGGACTGGATGCCCCGTGTCACTCCTCTTTATAGTCTGACAGCGTAAGAATTTATTGCCCATTAACCTCAACAGCGCTCGCTAATTCTTCAAATGTGAGGAGAGCAGGCCAAACTTTTATGAACGCTGGACTGTGACGGGAAAACAAAGGTAGAATTACAATGTGGTTTCCCCGTCCTTCTTCAGATGGTTTGCTGTGTCCATCAGAGCGGCCGTTTTCCCTCGAACCCGGTCCTCAGGGACCCCAAGACAGTGCGCTGGGATCTGGGTGGGAGCAACAACACGGACTGTCTGGGAGTCCCCAGGGACTGGGGGTCAGGAAACAGTGAGGAGGCTGAAACAGGCTTCGCATATGAAGCTGAACCGGATGCAAGTAAGATTCTGCTGCTGAAAATGGCAATTAAAAAAAACCATCAAGGCAGTAACCTGTAAAAAAAGAATCCTACCTCAGACTGATGACGATGAGGGGTTGGGATATTATATAACCCCATACCTGTACTGTGGCTGGAATTTTTTCAATTTATTAACATAACAAAGACAGAAAAGTAGTTGCATTATCAAATGTTGAGGTAGTCACCCACATTTTCTCAATATAAAAATCATCATATGAGAGAATGCATTGTATACAACAAAGTTAATTCCCCGTTAATACATTCTCCTATCATACTCTATGGCTGTCCTGACATTCTTTTCCTCCTTCCACACGGTATTCAGTTCTTGCGGTTTGCTGCCCTCAAAAGGTCGCATAAAGACTTTAATATCTTCTCATCCACCGGCTAATATTAAAAGGAGCCCGTTTCCTCAGCTCTCACCCACTTCTGCCAACTGCGAAAATTCTGCGATTTCCATATCATGCGTATCCCACGCTGCATAAGGCACAAAAGCGAAATTAGACCATCATATTTTGTATTGTTTGATGCGTCCATTTGGTGGCAGAGGTCGGCAAATCGATCCATCAAAGTTTTGTTTCGCGTGGCACATTTTCACGAGCAATTCGTGGTGATTTATGCTGTGTATTATTTAGTAGGTTTTGATTCTGGAGGGAGTTAAAAGGTAGCAGTGGATAATGTGATACATAAAAACAGCACAAAGAACGATATTAAGCAATGATGCCTGTACAACCACAAAAGCCTTTACGGTTGAATTTAATGACCGGCTATAATACTTTGGACGGGTTTTGTGATAACTGCATAGAATTCGTGATAACTGCATAGGTGGACCAGCGGCAGACGTTTTGGCAGAGTCTGTCTGGCAAGGATGACCGAACGAAGTCATGTTAATTTAGACTTTGGACGATGGATCTCATGCAAGTCTGCTGCTGCATTAGAAGCGCAGTGAATCATATTGACAAAGTGCATGTACCGCTGGAGTCTTCCTTCCCAGCATTCCTGTTAACCACAAAATGCTCCATCTTTGTTTTTTATTGGTTTTCCCATCCAGAACAGCTAGTTACGGCCAGGAATACCAGGATGCCGGGTGGCCGGCCCTGAAATACAGCCCCGCAAGGCATATCCAAGCCTCCGGGTCCTGGAAGTGGAAGCAACTATCGCAGATCAGCCTAAGTAAACAATCTCCTTGGCTCCGGATATTAGCAGAAATAATGCACCATAAAGTTATGAATGGCTATCCGCTCCAGAGCGAGCGAGCGGTGGGATGCGGGGGCAGCACGTACGGTCCAGTCTCAGTCCCGGAAACCTACGGCTATGGAATGCTGAGCAGTGGCAGCACGCACAACACGCGCTGGCAAAGGCAGAGGGGCAAACGGCAAGGAAATAAATTAGGAGATATTTCGCAGTTAAACGAATACCTTCCACGTGTTAAAGGGAGCGGTCTCAGTCATCTTCTGGATGCGTGTTGTCATATTACTGTAACATAATCTCCCTGCTCCGTGCCAGAAGCCGATTCCTCTTCATTTTCGAGAGACAAGGCAATCTGGAGCCAGCACCTGCAAAATGGCACCTAAATTTAACGATTTGGGATATAATAATAAATAATAATAATAATAAAAATATATTGTATACTTTACTGAACTTAAGCGTTCCAAATCGTCATCACTCCCCATCTAGCTGTATATGTTTAAACATTTAAAGACATCTCGACGCTTTTAAGGATATGTAAACTGTTTCTAAGTTATCTACGACTTGGCCAATGACTCTCTGTGTGTTAGAATAGGTCTGTAAGTCATTTGGAGACGTATGGAAATCCCTTCTAAACGGATGAGTCTTGTATGCCGTTATCAATAACCAGAAGCCTGTTATTATGGCCTATTCCAGCTACTTCGACAGTATCCAGACCTTCGTGAAACGGGTCGCTGCAGCCTGAGTGCTGAGAGGAGCTGGCTAAACGGCGGTATTACCGCTCTTATTTTTTGATATGTCAAATACATGTATAGTTAATAGAATTATGTGCATCTTTCTATCAATTTATTAAGTCGAGTATTTTTGAATGATCTTTTGGCTCTCCCTTAAGCGTTCCTGTCTGCTCCGCCTGGAAATTCCTGTACAGCACAGATGACGATTAACACATTTAAAGTGTTCTGTTTAATAGATATAAAATTTATTTGGTGCTAACAGGTTTGTGATGGATTGCGCCAAGAAATGTTTCATATAATAAAATAGTTGATTTTTATGTGAGATATTTGATATATTTTCTAGAATATTTGAATTGTTTTTTTCTAAGTAACATTTCAGACTTACATAAGGATTAGTATTAGACCTAGTGGAAATACTTGTAAACTTTTGAAAAAAAAAATATTACAGAGATTTTATTTTGAGAATACCTTCTTACATCCAAAACAAGACCAGAGTGAGGTTTCAGACACTTGACACCATAAAATTCTAACCTTTACAGTTTTACATACATTATTTAGTGTGCATTGCAGTTTTCACATGAAGCATTATATAGTTAAATAGGCCTTTGTAATTATAAATTTAAGTGTCTAGCAGAAAGGTATCCAACCGGCATAATCTGGTAAAGCAAGTAAGGTAGCTTGGAAGGCTTGGCATGAAGCTTGATATTATTAGGAAATTTACAACAATTAAACTGGTTTAACTCCAGCTCCCTTCAAACGATGTCCTGGCAACAAAGGCTCGTAAATACACCTCTAAACACTTCATTAAACTAACACATTTAACCACTCATTGGTTTTCTGATATATTATCAGCTGGGTGTTGATTACACTACCTAGCAGCTTATATGTTGAAAGTAATGGGTTCTCTCTCACTGCCTACACCTATAAGATGGCTTGATGCCTGCTCAAATGTATCTCAGCCAGCAAGAACCGCCTGTCAGCTATTGGCTTATACATCCTAGGTCGTTTTACAAATCCTACTTCCCTTGTTTTGTTCATTTAAAACAAAAAAAGAGTGCCGTTTATTTAATTATTCGTTCAGCCAAAACGTGTTATGTTTAACCCACAATTACATTGTAAAATATGAGTGGGTATTGCACAGACGGATTGGTAATCAGTTTGATGTGATTCAGATTTGAAAACAAATGTTTGTTTTATGAATTTATATACACACATCTGTTTCCCTCCTGTAATGCAGACCAAGACCAAGCAGTTTAGAAGATAAATGGATAAATGAATGGATGGAAATATCCATTCTTCCTTGTTAAGATTTGCATGGCATTTTATAGGGTGTGTATACCTAATTCTGGAAGAGGCGGAAATCACATTCGGTGCTCTGTGCTGGATATTCCAAAACCAAAAGGACTTGGAGTCGATGTCTCCTGCTTCAAAGCTTCCGTTGAGGCAGAATTTTCCATGTTTCTTGGCTCTGAAATCATATTTTTGCGGAATACCTCTCTATGCAGTATCCTTCCCAGCATACCTGCCCCCGAAACGCTTAACGAAGATTTACGTGAGCATCATTGATGAACACGCAGGCCGAAAAGCGGTTCATTTTTCCTAATAGAAAAAAAGGAAAATTCTGGATGAATGCAGTGAAAACTTAGGAGCTGAAGGGAGGAAGGTACCAAAAGGGCTGCCTATCACCTCATGAGCATAACAACATCATTCAGTAAACAGTTTTCAGATGTTAAATGTAGAATGACCTTCTTCCTATTCAGGCAGCTTTTAAGGCAACAAGTAAAGTTCTGACTATTGTGTGAGTAAATCCACAGTCCATTGACTCCTTGTTATTCATGTATTCATTACTGTTTGTTATTATCTTGGAAGCAGGAGAGCACGCATTTACATTACATTTACATTCATTTATTTAGCAAAATGCTTTTGTCCAAAATGACGAATAAATCAGGATCAGAGAGCAGGGCACTGACAGTGTTCCTGGAGCGATTAAAGTGAAGGGCTTTGCTCAAGGGCCCAACAGTGACATCACTCTACCATGAAACAGGATTTCAGTCGGCATCCAAACCGACAGAGGCTCACACCGCCCCAGCAAATGCCCAGCCAGCTGAACTATCAAAGACGAGAACGTATCATTTCTGAAATACTGTCTTCGGGTGCAGTACTAGTGACAGCGGGTGCTCTCTGAATATTAGTCCCAGGGGCGTCCTCTGATGATGTCACGTGGGTCAGATATTAGGAATTCAGCCTATGCAGTCGGGCCGGTCCTGATGAAAGACTTACTACGCAATTAGGCCTCAAAAGCCCATTTTTCACCACGAGACACACTGTGTTTATCATCTGCTTAAAAACCACCTAGTACCAACATGACAAAGGCCGTTTACGGTGTTGTCACGAAGGCACTGATGGAAGACACCAATTTATTAGAATAACACTTTTGGTCGAGCGTTACAGTGGATGGGAGTGCATTCTGGTTATAATGGAATGTAAACTGGAATAAGAGCATAAGAGAAGTTCTGAATAAGTGTGAATGAAGGAGCTTTGACTTCCAGAAGGTAGTGGATATATCATGGTGTTTTTCAACCTCTACTTCAGTCTACTCTGTCAGTCTCCCTTGAACTGGATAGATATTGAAGCGCATTTGTCCGGTTGAAGGAGCCCATCCATCGCCAGATTTCCTGTCAGCCTGCATTATGCACGAATCTTAGTATGGGCTACGTCAACCTCCATGTGACGGGTTTGTCTGGTGCCACTGGAGACCGTGGCAAAGGGAGTACCGATCCAAAAGCGAACCTCGGGCCTCGGCCAAATTATGCGTATCGCTCCCTCGTGGTGCGATCTTGTTGTGATCATTACGATTATTGATGTTGTTGCCTCCGTGATGAATACGGCTGCGTTTCAACACTGGCAGGTCTTCAGTTGTTCCTGGAACGTTCCGGAGTCCCTCAGACTGAGCCTCATGCAGCGTGTGAATGTGCTGTTCTGGACCGGTTCTGGTTAGGCTCACCGGGCTCCCAGGTCTCTTTGAATTGCTGTTGGTTGAAAAAACTTTTTTTTTTTTGTATATTATTATAGTTATTATTGTTTTGAGTGCTTTAAGATGGCTATTAATGGTATGATTTTTTTTTTTGTTTGCATTCCCCGTCAGGAATGCAGCTGAGGACTTGACGGCTGTGCCGTAATTGTCGACCTTGTTTGCTGCAGTCTTTGTCGAAACTCCATTTAGCTACGAGAGCAGTCTGTAATTTGCGGAGGTCTGTGATTATACTGCATCCAGTCCCTTCTCCCGGGGGGCATAGGGGGTGGGGGTGTACAAAGTGTTTGCGCCTGTTCCTTTGGCCTCTTTCCTCGTCCAACCAGACCTGCCAGAGAACTTTGGGCGGTAGATGAATGTGTCGAACCAGAGAGGGCACATTGCACGCGTGTGATGGATCGCAGGAGTCGAATGATCGGCTCGGCCTTCATCCTGCACACTTACGTTTATTGTACTTATGAGTTCTGTCCTAATGAGAAGTGAATTTCTGGCCTGGGTGTTTGGGTGCTGGTGAACAACATGTGTGATTTATTATTATTTTGTGTGTGAACATCCTAACATAATGTTTCACGACCTTTCACTCTGCTGCCTTCTCTACAAGAGATTGGGGAATTGTTTTTTTTTTTTTGCTTAAATTAATTTAAATACAACTGAATCTATAAAATGACATAAAAATACAGATTGGTTGGGATGTCGCTGAATATTGCAGTGGAATATTTTATGAATTTTGTATTCAGTTCATAGAGGTTGTGGAGAACATTCTGGAATCACTTTTAAACAAACGAAGAAGAAGTTTTACGACAAAATAGCACAAAGAAGAGATGTGTATTTCTGTGTTCAATGATACGGCTGTATTCAAAAACTGAAACTATTTCCTCTTTTTTCTTCTGCTTTTTATTGTAAGGAAATCATCAAGATATTTCATGTCGGCAATCTTGTAACGATGTATTAGAGTCTTGATGTTTACTTAACTAATTATTATGAAGGGTTTAAGTCAGTATTTTGATGGGATTTGATGTTCATTTTCAGTTAAATTCACTCAACTTCTTTTAAAAATAAAGCTTACTATACAAAACATCTCGAACAGAACTATAGCTGTTCTGCTTGTTCAGTGAGTTGGAAAACGTAGCTTATTTTAAAATGAAATCCCCAATAAAGAACTTACACAAAAGTGTGAGAAAGGGAATTAATGAGCTCGTCTGGCAGAACATGTGCAGGATACAAAAAGAATGGCGGGTGATTGATGTCATCTGCTGCAATTTTCAGTGCAAAAATGACTATTTGATTGCAGCTAGCTCGTTTAAGTTTTTGTGCTGCACGCAGCCAAACTCTCATTTTCATTCCTCCGAAATAATATTATTCCCCGTGTTTTTCTTAATGCCGTCTGGATATCTGGAAAGGGAACGCGTCGTTGTCGCAAACCCCCAGCCCCGTATCGTACCCCTTTCCCGAACACATGGTGCTGCTTTACGCAACCGATCTTGGTAAAGATCTGACGCCGGAATCGAAAGGAGAGCGTTCGCTCTGATGTCCTGGGGCTGTTCTTGACGTGCGTGTTACCTCCGCAAGGTGCGCCTAACGGCTTTGGCTCGTTGCTGCTGTTTGGCACGCACCGCCCTCCCCCGACTCTCCCCTTGACATGTTTACCTGCCGATTAAAGTCACATGAGACATTGCCCGCAAATTTGTGACTATTCCACAGGATTCTTTTACCCAAAAGGCAGCCTGAACCAGTCCTCCCTGTTAGCACTATGTGTTTTTGTAATATATCAAAAAAATAAAATAAAAACCTGTCATGCGACAGCAGCCTCATCTAACTCCAAAGAGTTCGCTGCAAATTCTGACATTTCATTGGCTGTACACATGTTGGAAATTTTACTATGTAATCTCTTGTAAAAGAAACAGATAGAAATCCAAATTCATACTGAGAACTTAAATGAAAGGGAATCATTTTGCTCAGTCTGTTCAAAATATGAAGGTACACAACAATATTAAACAGAAATATTACTAAAATGAACTGGTTTCAGTAGAAGTTGTTTGATAGCCTGGATTTGCTTGGCCTTAAAGACAGTGAGGATCATTGGGTGATCAGGTGGCTGGGTCTGTTTCAAAGGATTGTGGGATAGGAGGAGGAACAAGCTTCTGATTTTACATCTGAGCACTTCTAATGCTGTTAATTCATCTCTTAGATGTTCCCCAGTATCACATACGTGCTTTTAGGAGAAAGAGCTATTTCCATCGATGGCAGTTTCATTTATCAGTAGTACAAAACGTGAATGAAACGTCGTCTGCAGGAAGTTGTTTAATCTCAACATCACAGCACCAGAGTAGTGTGTGTGTTGATGCTTGCCAGTGAGATATGACAGGTCCTGATTTATAAAATTATGCAGAAATGTAGTCTTCAGAGGGGTTGTGTTGGAGAGGTCATCCGTGCAGCTACCAGGGCTGCATGCACATAGATTTGTGAGGAGCAGCTTGCAGATTGAAACGGGCGACGTTATAAGGCAGCGACCTGTCCAGGCAACGTCACAAGGGGTGGAGGAAGATGGTGCCCCACCCATCGCGTGAGTCGGGGCACGACAGTGACTTGCAATCAGGTCGCGGGCACTCGTTAGCTAACGCTGTCTGATAGCTGCGCAGGTAGGCCTAGCAGTACGCTGTCAGGTGACGTATGACCCATGCAAGGTCCCATTGCCCTGACATCACAGGGACCGACAACCGGTCACCTCTTTGCTATCAAAGAGGCTTTTTTTGGGGATGGATTCTGTCACACAAAGTCCCCCGTCATGGAAATCAGCCCTCCGGCAACCTGCTCCCTGACGTGCAGTGACAGGATGGGGGGGGGGGGGGCAGGTGGCAGGCAGCGCCGTGACTGAATTTACTCGGAAAGGGTGAGTCATTCACCGTGTCACCGGCAGACACTAGCTGGAAGGCGAGAGGTGTGATCCTCCTCCTTATAGTAGAGACGCTTGTTGATGTGTGACCCCTACCTGGCGCTCCAAGTTTACCCCCACCCCCTTCCAGCAAAGATATTCAGGAAAAACAGGCATAACCCAGTACTCTTGCACCAGATGGGTCATAAGTTCAAAAGTAGAGAGTAATAACAGAGCAGGCTGGTGGATTGAGGTTATAAACTGTGATGTAACTTCTCAAGGTTTCCTTTCGTGTAGGACAAACCTTTCAGGGTTCCAGTGTCAGTCACAAGTGTCTGTAGCATTTAGCAGCAAGTAACATGACCCAATCTGTGGGGAACCTCCAGACGGTCCACGTTTTTGCTCCCTCCTAGCTCCCAGAAGACCGGTTTGAGGAACACTGCTGTAGATTTCACTGAGAAATAGAAAATCCGAATATGATTATGCTTGTTCCAGCTGTAACAGCTGAAGCAGTTGGGGGTTG